>CM018680.1:65798638-66236138 GCA_009363875.1 Mikania micrantha | reverse complement strand
TATATATATATTATTTACACACACATACGGTCTGATTCGTTTTATTTAGACCGGCTTTTGATAAAAACTGTAAACCAAACCATTTATTACGATTTCAAACTTTTGAAACCGACCAACCGAATGTTTGGGAAAAAAACTACCGTGAAACCAAACTGGAGACCGGTTTAGGCAGTTTCAAACTTTGAAACCGAATCGTGAACATCCCTAGCAAACACACATTTAAGTCGCAACAAGTTCTGTATCATTAAGGGAAAAAAATATTGGCATGATTCAATTTAAAAGTAAAAACAAATCAACTAAGTGTATATCTTCTATTTGATATGAACCCAAACAATTTACAGAACCTATAAGATTCAACTTTAGGTTTTTCTCTTAATTATAAAATCCAATCATATACTTTCCCTAAATTCAAACTTTACGTGAAATTCTTCAATATTCAGATGATTTGATGTTCCAATTTTGCGCAAATCGGAGTTGAAATCAAGGATTTCAACTCTCAAAACTTGATCATTCGCATTGCATTCAATTGTTTCTGATCATGAATAATATGTAGTAAAACTGATGTTTACCTTGAGTATGGAAAGAGAGCAAATCGGAGATAGTAGCAGGCGTAGGAGAATGCCATGAAATGTAAGGGGAAATAGGGCCTCTTTTGAGGATAGATACCATGTTTCTGATCCTGTCGGCGTTTTCGGGGTGCTTTTCGAGGACGTCGAGAAAACCAGGGTCTATTCCGGAGTCGAATACTCCATCGCCGGTGTGATGATCCAGCATACCGTCGTCCCAAAACACGTTGATGTGACCGCTGGTTGCCGATGACGGTGATGGAAGTTGAAGAGACGGGTGTTGATGATGGTCGGACATGGTGATGCCGATAAGAAAGGGTGCGAACTTGCTACCTCGCCAAGACGCCAACCCCCTGTCCCCCAAAGTAAATCACCGAGGTGTGGGCTCAAACGATAACTTTGAGCAGGAAAGCTCCCATTTTATTCCAACCGGAAAATGAGTAAGCTTTTTCAACATTTTTTTAAAATACTCTATTGAAAAGTGAAAATATATTGTGTAAATTTGTTTCTTTTTTCTTGTCTTCCATCAAATGTTAAGCTAGACTCATATTTTTGCTAGTGAAACGACTTGAATATGTTATTCGTAATAAGTTTCTTTGTAAGATAAACGGCTTGAATGTCATCTCTAGACATAAAATGAGTAAGGGTGTTCATCGGGTCAGATATAGAGTTATTCGTATTTGAAAATTTTTTTGGTCTATCCGAAGCCCGACCGACTCGAAAATCAAAATATATTATCCGACCCGAAAAACCAGAACAACTCGAATAACCCGAAAAACTATAATTTTCAAACAACCCGAATAAACTGGGTTTATTCGGATACCCGACCAGAAAAACTAGATTTTTAATATCCGAAACCCGACCCGAAAAACCGACTTTGATTTCGGACGAGGTTTTTTCGGGTTTCGGATACTATTTGGATTTCGGATTTTTTCGACTTTCGGATATTTTGAACATTCTTAAAAATGAGTGTATGAGAAAATGGATAATAAATGATTTTTTTAATGTTTTAGTTTTAGGTCTATACATTTCTAATTGTCATAGGTTTTTCAATGTTTTAGTTTAGATCTTTAATTTACTACTGCTTTGTTTATTGTTTTTTTAATGTTTTATTTTTATGTTTCTATTCTATTAGTGTTGTTTTTGTTATTATATATATTTTATGGCTTTTTTATGTTTTGTTGTTACGATTCTCTTTTATTCCTCCGTCTATGAACGAATGTGTGAAGTGTATTTTTAAGGTTTTGTTTTTAGTAATGTTAGAGTAAATTACCTGTATAGTCCGTGTCCTTTATAGTACCATTTCTAGGTTTCATAAATTATCCATATAGTTCCAAACTTTAGACATTTATAACACATATAGTCCTTAGGTCACTAAATTACCATCACATAATTGACCAAATTAACCTCACATGAGGACTATATGTGTTACAAATGTTTTAAGCTTGGGACTATATGAGTAAATTTATGAAACCTAGGGACCAAAAATAAAATACAGGCAAACTACATGGACCATATTAGTAATTTTCTCGTAATGTTATTTTTTATCAGTTTGTGACCGCATAGTTTAAGTTTTTTTTTCAAAACTTTTGTAAATTGATTCACCTCTGATATGAAACAAGAGTGTTAAATCTACGCTTTAACATTCTCTTTTGGGTCAAAATTTTTACTTCTTTTTCACATAGGCTTTTGTGTTTCTTTACAATGAGTATTACAATAAAATATAATTTTTGTTTGATTTACTATGTACAGTCTCGATGTGTTATTTCTTTAACGTTGATGTTTAGAAGTAACTTTCTGCACTTTTCTTACATTGTTATTGCAAACCGTGTTTCAATATGAATTGTATATTTTTATTTTTATTTTGTCTTATGTGTCATATTCATTTTTTCACATGTTTTATGTATATACGGATTTGGAGAATAAGCCACCTTTTTTGTTAAATGATAATAAACATATCTTGAATTCAATTATGAACCGTTCTCAACAGTTTGTGTAGCTATAAATCCTATTGTATTCATTGAAATCTGTTGACTTTGTATATATTATTATTTTAATATGATTATCATATCGTAAATAACTTAACAATCTTATTTGAATGCTGAGAAATGTTATTATATATATGATTTTTTACGATTAGATGAAAAAAAACAAAGAAAAGAAGAAGGATAAACCTGAAACGATTATCTGGAACTTTTGTTACTAAAACTTTAAATAATAATAATTTACATTAACACAGAGCCAGCGGTGTACCCATGCACGTGTATAGGGAGGGACGCTTCTCTTAGAATTTTTTATTAGTATATGCATATATAGGTTTAGGTTCAATTAAAAAGTATTATCTTAGTGAGAAGTAATCTTTACCTTTAGATTAAACATGATATTAATATTTAAGGAAGGGTATATTTGGAAGAAATTTTATTTTAGAAGGTATATATATTCTTTACTTCTTTTACGTATATATTTACTTTTTGTACGTATCTTTTTACGCTGTATGATTACATAAAGGACTAAATTTGGAACAATTAGAAGAACGTAGATTAGACTAATTTGCTATATATATGTGTGTGTTTGTTATTTGTTTTCAATTTATGTATAATGCATGATTTTTGTGTCTATTGATTATAACGACTAACGAAAATATTTACAATAAACATGATTGTTGTGTATTACATATCATTATTGTGCCTATTGTGTTATGTTCAATATTGTATATTATTGTATATTGTGTTTTTATGAGTTTTACCGATAACCATTATGCAATACGTGCATCACAGATGACATCAGATGTTTAGACACAATGATCTAAAACACAATGATGTATATAACCATTGTTTCTAAAAATTTTGACCTAACCTAACCATTGTGTTATACGTACATCACAGATGACAACATATATGACACAATTACACTATTGTTATACACAATGACCCAAAACACAGTTCTGTTTATAACTATTGTTTCTAAAAATTTTGACCTAACCTAACCATTATGTAATACGTGTATCATGACAACAAATATGACACAATGACACTGTGTTTAGACAACAATCATTGTGTAATATATTCAACATTGTATTTTATCTTCAAAACATTGTGTAATATATAATCATTATGTCTTACGTTCGGGTCATTGTGTAATATACACATATTTGTGCTTTACGTTCAGATATGACACAAAGATGAACAAAAACAATCACAAACAAAAAGACACAATAACAAAAAGACACGTTACAAATATAAAATGTGAAGGAAAACATATTTTTTTTTAATTTTTATATAACAATACTATACTCGTTTTAAAAACAAAAAAATGCACGTTTTTTTGGTGTAGTTTTTTTATAAAAAATAATATTGTATATAAAATTTATGACCGTTTAAAAAATTGGGGGGAATATGATAAAAAAAGTCAACAAAAATGTCTATGACTAAAACACCATTCTACTAACTTTTTAGTATAATTTGATCTCAACCATTAAATTATATATCTATTGGCCTACAATTCTTGTCACACTTCTCACTAATTCAAGCATTTTTACTATAACCTACCCTACACACACACACAAACATATATATATCTACTCTAATAAAGGAGTATTTGTAGGAGACACGTGTAACATTGTGGTGAAATCTGGAATTAATTTTCCCGCATCTCTCTTCTATTAGATACTAATAATTTTTATTAATTAAATTATATAATTAATTATTAGTAACTTAAATCTTCTTATTCTAGTATGTTATTAATTTATTAAAATTTAATAAATTATAAGAATATTTGTTTATATTAAAATATAATTTTATAATTAATAGATATTTATTATTATTTTATGTTAATATTTTATTTTTTTATTATTCATCACATGTAATACATGGGTTTCTAGGCTAGTATATATGTGTGTGTGTGTGTGTGTATATATATATATATATATATAGGGTTAAGTTAAATTAAATAAGCCCCTTAACCTAAAAAGTTCAAGAAGGATCTTGAGTCATTAGATCATTAATCAATGGTTATAATTAAATCAAGTTGTTGAAGGGTAGTTTAGTCATGCTTATTTTTGTTGAGTTTTTATCAAATTCCCCCATATTCTTTAAACGTTTATAACTTTTACATGCGAAATTATTTTTTGAAAAAAATATACCATAAAAACAAGCATTTTTTTATCTTCAAAATTATTATAGTTTTCGCTATAGAAAAATTTTGTTTTTTAATTCATTGTGTCTTTTGTGCAGGTCATTGTGTCTTTTGTATTTCTGCTCAATTATGTGTTTTGACTAAACAATTTAAAACATAATGATGTTGCATAATACATAATGTCAAACAAGGATGACAAAATAACGAGTATAAATAACACAATAATCTTTAAAAAAAAACACAATTACCTGTAAAAAAACACAATGACGAGTCATTGTGTTTTTTGTATAGACATTGTGTCTTTTGTGTTTCTCCTTAATATTGTCTTTTAATTTGTATATACATTGCGACTTTTTTACAAGTCATTGTGTATTTTGTAAATGTCATTGTGTCTTTTGTGTAGTTAATTGTGTCTTTTGTGTTTCTGCTTAATATTGTGTTTTCATAAACAATTTAAGACACAATGATGTTGCATAATACATAATGTTAAGCAAGGATGACACAACGATGAGTATAAACAAGACATTGATATTTAAAAGACACAATTACCTACTAAAAAAGATACAATTATCTTTAAGAAAAACACAAAAGGATAATTATACACAAACGTTTAAAAAGACACAATGATAATAATTAGACACAATGAGCTGAAAAAATTTAATTTTTTGTAACAATATTATACTCATTTTAAAGATAAAAAAATGCTTGTTTTTATGATATATTTTTTTTGAAAAAATAATATCGTATGCAAAAGTTATGAACGTTTAAAAAATGTGAGAGGAAAGTGGTTATGACTAAATTACCCTCTAACAAATTTTTCCTCTTAAATTTTAAATTTTGCCTTTTAATTTTGATCTCATGATCTAATGGTTAATAATCCTTCTTAGGCTTTTTAGGATAAATGGACTATTTAGTTGATCCTAATCCTATATATATATTAAAATCCTAACTGATAGACTTTAATATTTTAATTGTCCCCTTAAATTTGCATAATCAAAATTGTGATGAGAATTTAAATAGTGTTTGTTTTTTTTTAAGAAAAAGTTACTTGAAAAACTATGTGAATATAATGGATTAAAACGAGTAAAAATGATAATAGATTAAAAACTATGTGAATATAGTGGATTAAAACGGGTAAGAATGATCGATAATATTTTTGATAAGAAAATCATTAAAAAAATTTCAATTAAACTATTTGTTTAGTTACAATTCATGTAACTTGAACAAAATTGATGTTTTTTTAAAATGACAAATCTAAACCTAAACTGATTTTGCTTAAAAACTCATACTGCCCCGCACTCGTTTTGACTTATTAATCAACCCAACCAAACATACCCATTTTGCGAGCCATGAGAGTAACCTTAGATGTATTGTATTTTTATTATGATTTTATATATGAAATTTAGTTTGATTGTTTTTTAACATGACCTAACCTATTCAACCTATTCAAGATCAAATTAGAAGAGAAAAATATTATTATATGTTGATACTCAAAAGACCATAAAAAATTTTCGCTCCATATCAAGAAAATTTTTCAGTCCGTCACTTAACACGGTCAAAAAGATGTAAAACAAGCACATCCTTACCTCTAACTTAGATAACAAAAATACCATAGTCTATATCATCCGTTTAAAGTAAAACATATTAAATGCAACAAATTGACTAAATAAGAATGTTACACCTTTTGGACTTTTGAACGTGTGAAATAAAAGAGGAACAAAATCTGACTGCTTTGTGGAGATTTTATACCAAAGAGTTTCTAGACTAATGGTAACCTCTTGACTTAAGTCTTGGTTTGGAGTCTCGTTTAGGGCAAATATTGATCTGTGTAGAGCAAACGAGTTTTTCTAGTTGTAGGTTTCCTTCTGGCGGGTGGGTCAAGTCACCACACTATATTCTCTAGGTAAAAGTGTGACCTATTTGCTAAAGTGATCCCAAATGAACGAACGTTTGCTGTTGAAAAAAACAGGGGGTCTTGTGAGAGTTTTAGCTAGCTATGTCTATTTTGGTGATTTAATGCGGTCAACGAATATTTCCTTAATTTTCCCAATATTACGTGTTACGAACCTCGAAACAAGTTAGAGGCGCCCTTTTGTAAGTTAAATAAGTTAATTTCAAGGTTAACCAAGGGCTTCTAGGCTAATGGTTACCCCCTTAACTTTTCTATGGGAGGTCTTGTGTTCGAATCCGGGCTGAGACATATTTGCTGAAGCAAGGTCAGGGGGTTTACCCAGTTGTGGGGTTCCTCCTGGGGTGGGCTCGGGCATACGCCCCAGAGCGTCAAATCCGAGGGGACGGTTGAAATCCCATCTTGGGTGTCGTAGTACCAAGCCGTTCAAAAAAAATGTTAATTTCAAGGTTTTCATTTGCATTTTACGCCCCTCACCCTTAAACCTAAATCTTTACATATTTTTATAAATAAAATTTCTGGACATATATGTTATTCTTTTATAGCACCTTAAATTTAATTTCTTATATATTTCTCTTATTAAATAAATCTTATATTACATAATAATAATAATATAAATATTAAATATACTTTTATACATTTTTAAACTACAAAAAACATTTTTTTAGACATTAAAAATATATTAATATTAATAATTACACTTTTTCAAAACCAAATTATTGTAAAATAAGAAATATTCGAAAAAGGTTTTTTAAAATAAAATGTTTTAGAAACAAACTTTGAAAAAATTAGTGTTTAAAAGATAGATATTATTATTTTATATTTAAAATATTATGTTATATGAAATCTTCATCATATTTTATATTAAGAAAACTTCTTGCTTTTTCTAAATTCTTATCGGTGATTATTTATTATTTTTGCATTAAACCCAGGTATTATATGTGTGTGTGAATATATATATAAAGATAAAATAGTATATGATTTCTTAAAATTTATTATTGAAAATGGAATGTTGACTAGTATGTATTTTCCCCTTTTTTAACTTGTTCTATTTTCTCTCTTTTTTTTTTATCAACCTAGTTTGTTCTTGAATCTCACCCAAATGGGAATTTATGAGTTTAACTAGTTGTTAAGATTGAACTTTATAAAGATTGATAATTAAGTAGTCAACTAAATTGTTCTAGACATTAATAATTAATATTAGAGACAATTATAAATTTTCTTTATACACATGCTCATAGAAAGTTTGGAATCCTAAATGAGTTTTACGTACGGAGACACAAAATACTTGCTTAATTATCACACATTTTGAATAATATTTCTATGACCACGCAAGCGTATTTTTTGCACTTGCATTGGACATGCGTGATTTTTATCACACAAATAAAATAATTTTCATGTAAAAGTCACTCTGCATATGTATCAGATGATGTATATATTATATAAATTTGATACAAGTATATGTAGAATGTCAAAATTTTCTTTTAAAACTTAGTCTTTAATTCATTATAGAACACGAAAAGTAAATAAAGATATATGTTTAACAATTCATGTAAATGAACTTCTTTAGATAGATGGCATATGATGTAAATAAAGATATTATAGTTAAATGAAGAAAAAAGGATTACGACGGTATTATGAAACAATCCAACAAGTATTTGAAACCCGTGCCAACATGGGAGTAGGCTGGTAACAGAGTTTGAACGTTTTGAAAGAAAGGTGAAAATTTACGGAAATTATAATTAACACATGTTAGTTTTTTGAAGTGAGAGGACAAAACCAATACTTAAAATAAAGAAAATAACTTTTGTCAAAAAATTAACACTACGAACAGAAAAAAGAGGGAGTGTTCCCCTCCCCCCCGACCCCTATAATCCTTCGCTAATGGAAGATGCTAGGCTCTTAGATATAAGGTCCTGAGTTCAAATATAAGCTAAAATTTTGTTATCTAGGGTGATTTAGGAATATGATATATTCGTTGTATTAAAAAAAAGTTACCAAACTCATGCCAACGCGGGAGTGACCTATTATGAGAGACCTAGTCTCTTAAATATAAGGTCATGTGTTCAAATTCAGACTATATTAAGTTTATTATTTGAAATAGTTTTAAGAGTATAATATATTATTATATTGGTTGTATTAAAAACAAGTTACCAAACTCGAAATGTTGCATGCTTTTATTTATGAACATATATACGACTCTTTCATGGTCAAATGAATCGGTGAATTTAATGTTTAATTGTTTATACTGCCTAATTTTGTTGTTAACTCGGGCATCTTTATTGGTACCCAGGTGTAATAGATACATATACTAGTGTCATGTCATCTCATTTTCAAACAAATATCATCCTTCTTCCTCATAAAAATAGGGATAGGATGTTTGTCACACCATATAAAATAGTTTATAGCGATAAATCTAGAAATATTTTATTAGGGAGCAAAATATAAGTAAATAAAAATCATTCCGGGTAAATAACAAGCCAGGTTAGTTATAATATAAAAACAAACCTTCAAGAGTATTTATGAAAACAATCGTTTAAATAATCACCTTTCGAGTTATATAACAAGGTAATATTCATATAAACTTTATAAGTATAACACAATTATCATCAAATAATTAATTCATTTAGCTATGCTCTTTTGTAATTGGGTGTGTCCATCCTTTTATCTTAAAATTAAGCAAACTTAGAGTAAATTGAAAACATCGTCATTGTGGTTTACAATATTTCACTCTCGGTTTTTAAGTTTTATAAATTACTTAATGGTCCCAAACTTTAAACATTTGTAACTATATAGTCCTTAAGTCACCAATTTACTTTCACATTCTTGACTAAATACCCTCATATAAGGAATATATATGCTACAAATGTTTAAAGTTTCGGACCATATGAGTACTTTATGAAACATATGGACCAAAAGTGACATAATAGCAAACCATATGAGTCATCTCAAAAATTTATTCAAAAAACTTCTTTTTTTAAAATAATATGTTTATACCTTTGGTTGTGGCTCCTACAAGGGGTCTATCCTCTCTCCCAATAGACCAATACATTGGTTCCGCCACTGACGGTTTATTCTAATTTGAGATTTTTTAAACTCTATTCGAAACCCGACTCGACCCAGATAAGAAATATGTTTATCCGATCCGTATCCATCCAAATAAGCTTACTTTTTATCTCCAAATAACCCAAACAATTTGAATAAACAGTTTTATTCAGTTTATTAAGGTTGATTTAGATGTACGATCCGAATAAACAATATTTTGTATATCTAATATCCGATCTGAATAAATAATGGATTTCTGACCAGAATCTATCCGAATAACCTAAATAAGAATTCGAATCAATTTTTCGGGTTTCAAATCCAATTCATATTTCGATTTTTTTTGGATAATTTGGTTTCTTTTCAAACACCCTTAATCCGATCCCTTGCATAAAAGGATGTGTAAATAACTTTGCTTGTTAATTTTAAAACTAAAAATAAATATGCATTCTTGTTTATTAATTGCTTAAAAGTAATCGTTTTAAACAATTGATTAGATGTATCTAAAAATAAGTTTAAACTGATATGACTATTACATATATATGGCTAGGGTTTTGTTCATTGATACAAGTGTATAAAAAACACAGCATATATAGGTATCATGACTAGGTTAAAGTTCGTTTTTTCATTGATACAAGTGTATTAAGAACACATAGCTTTCTTAACCAGGCTCGTAAAAACAACGTTTTTTTAAGATCACATTTGATTGTTGGTTGTTGGATGTTAACGATGAGAAAAGTGATGTTACATAGATAACGCCTCATAAAAGTTTGAGGGGGAGTTGTTTGGGCGTTATAAAGGTTGATGCGCCTCCAAAAACTTTAAGGGTGTGACGCATGTGGTGTTATAACGGTTTATATGAGCTCTATAACGTCTCATTACACATGGTTTAAATAACAAGGCTTTGGTAAAAAAAATACTCAACTAACAATGAGGTGACATAAACTTTTGTCGCCCCTTTCTTCTTTTTATAAGAACGAATCAAGTGCATAAGCATGCACTTTGTTAAAGCATAATTTTGACTTAAAAATATGATGCGCAACTAGTTTTAACAAGAACTTGTGGTTAGGTATTGACCAAAAGTTTAAAAATAACTTTATATTATTCTTAATATTTTTATATAAATATAAAATGATCCATTAAACTACCTAGTGTAAAATCACGGCTCTTTATTACACGACTTCTTTCTAGAGGGTGGAGCATTCCATGTAAGATTTCAAGGAGTAATCTAGATGGCTCATGCATGCATGTTCAACCCTTTATATATATATACTTGTATAAAGATCATATCATGGTGTATCTAACCATCACCATACAAGATGAGATATCTTCAATACTTTCTCACCCTTTTAACCTACGCGATGGCCCTTCTTGGCATCATCGCGCCAACTCTTCGTACCATGATGTTAGAGCTACAAGTTTATGTAAAGAACTCTATTGATCTCTTTATCTTAATCGTAATCGTAATCGTAATCGTTTACATAGCAGTTATTATACCAATTCTTTGCTTTTTGGTGTACAAAAGGGGGGATAAATGGCATGGAAAGAGCCCAAGACTCTAGTGTTTAATGGTGAATGATGTTTGAGGTAGGTTAGAGTTGTGTTGTTTTATCCTTGGGTGGTTAATTTTACAAGATTTTGGAGAATGTTTGGAGCTATGATCTTGATGGAATTGGTTAAGTAACTTTTGATCCAAATGGTATTAGAAGTCTCTTAAATGTAATTGTCCTAATATTTGGATTCAAGATACTTAGTATGACATAGACAAACATTTCTATGGTTATTTCTTTATGGTGATTTTCTTTCTAAATCTTGACAAAAATAAAGTTTTTTATGGTGTTACTTGCTAAAATTTATTTATTTTTTAGTATTATTCAGCTAGCATGGGTATTTGGTTTGTTGGTATTTATTGAATTTGAGTGGAGTTGGAACCTTAATTAATATTATTTGCATTTTTGGTTTTCATATTGGTTGGAAGTTGGAATATGAAATTCAATAGATAACATATCAAGTTGGATAATTAAAACAAAATAAAACATACCCAATAAAATCATATTTTTGAGTAAGGTATAGAAAGAAGAGATGAAGATAAAAATTATCTATACTTTAAAATGGGACATAAAGATTGTTTTGGAGGAGACCCAGTCTCATATTTCCGTCTTTTTTTTAGTTAAATATAGATAAATTTTAAAAAACACAACTACTACGAACACTCTAACATACTTAATCAAACATATAAACACATAACCACATAACACATAATACACACATCAATCTGGATAAATTAAATAAGAAAAATAAAATAAAAATAAATTCCCTAAAATTGTTTCAATTAAATTAACTCTTACAATTGTTTCAAGCAATAATGTGATAGTTCGTAATCCTACAACTATGAATGGTTAAGTAATTACGAATTAATCAATACGTTGTGATAATCAAAGTTTGAACTTCTTGTAAAATGATAAAATTTAACAATAAAATAAATATACTTTAAATAATTTTATTCTTCAAAAAAAACTGATATATCAACATAAAACAACATGCTAAAGAGCAGCCAACACACTACAAACGATTGACAACAACAGATCATTAATAGAGTTTTTGTTAGAAACCAGTATGTCACACGATTAATTTAATTTATCATACTCTATAATTTAGGGACAAAGTTGTATGCCCAGTGTTGTTAAAACCAGACCGAACTGTAAAGGTGAAGTAACCAATCCAAAATAAGGTGTTCAAGGCCGCTCCTAGTAGAACCGGAAAACTGGATAATGGTCTGACATATTTTTTCCCTTCTAAAATCGAAAGGATAAATCATCAAAACTAAACTATATATTTTTTAAGCATTTTATGTTTATGTAAATATCAATTACGTTAGTTTAAATGTTTTTATGATTCTATGATCTTTTGGTATTTTTAAATATTTATGATGTCATCTACTATTTGAATTTGGTCTGATCGGTTGGATGAGTCCAAATAGTGTTTGTGTGTATCCAGTTATTTATAAGTATTTGATATTTATTTTATGTGCCACCTTCGTCACATTGTTTTCTTGTATGGTTATAATTTTGTTTGTTTTGCATTTGTGTAAAAAAGTAAATAATAATAATAGATAAATAAAATATTGTGGCATTCTGAGCCAAGGATCACTTCATAAGCAACATTTTATCTCATTAGGATAAGTTTAAAGTTTGCAGTGTATCATGCCGGACCATATTGAATAATAAGACTTTATTATGTATGTTCTTCTTTCTATTAATATTTCATGTTGTATATTTTACAACATGAAATTATGAACGAAATTAACTCGAGCCGTGATCTTGACCCGTGAAATTGATTTCATCCGCAAACCAATTGCCAATAACTTCCATATTGTTGGTTGGAGAAATACATGAAAACAAATGTGCAGAAAGAATATACAAACAAAATTCATATATGTGACATTCGTCGCTTAATTTTAGTCGATTTTAACGGTTGACTTTTGTCACACTCCGAGCCGGCGGGGTAGGATCGGGTTTCCCTGACGGGCGGAAGGTTCCCGGGGCGCGATATCATAAGTGATAATCGAAGTGATTAGATTGTTTACATTGCACATGATGTCAATGAGAAATGCTAAATATAATAGAATTACAAAGTTAAATTACAGTAGTATCGTTTATAATTTAACAATGTAAATCTATTGTAAACATCAATAAATGACTATCTTGTATTTACACAAGATATACAAAATAATTTGTATAATGATGTCTTCAAAAGTATGCAGGTCCAAAATGCTAGTCTTCTATATGAAGTCCTAGTCCAAAAGAAATGACTTCTTAATTAACCTGTTCATCACCTGAGAAGTCATGCAAAAACAAAAGTCAACACATGGTTGGTGAGTTCATATAGTTTAAGTAATTGAAAATGATTTGAAAACCCCCTTTGGTAAAGACCCTAACCTCATTAACACCACATGTAATATCCACATCGGTATGCTTATATATAGGGCATATGTAAGGGACAAGCCCTAGCCAACATCCCACCACATACTAATATGCATATGACACTGCTGTTAATGACAATTAAGCATTTTTACCCTTAACACAATCCCATATGTTTCTCTGTTCATTGTCCCTGTCATTACAATCATTTGAAATCCCTGTTGATTTCATAAGTTCATCACACAATATGATCAACCACACAATTGTATAAACAGTTATAAATGCTTAATTAAACAAGTAAGTAAACATTTAATAAAATCTAAGTCCTTATGATTGGGGCCTTTGGTCATACTCGAGTAGACTAGTCTGTCAATCTAGGTACTTAGTAGTTAGGGAAACTGTAAATATCCTCAAACATACGACCTACAATCAAACGGTCTAGCTAGGACTTCTTGAAATGTAGGGTTTTTGTTTCGTCTGTTTTGGCATATGTTATCTCTGATATTTCCCAGGTTTTCCCTTGAAAATGATCTATTGATTCGTCTGATTCTGTTACAAGATGTACTTAATTTGTTGATCATAGAATACTAGATTCATGGATCAATTGTACACTTGATTCATTGTTTAACAAACACTTGGTTTGTAAAACATTGAATATAGTCTTTGCAAAGATTTGTTCGTCTGATTCGTTGAAATCCCACACTTGTTTTGTCAAAATGTTTCATATGATCCTTTGAACTCACCCACTTGATTTGTCAAAATGTTTCACTTGATTCATTGAAATCACCCATTTGATTCGTCAAAATGTTTTGTTTGATTCATTGAACTCACACACTTGAATTGTTAAAAATGTTTCCTTTGACTCGTTTGAACTGTTTTGTTTTGTTTGAAAGGTTTAGTTAAATTGATTATTCACTTAACTGAGAAGGAATAACTTAGTAAAACCTGTATAAGATATTCCTAGACCTGATCCAGGATAACATTTATATATGTAAAACTTATAAACTAAAAAGGCATTTAAGTAAACAATTTAAATAAACAGTTTACGCATGCTTCTCAGCCCCGCGTTTTAAAACAAAAATGTTAGAAAAGGGGTAATGAATGTTGATGTCCAATGTACTGTCACAGAATACGCGCTCTTGTTTGTAACTAAGTATCTTCAGTTCCTGAGTTGTTTTATAAGAGTTCGAATATAATAAGTACGCATAGTAGTCGTTGTGCCTAAGACTTGGTCTTTGTGTGTGTGCAACTAAGTGTCTTAGTACTAAGTGTAACTAAGATCTAATCTATCCTAGTTATCCTTTTTGAATCCAAACTCATGTTTATTATAATAACTTACTTTTAAATTTTAGAAAATTTCGGCAGAGTCTCCTTTGTTTTTAAAGCAATTCCAGACAATTATATTATCTATTTTATAACAAAACCCCATCGATGATGTTACAACAAACTGGTATAACTAAGTAAACTTAAAAGATAATAAGCGACATTTATGAATAAATTCTATTTCATTTCAAATTAATCAAGATTTTAGAAAATTATAGATTTTACATAATTATATCCGCAAACCTTCAATGTTATTAACAACATCTTTATTTGAATTTGAATGAGCTTCGAATACATGTTGGACTTAATTAAATCCCATTGGGCTCACTTAGGCCCAATTGATGGTCTTTGAATTTCCATGGGTCTCCAATTCAAGTTCTTTGCGCTAATTTGACATAACCACTAACTTAACATCTTTGAATAATGTGTTTTGCTAATCACTTTGTTATGATTGATCGTCCAATGCCTCTCTTTAGAATTTCTTTGGATTCAACTAAATAACCTAGTTTGATTCAACATACGTTTGCATGAATTCTATTCCTCCTAATCATGCCCATGCACAACCACGTATCCATGCACACACATGGTGTATTCCAAGTACTTATATACCTTATAATCCTTCTATTTTGTCAAGAACCTAACCCCATAAGTCCCCTATCAGCGAACCTATAGTTTCATATAGGGTTCGGCTACATCAACCCATACCACGAACCTTCAAGGTTCGGCCAAGCTAGCCCACAAGTCCTAAGGTTCGTCCCATAGTTCGCATGACCCGAGGTTCGGTCTCCAAGGTGCGGGAGTTAAAGGTTCGACACACAAAGGTTCTTGAGTCCCCGAGTTTGTTCACCTAAGGGTTCGGTTGAATGAGTATGGTTCGGCCAAGTGTGTCCTAGGTTCGCCTCTAAGAGAGTTCGTTCTAACTAGATGAGGGCTCGTGAGTTTGCATGGGAGCAGCAGGGTTCGGCTGGTCAACATTGCAGGGTTCGTGACCCAGATCTTACAGGTTCGTTGCAGGTGGTGGTCAGAGTTAGCAGGTTCGGCACCCAGGTCTTGCAGGGTTCGTTGCAGAAGCCATGCAAGGTTCGGCTGCATTGGTGGGTTCGTGTAGGGTTCGGCCAGCGAACCTGCATCATCAACCAGCTCCCTAGCCCCACGAACCTGCAACTTCTTCCCTGTTCTAATGCCAATCGGTTACAACACAAATCCTACCCTATTCCTAGTTGATTATTCGAGTCATCTAGGTGCTTACTAGTGTGTAAAATGGCTACAACATCGATGAAAACCCTAAGGATTGTAACATATTATAAAACCGAATTTAAAGTGGTTATTTACCTTAGATCTTGTGGATAGAACCTCAAAATGCTTGTACTTCCGTGATCTATAGGATGAAAGGATCGTAATGACACTAAATTCGATCGAATCCGACTTGAAACGAGTGAGATCTTCTAGAGAGAAGTTGAGAGAAAACTTTTTAGAGAGAGAGAGAGTGTGTGAGAACGAAAATGTGAGCAAGAATGGGGGTCTTGGTGGTGGGTGGTGCCATAAATGTTTCATTGAATGTGTTAAAATATATCCGGATGTTCGGTTTCGTTCGGTTTCGCGTAAAGTACCGGTTCGCGTAGCTTTCGCGACTAGACGACACGATTATAAAATTGGAAATCTTTTAATCATTTTAGGTTGTGATTCTTAATAAATTAACTAATATCTTCTTATTTTTTTAAATTAAAATATTAATTTCTTGTTTAAATCGAAATGTACAGTCGTCGCGCGTATTCGTTCGAATCGTCACCCGTACGAACACGACGATAACAATACTTTTCAATCTTGTTTTCTAATTATAGAATATCATTCAGAACGTTAAAATTTCTGATTTATTCGTACAGATCGTCACCTATACGAACAACCCGTAAATTTAGCATTTACATAACGATATTCGTGTGTTTGGTTCTTTAAAGTCTCACATACGTTTATACATAATAAATCCTAACAAATAATCACATGATGATTCTGTATTGCCAGATAATTATCTGACTCAAGAACCATTGTTCTGAACTGTGTTTCTGTTAAATGTTTCTGAATTTGTTCTATGATTACACAAAATGACAATGATACATGATATGAATCTGAAACGTACTGAAATGTATATGATTCGTACCTGTTTTACTGTTCATGTACTGTAGAGATCACTGTTCCGGTAACGGTTCCGGCACTGATGTTACAACTTTAACTATTGATTTTTACAACTAACTTGGACTTTGACCAAGGCATGTCAAATTTACTTCAACCATGACTAAACACTATAAACATGTGTTATACATGTTAAAATCTACATATAATAATGTTTGGTCGATAGACAAAGAAACGACTAGTAAAACCAAAGTTTTGCAACAATAGTTATATAATGCGGTTTAAGCAATACACATTGATGATGCACAAACTAAACAATACTAATAAACATAATAAGAATAAATAACAAAGTTACCAATAATATTCATAAATAATTACACAAAAGCTTAAGAAATGACAATTTATAAGGTAAGTAAAGTAGTAGCATGTGACATGTTGCAATGCAACATGTCTATTATGTTATAAGATATGTAACAAAAAGTAAATATGACATTCTAGAATGTAGAAGTCGTTCAATTGGTGATAGGTTATAAATCCCTCCATATTCCAACAATTAAGTCCATTAAGTTGGTTTTTAATCCAATTAAAGATACGTTTTCATCCTACTTTCTCTTTCACCAAGAACACACAATTTCTCTCTAAAATCCGGTAGAAATCAGCCTCCTATCCCCTCTCCTCTATCTTGATCAAGGTGAAGGAAGAAGAAGTTAAGCCATTGTCATCGTCGTTGTGTATTTCGGTAAGCAATTGTGGTGTTTTTCTTGTAATTCTTTCATTATTTCATTTCAATTTCAACCTCAAGAGTTATGAACATTCATACTAATATACATAAACAAATATGAATGTTTAAAATCATCATCCATGGTTGTATGTGAGATCAAACACATCTTAAATGCAAAACTATGAACAAGTGATGAAAATCTTCATTTTGGATCACGAATCTTGCAAAATCTTGACCTATGATTTAACCAAGTGTAAACTTTTGTTTTCTATATCAAAAACATCAAATAATACATATAAAATCATGCTAAAAATCAGTATTGCACAAAAACATAAGATATCATAATTAAACAATACGATTTGCAACTTCAAAATCCGTTCAGAAATCCTGACAGAAACTTCGGTTCAACTTTGAACAACCATAACTCCGTCATATATTAACCAAATTGATTGATTCTTGAATCTAAATCTAAGTTTGGAGAGTATACTTTCCAATTCAAGTGGTCTTGCATTTTTTTGACAAGCTTGGCCTTTCAAATATTCAAAACAAGTTGACAACGCAATCTGTGCTGTGCAAACAGAACAAATGGGTCAACTTAGGAAACCCATAACTCACTCAATTTTAATCTAAATTAAGTAATTCTCAAACCAATAGGTTCTTTATTACGTTACTTCAAACCCCAATGGTTTGGAACAAATCCAAGTTGGTTTTGACCTCCAATCAGTGAATACGACTTCGGTACGCAATCAGATTTTGGTTCTATGTGTACTAGTTTTTTTTAAAATTATTCAAGGGACAAATTAAACTCAAAAAAATGTAACAAAAATATATATAATGTGTTAAAACATGTTAATGTAGCATATAAATTCTTGAGGAGCAGAAAGTAAAAGTAAAATTAAAAATATAAAAAAATATAAAAAAAAATCATTTTAAAAAGGCCGAAAAATCTATAAACTTGACAAGTTGGTAAAAAGTCAATTGTTGACATAAAATGGTTATAAATGTATAAAATAATACAAATATACTTATACAATATAGTATAAGTATCATTAAATGTATGTGATCAAAAATCTATATATTATGAAATATGAATATTTATAAATGTCAAAGTAAATAGGTTGAAAGTTTTGTGATCGATTGTTACCATAAAAGCCAATTGTTTAGGTTATAGGTGACATCATGGTTTACGATGTTTAACAAAGACAAGTGTTTCCATTACTCATACTTTAAAAGGTGAGTTCATAGCCCCTTTACATATTTTATATTTTAAACTTCAGGGTGAAAAACACACTATTACTTATACCACGTTTTGAGACAACTACTTTATGCTAGGGCTGTAATCGAGCCGAGTGAGCTGAGCTGGGCCTGGCTCCAGCTCGGCTCGTGGATTTTCGAGCCGAGCCCGAGCCGAAATTTCTTTCAAGCCAAAAATCCTGGCTCCAGCTCGGCTCGTAAAAAACCTCGAGTCATGAGCCAACTCGTTTTTTTTATTTTTTTTTTCCTCCACTTTACATAAATATATATAAATGTATGTGTGTGTAATATAATATATATATATGTGTGTGTGTGTGTATAATTTAATATATATATATATATATATATATATATTAAAAATCGAGCCGAGCGATGAGTCGAGCTCAAGCCTAGCCAACCCTGGCTCCGGCTCGGCTCGCTTTTAACGAGCTTTTTTCGAGCCTAGCCCTTTTCGAGCCGAGCCTTTTTCGAGCTTTTTTCAAGTCGCGAACTTTTTGAACAACCCTAATTTATGCCGTTGTATTCATGTGACTTTGTTATTAATTGTATATGCATGAGTAGGGAATACAAAACTTTATATAACATACTAGCCTAGAAACCAATGTATTACATGTGTTGAATAATCAAAATAAATATAAAATATTAACATAAAATAATAATAAGTATTTATTAATTATAAAATTATATTTTAATATAAAATATAATTGATTTATTCTTATAATTTATTAATTTTTAATAAATTAATAAGAAGATGCATATAATTAATAATTAATTATATAACTAAAAATTATTAATATCTAATAGGAGAGAGATGTGGGAAAAGTAATTTCAGATTTCATCACAAAGTGACATGTGTCTCCTAGAAATACTCCTTTATTAGAGTAGGTAGAGTAGATTAATTATATAACTAAAAATTATTAGTATATAATAGGAGAGAGAGGCGGGAAAATAATTTCAGATTTAATCAAAAGTGACATGTATCTCCTAAAAATACTCATTTATTTGAGTAGGTAGATTATCGTAAGTTCCACACTATCACAATCATTTAACTCACGAGATGAGCTGATGGACATGTATTGGATATATATATTCGGGGCTGACAACTCTCACCTATAGTTTGGTCGCGCCAACCAATGCTTTGTTGTAGGCAAGTAGCTGAATATACTTCGCACAACTTGATTTATTTATTTTATGGACAATTTGACAAGCGTCGTGTGCATTTGTTTCTTGACTAGGAAAAGTCAAAGGCTTAATTGTGAGCTCATGAAATGTTTGTATAGAAGATTATTACTTGTAGAACCTATAATGCAACATGCATACTTAGACAATTTTATCAAACATATGTCTTGGCATATTTAATGAAATGTTTTATTAAACTAATGTGTTATGATCGGTCGCATTCCCGCGTTTCCGCCAAAGGTGGGGTGTGACAATATAAGACGAAATCATATTTGATTATTCTTTGATCAAATTTCTTGAACTCGTAAGAGTATAAATATTGATTTTCAGAAATTGATTTCATAAACAATCCGCTAGAAATCCGAGTATTGATTCCTGAAATTCTCCAACATTTCGAGCTTTCATGATGATACACTAGAGGTGGGCAAATCGGGTTTTTTTGGAACAGATTTTGGTTCCGGCAACAAAGTCAATAACCGGTTCCGGTTTTGATTTCTCTGAAAAACCAGAACCACATGTACCCACCGGTTCAGGGGTATGACAAGTTCGGGCATTACTGGTTCCGGTTCCGGTTCCTATATTTGACCCTAATTTAATCCAACTATAATACTCTCAACCCCATCAATCCAAAACCTTCTATCTACTTGACTGAAGCAAACCACAAATTATGTAGGTAATTTAAGTTGTAAATCATATAGGAGTGTTTAGAACAACAGAAAATCGTCTAAAACTGTTAAACAAACTGTATCGTAACAAAAAAACAAATCGAATCGCTAATTTGGCTTACGATTCGGTTTTAAACCGTATCTGAGTTACTAATTAGGTTTTTGGGTCGGTTTATGGTTTCTATATATTTGAAAATGGGTTTGTCTGATTATTCGGTTTAAACCTAATTCGTATTTAAATAATTTTTTTTTATTTTCAAAACCTAAAATCTTAAATCAAAAAAGTGAGACATGTGAGTAACATTTAACCCTAACGTTATATTCTCCAGTTTATTAAAGGAGAAAACAAAAAGGAAAAAAAAAGAGAGAAAAATAAAAGAAAATAATAGAATTTTTTATTTCTATTTCTTTCGAATCGAAAGGAAAGGAAAGCTAAATAATTTTGCTTAATTTTGCTTTCAATTTCCTCTCTTTCCCTTCTTAAATGAAACTCAGGAACACAATATGTGTTATTTAAAAAAAATTATTTAGATGAAGGTTGTTCGGTAATTAACCGAAACCGAACCATTTTAAATTCGATTCGGTTTACCTTATTACGAATACAGTTCGGTTCGGTTTCTATTCGAGTAAAAAAATTAAAAACCGTTTAAACCTAATAGAATACACCGTTTAAACCGTAAACACCCCTAAAACCGAACCATTAAACACCCCTAAAACCATACATGCATGGCTTAACCGAAGCACTTACGGGTGTATAGACGATGATCCGTTGTAACCGAAACACTCAACGTCTCAACCCGAGACGACACTGTCCCCCCTACGCTTTCATATTTTAAACATTAAATAAGGATTATTAATTTTATGGTACATTAATAAGAGTGCACTTATTTTCACACATGTTCCTGCGATGGTGGCCTAGTGGTAAGGGCTGAGAATCTATAATAGAGGTCTAGGGTTCAAAGTCCAGCACCACCCAATTTTCCCTAGGTCATGCAATTTACCTCGCTCATGTTGGTCGTGGGACCGGTTGGTGAGAGTCGTCGCCTAATGCTGACGTTCACCATTTTTTTATTTTCGCACCTCTCTTTTTTTATTTTAACAATCTACTGACACTATATGTTTCGTATAGGTTTATACGAGACATATAGCCCCTCATACCCCCGCTGATCCGACAATGATTCGTTTCGTGTACGCATCGTATAGGACCTATAGACATATAAGCATATACGAGACATATATAAGTCTAATCATTAATGTGGAGAAATTTTAACAAATAATAATTGACCTTATGTACCTCGCATATAACCTATATGAGAATTGAGACTATGGGTGTCAAAAATACCCGAACCCGACTAACAAGACCCAAACCCGAATAAGCTTAATAAGGTCAGGTTATTTGGGTAAAAAATATTAGTCGGGTTATTTGGGTCAAAAATGTTAAGCGGGTTATTCAGTTCAACCCGATTAACCCGAACTGTTAATAGGGTCGGGTTTCGGGTATATTTTTTAAAGCTAGTTGGGTTTCGGGTTAAAACGAATTAGAATGATTATTATTATTTTTTATATATATTCATTATTAAATATAAGATCTATTTAACTTCTCACCAAAATACGACTATGACTATTAATCAAATTATATATGAAAAATGAATTATTAACACATTTTCCATTGAATTATATGTTTGGAAAATAAATTATTTGTAGCAATTTAAATTTGAGTCAATATAATAACAAATAAATATAAACCCGATTGACCCGACCCGAATAACCCGAACGTTATTCAGGTCAGGTTAGGGGTCTATATTTTTTGTGAAAAACCCGACTAACTCTACTCAATTAACCTAAAACCCGATCATGTTGACCCGATAAACACCGAAGGACGAGCTATACAGAGGTTACCCTTTTACAATTTTATTGGATTGCAACAATGTTTTCAAACCCGGACCAGACCGGCCGATCGGACCGGGATTCGTAGGGGTGAACGGGCCGGTTCTAGCTTCGAAACCGTTTTTGGGTGGACCGGCCGGTCAGACCGGTGAACCGGAAACCCGGTGGTCGGACCGGTGATTGAACCGGTTTTTTTAATTTTTAATTTTTTTTTATATTTTTTTGATTTTATATATATATATATATATATATATTTATAAAATGTTTATAAAATCATCCGGTTCTTAAATCCGGTCGGACCTCTGACCGGTAAGGATGCCGGTTTGACGTCCGATCCGGTTATGAAAACATTGGATTGCAATATGCTCATTTCTAACCCAAAATAAATCGCAGAACAAAGCCTTTCAGATCACGCGTTTCTGAAACCAAACATCACAGATTCTTCTCCATCTTCCATGGATGAAACTTTACAATCTTGACTGTATTTCAACTGTTAGATCATTCGATCGATCATCATCTTTCTCCGAAAACATTCGGCTCTGAAGCACATACATTTACACAATCAATCAATCAATCAATCCAAGGTTTGAAGATATTCTATGACACGATCTTATTCTGTTGTTACAATTCCATGTTGATAATTTTGCAATTTCGTGTTGTGATTTTTCATTTCTATGTTGCGGAGTTTAGGGTTACGAATATGGGGGCTCTCATGTCGAAGTTTTGGTTCATGATGTTTCCTGCAAAGGAGTATAAGATCGTTGTTGTTGGATTGGATAATGCTGGGAAAACGACGACGCTTTATAAGTTGCATCTAGGTGAAGTTGTAACAACTCATCCTACTGTTGGTAGTAACGTGGAGGAGCTTGTTTATAAAAACATTCGATTTGAGGTATTTTGATTCCTTCGATCCTTATTTTGCAAATGTTTTATGTTTAAGAAAGTAGATTTTTGAAATATGTGTCAAATGAACATGCATCTGCCATTAATGAACACCGGTTTTCTGCAAATTAGCATGATTTTTTGGATCAAGTTAGTAGTAGTGGTGTGATTGCCTCGAAGCAAAGATTGGGTTTCTTGATTTGGGTAGATATTAGTGGTAGCTTGCTTCTGTTGGCATAGGTATTGCAAGATGAGTGCTAATTGAAGGTTTTTGGTCCATAAAAGTTATCATCATCTCTTATAAATTAATAGACTGTATTTGAGCATCTTTATGGATCCTTTCTGCTTATTTTCCATCGATAATGTTCTTTTTTAGTTAGTTTATAGTATCTTGTTATTGTAATATGGGATAAAATGAATGCTAATATGTATTAAAATGACGAGCCACAAAAAGGTGTGGTATGTTCATTCTTAGCTCCTTATCAATGAACATTATTGAACACAAAACCAAAGGTTAAACTAGATTGGCAATTGTTCTTCACCTGTAAAATTTGATAAAACATATGCTAGTCTTGGTTTTGAAAGGCGCGCATGAGGCGAGCTAGAAAACACCCAAGGGGCTTGAGATGACTCCACATGTACTTCTGTGTCAAAGTTAGGGTCTGTAGGAGGCTAATCTCCAAAAACAACCAAAGTGAATAAGAATTTATGAAAAGCTTACATGATGAGAAGGCTAATAGGTAAAATAGATTAGAAAGATGCAACTAGTGGTTTTAAATAAAGCCAAGTAGCCAACATGAGGGAGGTAAATCGCGTGACCCGGGGAAAATTGGGTGGTGCTGAGCTTTGAACCCTAGACCTCCATTATAGATTCCCACCCCTTACCACTAGGCCACCATCGCGGGGACTGGTTGTACATAGAGCAATGCCTCACATAGTCACATCTTGGATTTTGGGACCTAAGCGTGTCGGAGCGCCTCATGCTTTTTTAAACCAAGATGCTAGTATAGGGATCTTTCAATAGTTGAAGTTTATAAGCATATAATTATAAGCCTTGATGTGTTTTGATCATTTTGACCTCTTGTTTGGCCTTAAATTGCATAACTATATATAATTTTTTGTAGGATCTTATGTTTGGTTACAAATTAGGTGGGCCCCTTTAGCTATCTTTCAACTCGAGTACTAAGTAGATGTGAAATGGTACATCATCTTCTAACTTTACTGAAAACTATCTGTAGATAATTTTTTGGTTGAATAGTTATGAACCTGCACAGAACAAGAAGTGTGTTTGGTAAATCTTATATCATCATACCAGTATTAGACACCATGCCTGTTATTCTGGTATATTGATAATTGTGTGTTGCTTACTAAAGCATGTTTGATACATTAAACGGTAAACAAATTTTGCGGTAGTATAAACTATTATGTTTATGGATAAGGGAATTTTTTAATTTTACAAAAATAGCTTGTTTTTAATTTTGTACGTATTTTTTAGCTTATATAGATAAACTAGTTGGCACGGTTTACTATGAAGGTTTGATTTCTAATAAATGGTAATTTACTCAAATTTAACATTTAATAACACTACCATGTATCAGTTGCGTTTTGCGTAGAGAAATTGACTTGTATAAGAGGAGATCGGAATTTAAACTTAATAGTTGCTTTGAGAAATTGTATACACCTCATAATGGCATGTATGAAAGTTTTGGAAAAGTTTGGTCATTTGGACAATAAGCATTAAGAAACACGAAAGTGAATTTTAAATGATCATATATTACCTGGCTTGATTTTATTAAAATTCATTTAGAGGCAAATAATAAAACCACATCTGAATGGTAATTTATAGCTGTCGCCGGAAAATGAGTGGTAAGAAACAAAAAAGTGAATTTAAAAAAATTATTTTTGATCTGTTTTAATATTAAATTAAATTTATGGATAAACATAAATGGGCTTTAAGAAACACAAATGCGAACCTTAAAAAAATCATATTCGACTCCGTTTGATATTAAATAAAATTTATTATGAAACGTAGATAAAAATAAACACATCTCAATGGTGTATCTTGAACTTAAAAGTTATAAGAAGATTGCGTAGTTAATATTAGCATTGAGGAGTTGCCCTTGTTTTTGAAGAGCTTGTACCTGTGTCGGTTTTGAACGACATTTATAGCAAGACGTAGATATAAATAAACATGTCTCAACGACTTACTTGGAATTTTATAGTCATATCTTAATAGTTATAAGAGAGAGAAAAAATGACAAAAAGTATAATTAAGAGAATAAAAAAAGGAAAAGTGTGTGTATGCAGTATGCTTTGTTACTTATAAAAGAAAATAGAGTGGGGGTTAATTTGTTAAAAGTATACAGCACAAGCTGCCAAGTTAAAAAGAAGAAAACTCAACTGTTCAGATGTGACTTCCAAGATTTGCTAAATGCACAATTGATTAAGGATCCTGTCTATGTGTGTATCTTATTGTGAGCCATTGTAATCCTCTACTTCTCTTAAATGAATTGTATTATGGGATAACTCTGGGCGATGGCCATCTGGTATATATTCCACATTATATGTTGGAAAAGCATTATTAATGTTTATGATGCAGTAGCATAGGATAATGCTCATTTTATCCTTTTATTTTTATTGGTGGTACCAATGAACACACGAGTATTTATGTATAACTGTATTTCCTGTTTTAGGTATATGACATTTGATATATAATGATTACGTGTTGTATGTTGTTACATATAAGGGTAGTTAAGTTCAGGATGTTGTATGTTTGTCTTCATATTCATGTTTTATTTTTCTTCTCATCTTATTGTTTATCCAACTACAAGAAATCTCAATATGTAGCTAGTGGTTAAAACTCATATAGACAAATATTTTTAGCCATTTATATGCATAGAATCCAAAATCAGAACTCAATCGCCATGCCAGACCACAATTAAAAACCAATAAATGAAATCATCCTAGCATTCTAGGTTCTAGAACAAAATCTTTAGGCCGGCTCATGAATTCATGTCCATGACAAGACTCAGAATATTTCCCAAAAGTAAGCTTGTGTTATCTCTTTCTCTCTACAACTTTCATGACCACATGACTCACTCATCTTCTTTAGAACATTTCCAATGGGGAAATGAGGCCAGGTGATGAAGATGGCCCCATTGCCGCTTGGTATAGTTGGTGGGTCGTGGGAGTGATAACATGAGGTGCGATGTGGAGATCATTGTCTACCACTCTACCTGATGAGTTGTGCCTTTGTTTCTCGTTTTTTCATAATCTTTTTTTTTAATCAAAACCCTAAAACCTGTAAAAAGTTTAAAATTTTTCTGTTATTAATGATTATAATAGAACTTTTGTATGAGATTACTTGAGTATTATAAATTTTATAAACTTTTTTTTTTTTACCAAAAGCATATAAACTTGAAACTTCTATAAAACTTTGACAATTTAGCCATTTTCATGTATAGAATGTTATAATTGCTCAAGTAAGTAAAAAACCTTAGTTATAATTTCTTAACTAAACTAAACAACATAATTTTTTTTTTCGTTAGTTATGTAAGTTTAAATTTAATGCTCCATGTAATGCAACCTTTTTTTTAATGTTAAGTCAAGTTAGCTGTCTTGTTCAAATTCCACGTTTCTGCATATAAACTACCTGAAATGTAACAACGCGTTGAGGCAACAAAATTCATATTTTGAGACTTGTAACAGGTTTGGGATCTTGGCGGGCAAGATAGGCTGAGAACATCATGGGCAACATACTACCGTGGGACCCATGCAGTGATTGTGGTCATAGACAGCACCGACAGAGATAGGATCTCAATCATGAAGGAAGAACTGATGAGGCTTCTTCCAAACGAGGACCTGCAAAATGCGGTTATTCTGGTATTTGCAAACAAACAGGATCTTAAGGATGCTATGACTGCTGCTGAAATAACCGACGCTCTTTCTCTTCATAGTATCAAAAACCATGATTGGCACATTCAACCGTGTTCTGCTCTTACCGGTGACGGTCTTTATGATGGTCTTGGGTGGATTGCTCAGAGAGTTACTGGCAAAGCAACCAGTTAGAATTTAATGAACAGTAAAACGCCTGCGTGTTTGTTTGATTATAAACACATTTGAAACGCATCATTTGTAATGTGTACAATTTGCTTCTTTCTGTGCTTTCAGCTATCAACTTCTTGCTTTTTGGATGTCTTTCACTTTTTCAGTTTACAAGGTTTCTGTTGAGGTTGTGTTTTATGTTTGTACAGGAAGTGAATGATTTGAAAGGTTAAAGAGAAATTTAGTGTGTGTGTATTTATGCAAGTATGAAATTGAAAAGAGTTTTTCTTTTCTCTCTCTCTCTGTTTTTTTTTTTTTTTTAAAAAAAAAGGGAATTGTTAAGATCGACAAAACAACAATATCATAATTAAGTATGCCTCTAAGGGTAAAACGTATTTAATTTCAGTCGGTTTTAAAGCAGCTGAAATGTGTTCGTTTGAGCTAGTTTATGAGTGACTAAAAATATTTCTTATATTTTCTATAAAGTAAACACTATTTACTATAACTTAAGAATGATAATTATGGTATAAAATGAACTTTGTTTTGAAATGAAAAGCGAGCAAGGGAAAGAAAAAGAAAAAAGAAAAGAAATGCAATGAAAGGATATAAACCTCAGCCGTTCGTATAATCAGGCAACCTTTTTTAACTGTTAAATTAAGCATTACTTGACAAACGAATAATTAGCATTACTTGACAAATGAACAATTTAAGCTAGTGTTAAGCAACCTAACTACACTCAATAATTGGTTTTAACAAATTGACTGCCAAATAACTTACTGATCTTTAATATAAAGTATAATAAGTAAAATACATTTCATTTCAATTTTAACTCGTTGCTATCTTTAGAACATTTGAGCTAGAAACTTGTAAAAAACTAGTGTGTTTCTCATGCGTTACACGATCTCGTATATCAAAATGCAGATACAAAAACACGTCATAACAGTTGTCACTCTGATGTAAAACCTTAAATTGTATCATCGTAAACATGTCCGTCACATCATAAAAAAATGTCATGCTTAGTTGTAAAAGAATAAACATGCCCTTTTATAATCATTAAATAATATTAAAAAAATAAAAACGACTTAACTCGTTTATAGAATGTCACTCAATTCAAATTCAAATTCAAAAAAAATAAAAATAAACTTGAGTCATATTACTCTACCGATATAAATATTCGATCACAACGTTAGTGACAACATCATAAACATCTAAACGTATACAAAAAACTGGCTGTAACGACAGTCAATCAATCATAAAATAATAAATCGAATGTTTTACCAAAGTAATACAAACCAAATATAATCACACAATTTTAAAAATTATAGTATAAAACCATAAAAATCGATTAAAAAATTACATTATATTATTATTATTATTATTATTATCATTTAATTATAATAATATGATATAATAATTATAATTTTTTATAGATTGCTTTTTTAACTAAAAAGTTACGTTATATATTAATTAGTTATTATCATTTAATTTGTACTAATATTATATAATAATTATTATATATGGGTAGGGTTATAGTAAAAATGCTTAGATTGGTGAGAAGTGTGAGAAGGATTGTGAGCCATTAGATCTACAATTTAATGGTTTAGATCAAAGTTGCATTAAAAAAGTTAGTGGAAGGGTATTTTAGTCATAGACACTTTTGTTGATTTTTTATCATGTTACCCCCATTTTTTTAAAAGGTCATAACTTTTATATACGGTATTATTTTTTAAAAAAAAACTGCACCAAAAAAACGAGCATTTTTTTTATCTTTAAAACGAGTATAGTATTGTTATATAAAAAATAAAAAAAATTATGTTTTCCTTCACCTTTGATATTTGTAATGCGTCATTGTGTCTTTTTGTCTGTTATTGAGTCTTTTTGTTTGTGATTGTTTCTTTTTGTTCGTCATTGTGTCTTACTATTTTTTTATAACATGATGAGCTTTAAAAACAATAATGCAAAACCACACAATCACGTACTTTTTATATGTAAATCATAATGATAAAACAACAACAAATTCATCTAATACATAAAAAACAATGATAAGATATAATCAAATTGTCAAAAACATAACACAACGACCTGAACGTAAAACACAATGATAAGTATATTACACAATGACCTGAACGTAAAACATAATGGTGTGTATATTACACAATGACCTGAACGTAAAACAAAATAATGAGTATATTACACAATGACCTGAACGTAAAAGACAATGATGCGTATATTACACAATCTGAAGATAAAATACAATGATGAAATATATTACACAATGACCTGAATGTAAGACACAATGTTGAGTATATTACATAATGTTCCGAAGATAAAACACAATGATGAATATATTACACAATGACCTGAATGTAAAACACAATAATGAGTATATTACACAATGTTCTGAAGATAAAACATAATGATGAATATATTACACAATTACCTAAACATAAAACACAATGACCAAAATGTATTTTTCAAAATATAAAGACAATTTATGTTTTTTAAAATTATGAGTTTTAAAAACATAATGATGAAATAACACAATTATGTACTTTTAATACATAAAACATAAAAAAAATAAATAAGAACAATTTATTTAATGCATCAAAACAATAACAAAATACCAAAATATGATATAAAAAAATTAAACACAATAATAAAAAATTAAACACAATGACATGAAGCATTAAACACAATGAGCTGAAACATTAAACACAATGATTTTAAGCTTTAAACACAATGACCAAAATACCTTTTTTTATAAAATTAGAGAAATGTCACTTGTCAACTTCACAATCCTTCTCACACATCTCACCCTTTTTACTTGAACCCAATCCTATTATATATTTAGTTAATAACATTTCCTAAACGTATGCGTGAGGAGGAATTTTTTTTCCTAAATGTATGCGGAAGCACGAAAAAAAGAAAAAATTTCCTAAATGTCCTTGTTGACCAAGAAAAGGATCTGTTCATCTGACCGCTTTCTAGCCAGGCGCCACCGCCCATAAAAACACGGGCGCCGCCCGTCTTCCGAACAAATAGAAGCTCTCCACGTGTCCACCGTAGGCGCCTACGCCCATTAAAATTTCCGGCGCTCATATATTTTCACATCTGGTTACGGGCGTCCCCCTAACCATTTTTTTTTGTAGGCGTCATGTAGAATCTGAACCGAACCACCATCATAGGCGCCCGAACCTAGCTATGGGCATCCCTACCTTTTTTTTGAAATTTTAAGCGGGAAACGCACTATGGGCGTCCCGAACCTAGCTATGGGCGTCTCAACCTTTTTTTTGAAATTTTAAGCGGGAAACGCACTATGGACGTCCCGAACCTAGATATAGGCATCCCGAACCTAGCTATGGGCGTCCCGAACTTTTTTTTTTAATTTTAAGCGGGAAACGCACTATGGGCGTCCCGAACCTAGCTATTGGCGTCCCGAACCTCTATATGGGCATCCCGAACCTAGCTATGTGCGTCTCTACATTTTTTTGAAATTTTAAGCAGGAAACGCACTATGTGCGTCCCGAACCTAGCTATGGGCGGCGGCGCCTGGCTAGAAAGTGGTCAGATGGACATATTTGTCATTTTCTTGGTCAACAAGGACATTTAGGAAATTTTCCCCAAAAAAAAACATTGACCAAGTGTCAAACACGAGGCAATTGTGGTTATCATTTGAACTAATAAGTTGTTTCTTAATCGTCATTAAGATGTTTATAATATTTTTAATGGTTAGGGGATAATTCTAAGTCTGAATGGTTAAGATGTTACATCTTAACCATTCAGACTTAAAATTACCTCTTAACCATTAAAAGATTATATTACTTCAATAGCTAGCCTCTTAATGACAATTAAAAAGCTACCAAACCGCCCATTAGCTAATGTCAATTTCTACAACTTTAAGAATTTATACACGAATTTAATGAATTAAAAAAACTATTAATAGTTTTCACACGTAATAATTGCTACATTTCACACTTGTATATATTGTAAATCATATTTCTACAAATAGTAATTATTGCATTTTGACGTGGTAAGTTATTAAAGTTTATTATTTCTTGAGTGATCCATCGTTCATGTTCTTACCTAAATTTCTTTTCTTTTCTTTTAATTTTAAATTTTACTTCGTGTTTAAGTTCATACATAAAAAACTAGATTATTACTCCGTATATTACAAGATTTAATATAAAAACGGCAACAACAGGGCAAGGCTAGCAGGACAGTTTCTGCTAAGTAATGTGCTCACGAATTGGATTATATAACAAGCTAATAATAAAAATTTAGTAATTATAAAACGATATTTTAATATAAAATGATTAATTTACGTATTAGTAAGTAATTTAAGTAATAAACAATAATTAAATTTTTAATAACTAAAGAATCAGTACCTGAGTTTATTGATTTGTAACAACTGAAATTTTTAAGGTAACCTTTTTTTTGAACGGCGAACTTTTAAGGTAACTAACACCAAAAATTTTAATTGTTTTTGTAAAAAACTATTTGATGCAAAATTAAGATGGCAATGTATCATTTTTTGAATTATTAAATTTAAGTGACCAAATTTGAAATTATCCTTAAATATAAAGGATCAAAAATATAATTTATCCCACAAAATAATAAGGTAAGATGCAATTTTTTTTACTTATGTCATAATTTGAAAATATCATTAAACATAAATGATAAAAAGTGTGATTTTCACTATCATTTTTAAAACTTTAGTATTTTTAAAGTATTTATTTTTAGGTATTCGTGTTAAAAACGTCAACTGTTTATAAAAATCTTGTTGTTTGAAATCTCTGTTTTATAGTTTGTTTCATTCTTTTAAAGAATTTTTTTTTTGAGAGAAACTTGTTTTTTGGAAAAAAAAACTAAAAATAGTGATTTAATCTTTCTTGTCATTAAAAATTTTGATTTCATGTTTTTTAATAAAAAGAAATTTTATTTTGCTTTTATTCAAAAACTATTTCAATATTGAAAAAGTAAATAATATCATTAGTATTATAATTAGTTAATAGAAGAGATAATTATGAATTTAATATGGAAGAGAATTGAGTAATATCATAAAAAGATGACATGTAGTATTATTAGTCTAAAAATACGACAAGTGATAAAAAAGATTTTTGTTTATTATAGTAGTAAGAAGTAAGGTTATAATTAATAAGCTTTTCTTTAAATTTATATCTAATTTTTTTGACAAAAATTATTAAGATATAATAATATGTTTGCGTCCTTTATGTGACCACGAAGGAGAATGTCACCCAGTCATTTTCTTGGTGTAATTTGATTATTGTATCCAAAAAAAGTAGGTAAAGAATATTATTCTTATACGTATCTTTATTTGAATTTAAATAAAATAATAGTCTTTAGATAATATTCTAGTCGAGTTTAAATCTTAAAATTATATTCAAGATTATAAACCATACGAGTATTGTTAGTTTATGTGAAATTTGCAAGTAAAAATTTGTGTTAAAAATCTCTTTACCAGGTAAATAAATAATTAATAGAACACATGTCGAAGTCTAATTTAATCTCAGCTCATATTTCTATCTTTTTTCTATTAAATTAAGGGGCATGTGTTATCTTTATATATCTTTTCACTTGTATTTTTATTAAATAATTATTTTTAATATAATAATATTAAAAAATATATATATTTAATTACTATATATACATTTACGAAAGGCAATCATTGCCTGTGAACAGTGATAATACTTGAATATTCGATTTTTTAATATTTATTAGTAAACCGCTTTAAAAGAAGCTTTGTAATCGGTTAAAAGGGTCGCAAGCGCTTCAAAAGATTTGGAACGATTCATCATATGTACATTTACGAAAAGCAATCATTGCCTGTGAACAATGATAATAGTTGAATATTCGATTTTGTAATATTTATTAGTAAACCGCCTTAAAAAGCAGCTTTGTAATCGGTTAAAAGAGTCCAACCGCTTCAAAAGATTTGGAACGATTCAAAAAATTTGTTTGGCCCGTTGTAAAAGACCTATTTATCTTGAAGCGTTGTAAAAGGTTTAAATATATATATATTCTTGACGGTTGTTTAATGTTTCTCTATATTAAATAATTAGCCTTGAAACCCATGTATTACATAGATTGAATAATAAAAAAAATATAAAATATTAACATAAAATAATAATAAATATTTATTAATTATAAAATTATATTTTAATATAAAATATTCTTATAATTTATTAAATTTTAATAAATTAATAACATATTAGAAGAAGATTTATATTATTAATAATTAATTATATAATTTAATTATTAAAAATCATTAAATTATTAAAAATCATTACTATCTAATAGGAGAGAGAGACGAGAAAAATAATTCCAGATTTCACCACAAAGTGACACGTGTCTCCTAAAAAATACTATTTTATTAGAGTACTAGCCTAGAAACCCATGTATTACATGGGTTGAATAATAAAAAAATATAAAATATTAACATCAGATAATAATAAAAATTTATTAAATATAAAACTATATTTTAACATAAAATATAATTGAAATATTCTTATAATTTATTAAATTTTAATAAATTAATAACATATTAGAATAAGAAGCTTTAAATTATTAATAATTAATTATATAATTTAATTACTAAAAAATATTAGTATCTAATAATGGAGAGATGCGGGAAAAATAATTCCAAATTTCACCACAAAGTGAAACGTGTCTCCTACAAATACACATTTATTAGAGTAGATGCAGATAAAAGTTTTTTAGTGATCGTTTTAAAAGGGTGCACACTCTGTTAAACCCTTTTCACTTTTAAAATTATAATAATTAAATAATAAATGATTTTTTTATGACCCGTAAAAGGTGTGATTCTTAAAATTTTTTTTTAATAATACAATAATTAAATAATAAATGTTTTTTTTTCCTAACCGCTCTAAAAAGGTGATTGCGATTTTTTAAAATTGCATATTTTTTTCATTATTAATAATTAACAATATTACTTTCAAACATTTTTTTCTTTCCAACTTAATAAAATTCAAGCTCATTTTAGAAGTTCCTCATTTTTTATAATAGAGTAAATTAGGGTTTTGGCTCATGTGATTTGAGTGTTTTAACTATTTTGGCTCATGTGATTTGAGTGTTTTAACTATTTTGGCTCAAAATAGAATCTTTTATCAATTCAGTCCTTATTGTTTAGACAACTATCAGTTTTGGCCCCTCAAACTTAACTATTATATCAGTTTTGGCCCAAATCTAACTATGGTTAGGGCAAAAAACGTTAGTAGTTTAAACCATAGGGGCTGAATTGATAGAAAATTATATTTTTGACCGAAATTGTTAAACATTTAAATCATAAGGGCCAAAACCATAATTTACTCTCTATAACAATATAATAACTAAAAAATGATTTTTTTGTGCCGTAAAAAGTCACCCTCCTCTTCTTTGATTATGGCGGTCAATATTTGGTACCGTTTTGGTGTTTGTAATGTTATACTTGACCGTTGTTAAAGACAGATTTATTAGCCACTGTTGATTTTGACCAACAAACCGCTGTTAAATATCAATATGAACCGTTGATAAAAGGTATTAGTTATTTTTTTTAACCACTTTAAAATATATTAATTAAATCAAAAAAATGTTGCACCGCTGGTAAAAGTGTTTTTTTTTTACTATTTGTAAAATGTAATAAATAAATAATATTTTTTGTACCGTTGTTAAAGGTCCATTTTTTTAAATATTGATTAAATAGTAATGATGGTAATAATTAAATACTAATAATAATCAAATAATATTAGTAGTTAAATAATGTTTTCCATGTTTTGTTCCTGACCGCTTTTTAGTCTGAATTTTGATATTCGTTATGTCACCACGGTAGTATCGTATGATTCAAACTTTATCGCTATCGTGATCGAACACATATACCGGTGTACTTCATCTTACAACTAAGCACATCATTTTTTATAGTATGATAAACATGTTTACGACGGCCACACTTTATGGTTTTACGTCAGAGCGACAACCGTAATGCATATGCATTTTGATATTCGAAATAATGGCGAAATTCCCGCAGCAACGCGCGGGTAACCCCCTAGTTCAAATTATAATTATCAATTTTTATTATAATTAAACAAAAAATAATAATATTAAATAAGTTATGATTTATAACATTTCTTATTAATTTTAAAAAATAATTCCGTATTATGGATGTTTGTTAATTGTTATACAACCTAGACTATGTTTACGCATTAGGCCACAAGGAGTCGTCTAGATTTTCCCCACTTTTCCCCGTTGCCACATCAGCGCCACATCAGCTTTCCTCACTTTTCCCCACTTTTCCCCATTTTGCACGGTGTCGTCCCACTTTTCCCCACTTTTCCCCATTTTCAAATCTTATTTTTAATTAATTATTTTAACAATAAATAATAATAATAATAATAATATTAATAAAATAAAAAAAGATTCATTAAATTTAAAAAAAAAAGAATACAACAAAAAAAAGAGAATACAACCTAAAAAAATAAATTAAAAAACCTAGAAAGGCATTTGTGGACGATACTGTGTAGTAGAAGTTTGGTTGATTCGGAGATGACATTTGTGGACGATACCTGGGTGTGTTGAACGGGTTCATTTGAGCCGTTTGAACATTTTTTGGTCGTGATTTTCTAAATTCTTGCTTGACGACCCACTACGGGATGAACCTCCTTCCATTTTACTTGAAAATTTTATAAATTTAGTGTATAGATTGTAGAAAATGAGAAAAAAATGTGAGATTTGTGGTTGTTTAAATAGGAAAAAAAATGTTTTTTTTTTTGGTTTAAAAACATTTTTCTTTCCCTTCCCCACGCCCGGCTTGATTCGGCGAGTTGCCCCCGATTTACCCCACCCCGAATCCGGGGGGACGGTGTTCCCATTTCTTCCCAATCCGGGGAAGCCCTCCCCCGCCTCCTTCCCGAAGCCACTCCGTGTGGCCTTAAGCTCATTCTCTTTTACACAACTAGATTAATTATAAGTTTTGATTTACACTTAAAGATATTTAAATTAAAAATTTTTATTAAATTGATCAATTTTTATAATTTCTAAATAATTGGTACTAATTATTATTTAGTTTTTTTTAATTGTTATATATGAATTTTGCAACCTAGTGAATAAATTTAAAGATATCTTAACAAATAACAATAGGATCTAGGGCTGTAAACGAACCGAACGTTCAACGAACAGTTCGTGAACCGTTCGGCGGGAAGTTCGTTTATGTTCGTTCGTTTAATAAACGAACGAACACGAACAAGAAATTCCGTTCGTTTAGTTAAATGAACGAACATGAACAGAGGTCGTGTTCGTTCATTTGTGTTCGTAAACGTTTGGTAACATGTTCGTTTATGTTCGGTTAAGTTCATTTATTATATTTATTCATTAAATGTGTTGTTTTTTTTTTTTAAATTTTAGTTTAACACCATAATACTTAAAGTTATTTTTAGTTTAATACTATAATATCTTAATTTATATATTTATAAATGATTATCTCCATTGCTTGAGATTAAAAATGTTGATTTTTATTGTTTAAATAATATGTGTTCGTTAGCGTTCGTGAACAAGCTAAATCGTTAATGAACGAACACGAACAAGAATTTTCGTTCGGTAAGCGTTCGTGATCCGTTCGTGAACAAGTTAAAAGTTAAACGAACGAACATGAACAAGAGTTCGTTCGTGTTCGTTCGGTTCGTTTACAGCCCTTAGGATCTATTAAAATTTTTGTTAATTAATTGCATTTTTTTCTTTAAATTTTGTAGAGTAAATTACCGAAATAGTTTATGTGATTTGTTAGTATTTCACTTTGGTATCTAATTTTATGAATTATTCATACGTCACAAACTTTAAACATTTATAGCACATATATTTCTTATTTGAGTGTGATTTGGTTAAGTTTGTGAGGGTAATTTAACCATCTAATATATTATAAGTGTTACAAACACCTAAAATTTAACTAATTTATGAAACCTAGAGGCTAGAGAGATTAAAAGTATTAAACCACAAGTAATATATTGTCTTTTACTCTATTTTTTAAAGAAAGCAAACAAACCAGATTATCATTTGTGTGGTTACTCTCACTTCTCACAGGTTGCAGATCGGTTCTGAAGCCATGTCTATGGCGGCAATACCTTGCGGAGCAGCATCTTCTTCAACCTCCGTCTGCATCACTACCAACGAATTCAACATATCGAATGGTTGCAGAATCAACGCATTATTCACCAATTCCTCTTCAATTAGCAGCACCAGACGAATTAGACGGAACCTGGAGATTAAAGCAATCAAAGAAGAAACACAGACAACTTCTTCATCTTCATCACCAGATGAGATAACTCAGAAGTATGGCCTGGAAGTCGGCCTTTGGAAGGTATTCGTTCCTCCAATTTTACGCTTCGTGTTTGTTGCAACTTACAAGTCTGTGATTCGCGTATCAAATCTAACGATGATTCAAAAGAAATCGATTAATCAGATTACATCTAGTCTTCTCAATTGTAAACCTTAATGACTGTTGGTATTGGTGTTGATTTATCAGTTAGGGTTCGTAATTTGTAACTGTTTTGACAGTTTGGATTTGAAAATTTGTAGATATTTAGCTCAAAGGAGGATGGAGATGGCGATGTGAAGAAATCAAAAGGGTATCAAGCGAAGGAGCTGCTGGCCAAGTATGGGGGAGCCTATCTGGCAACCTCCATCACTCTGTCATTGATCTCGTTTTCTCTATGCTATGCACTTATTGCTGCTGGTGTTGATGTTCAAGCATTGTTGCAAAAGGTAATAATAACAAATTAACAGGTGAAGGATAAATTGAAAGGAGAAAAACTTGGTGAAAATCCAGTTTAACATTTAAATTTTTATGTTAAACACGTAGGACATGTTTGATATTGCTTATTAAGTTTAAAATGACTTTTTGTCAAAAGTGTTTATTAACTTATAACTTTTTGAAATAAAGTTTTTAAAAATATGTTTGGATTAGCTTTTGTGTATGAAAAGCCAATAAGTTAATAAGTCAATAAGTTGTTTGGATATGTGAGTTCATATAATAATTATCAGAGTATAACCATTAAATGTTAAAAAACACTTTTAAAAGCCAGAAAAAGTAGCTTCTTAAAAATGACTTTTTAACATTACTCAAAAAGTTAAAACTAAAAGCGTTTTTCAAATTACCAAACATATTTTTAACTTATTAACTTTTTCATCAAGTTAATAAGCTAAAAAGTTGATTTCAAATGAAATCCCAAACATACACGCAATATATGTTACAAAAAATTAGAATAAATTGCCGAGATGGTTCATGGGTTTGTTAGGATTTTACTCTTAGTCTCTGGATTTCACAAATTACCCATATAGTCCAAAACTTTAAATATTTGTAACATATATAGTTCTTATGTCATCAAATTATTTTCACATGTTTGACCAAATTACTTTCACATAAGGATTATATGTTTTACAAATGTTTAAAGTTTAAAATTATGTGTAATTTATGAAACATATAGAACAAAAATGAAATTCTAACCATAGGAACAATCTTAGTAATTTACACAAAAAAATTATATATAAAAAAAGGTTATATGTTTTTGTTACACACATGCAAAATCAGTTACACAATCTAAAAACATCGTAACATATATGTAACAACTACTTATAATTTTATAATTTTTTGTTTTTTTATTTTATTATAATAAAATATATTGTATAATTAAATACAAAAAAATCGAATTTTACACCAACTCAACTGGATTTACAAATTATCCTTTGTCTAAATTAATAATATCTTAATGATTGTCTACATAAATGTTGTTTAATCCTGCATTTGCAAGGATTCAAGCAACAACCAAAGTCACGGGCTGCAAGCTTGCGAGCATTACAATAACGTGTAGTTTTTAGGTTTAGCTATTAGGAGTGTTTAGAGTCTGGTTCAAACGTATTAGAACTTATCATTTATGGTTTCAAAACCAATATAAGATTAGCCCACTTAATAGAAACATAGTCGGATAATGGGTACAAACCAGGTAAAGAATGGATTAATTTATAGTTTCTATCTGGTGCTATAATAGAAGTTATCATTTATCTTAAAATCAAAATGTTAGATGTTTTGGCTTGTTCCATGTTTCGTATCTAAATTTCTAATCAACCTTTTGATTATGTTCTTAAAGTTGTAACCTTTGTGTTGGCCCAATAAATCCAAATTGTTAGCAATAGTTTGGATTGTTGTTTTTAATTTTTGACCGTTTGGTTTTAGTTTACAGTGATTAAAAATATTATTATCAGTTTCTCATTCGCAAAGCTGTTATAGGGCTTGGGGGACCCCTTCTTTTTCCGTTCATATTGTTAAATTTTCGACTAAAATGTTATTTTTAGTTAGAAATAGTGGTTTCGTCCCCCTCGTTTCAAAAAAAATAACATGTATTCTAGATCCTGTAAATTTCCTCCTCTTTTTTAAAACGTTCAAGCTCTGTCATTGGATTGTCCCACGCATTAATCTTCAAAACATCCAAGTTTGCCCATGAGCATTTAAAACAACCTCCTACATGTATCAACGGTATACGTTGTTATTTGCATACATAAGCAGTGGGGTCTTAAAGAAGTGCAGGAGGTGTGATCGCACAGAGCCTATTTTTTAGTGGCCTATTTTTTTAAAAAAAATTGTATATATTATATATATTAATTTATTTTACAACAAACACATATAATTTACACTCCAATTTGTTAAATATATTTAACTCGGTTACGAATTTTATAAAAGCTAAAAGAAAAACTTTTTCATCAAACATTTGACCTAATAACTCATTACAATTTAAAATTTAGGTCAAAAAAACAAATTAACTTACCTCATATTTAGTTACAAACTAATTAACACACACACACATAGGGCTCATTTTGAGCATTCACACAAAACACCTAATCTCTTAGAAACAACCCTGAATTGATAAGTAAATTGCTTACAACAAGAATGATTGAAAAATTCAACGCCTTTGCGATGTTAAATGTAAGAAGTTAATGAAAAGAGGAACAAGACATTACATAATCATATGTTTTTAATCATCTAAACTGATTTTTTTAAAAGAGTAATGTAATTACTGTAAGAATAGCTTTTATAATCATGGCGTATAAAATATAGATATTTATAAGATTAAAAAAATGGTAATGTTAACGGGTCAACCCAATCAAACCAACCCGTTTTGTTTTGAATTTTTGGCCTGAACATGTTTTGACATGTTTGTCTGTATCTATCTATTCTATTGGGCTTTAGGTGGGAATTTCAGCTAATGAAACTGGAGAAAAGGTTGGGACATTTGCATTAGCATATGCAGCACATAAAGCTGCATCACCCATACGATTTCCGCCTACAGTAGCACTCACACCGATTGTTGCTAGTTGGATAGGCAAGAAGGTCGATAAAGATAACTAGTTTGCATCATCGTGCAAGTAATCATTTGGGTACGTTTGTAGTCTACGTATAGATGTATTTGGTCGTAGCTTAGAGTTATTTGGATGTGTCGAAAACTACATGTATACACTGGTGTTGTTACTTGTTTGAATCTGTAATAATAACATAATCAAATATTTGAATTTTGCGCTTAAGTGGTGCTAATTTCTCTTGGACTGTTATATTCTATTTTGCCTTGTAACCAAACCATATTCAAAGTTCTGCACTTAATTTTGATTCTAAGTCTTCAGCATAATGTACAAAATAGTTTAGGCTTACCAAATGACAAGTATTGTCACAATAATCACCAATCAGATATCAGGCATCCTATTATTCAGATCTGGAAAACTTTAATATGATACAAAACCTACACCATCATGGCTATGAAACTCAGTATTTACAAAATACTACCTAACGCGAAACCCTAATTTTATTTAAAAGCAGTGAAGTGTCATCATAAATATATTTCTACTTTACATTTGGCCTCATTCTTCAAATTGTATCGACTTATATTCACGGAGATGTTCCTGAGGGTGATGAAGATTATAAAATCTTACCTTTGTGTTCATCCCAATCAGTTTGTTCCTGTAGGGTTTCCATCAGAATGCACTTGCAGAGTATCTGGATTTGGTGGTTGGTGTTGTGGAGTGGTCACACCAGGCATGGCGTAGTCATCTTCAAGTAGACCCGTGTCATCCCACTCAACACTCGCTATTAGGTCACAGGTCAGGAAATAACAATAAATGAGACGATTCTTACCAAGGTTTTTTTTAAAAAAATTTCTAACAGGTCAAACATATAAAAAGAGGGAAAATAACTTGCAAAAGGAGGTCGGAGTGGTGGTCTTTATAAGGTTTTTTATTCAAAAAGCTCGTGTTTCACGGTTTGTTTGAAGCTTGCTCGTAAAAGCTCGTTTGTGAACGAGCGAGCCCAACTGTTTTAAATTAAATATAATATATACTAGATTAGAAACCCGTGTGTTACATGGGTTGAATAAATCTAACATACTATAAACAATTTTTATAAAGATTTATATATTGGATTTATAAGCTATTAGTGAAATAAGAATTATGAATATCTAAAAATTATAAATAATAAATACTACTAAGTATTTAATAATTATAACATATTAAGTTTTAGTAAATTAAGATTTATATTTTTTAACATTTAATTATTAAAATTATTAGTATTTATTTGTAGAGTAATGGGAACACATTCAGATTTCCCTAGAACATGACACGTGACAAATTTTTTATACATATTTACACAATTTTACTTAGGGCATGTTTGGGATTGCTTATTTAAGTTTAGAAGGATTTTTTTTATTAAAATTGCTTATTAATTTATGAGTTTTGAAATGAAGTTCTTGAAAAAGTGTGGAATAGTTTTATATAGGAAGAGTCAATAAGTTAATTAGATTAACTTTTAGAAAAGTGTTGAGATTAGTTTTTAACATATTCCATCAAAAGGTTAAAAAACGCATCTAAAAGCCACAAAAGCAGCTTCTTAAAAATGGCTTTTTAATGCTACTCAAAAAATTAAAATCAAAAGTCTTTTTCAAATTACCAAACATCTTTTTAACTTATTACCTTCTTCACAAAGTCAATAAGTTAAAAAGTTAATTTCAAATGAAATCCCAAACATTCACTAATTATTTTTTTTATGCAAAACTAAGATTGAAAAATAAGAGAAAATATTTGTTGTCAACCCAATCCCAAACCCTCATGTTTTGTCCCCTCTAAATCAACATGTCCAACCACCAGTTTTACCACCTCTAATCAGGAAGATGAGCAGAACGGTGGAGAAGAAACAATAAAGTAGAATTACAAGTAGACCTGGCAAAATGGTCGGGTTGGGTAACGGGTCAGAACGGGTTCGGGTCAGGATGGGTTCGGGTCAGAACGAGTTTTAAGCAAAAACATTTCGGGTCTAAATGGATTGTTCTTAAAAAACATCAATTTTTGTTTAACTTAAGATGCGTTATAAGTAAACAAATAGTTCATTTGGATAATTTTTAGTGATTTTCTCATCAAATATGTTATTAATCATTCTTAAATGTTTGAATCCAATGCATTTACATACTTTTTTGGTTACCCGTCTTGACCCGCATTGTGCTTAAGTGCTACACATCCCAACCCATTCTATATTATAATGTTACCCATTGCAACCCATTATACTACAATTGTTTACCCAAACCAACCCACTTCCTTTAACATGGGTAAAAATTGCCACCTCTAATTAGAAGGATACGTTCGGTCCTCCATATGTCAGTAATGCTAACATCGGCATCTGATAAAAGCCAGTAGTCTGCATCACTCTGCAAAGACCAATGTAACACTCAGTACACTCAAATTCGTCATGCAAGTATTGGTATGAATCACCAAAGGGCATTTATCCTAATGAAACCAGGGTGATGTTAAGATGTTCCTTCCTAAAATGGGCTGAGGATTCAAGTCTCAGACAAAAAAGACAAAAAGAAATTGTTGATAGCAAAAGTGCTCATAAACCATTGAGACCGCAAAACACATTACCGGTTCAGCTGATTTGAATTTTATACGGCCCGCCCATGGTTACCTGTTTGGTTTGTCGTTTAGTCATTTACCAAAAACATAGTTATTGGTTTGCCCAAAAGTTCTGTGTGAACAGTTTGAACTAAACTGTGAACACCCTTAACAATGAATCTAGTGTTAATTGAATGTGTTCTAAAACGACATGATTATGTTGTTTAACAAATATCTCAACAAACAAACAAACGCATAATGATGGTACAGATAACTTACATCAATATCTGGAACTATCTTCATGATCCCACTAACAAAGTCGTCTGATGCATTTACATCTGAACATGCATTAGCAGCATCAGTTTGCATCTCAATCTCAGATCCTTGCCCCAACCCCGCCGGGTGCTCAATCATCTTTGACGTTGAAGGAATGCTGGAGTTTGCCTCGGCACGATTGATCTCCTCAAGCTTTTCTTCAAATTGACTAAAACAAACAAAATGATTACAAAAAAGAGAATAATTGCTACAAAATAAATAAAAAATTAAAAGAAAAGGAAAATACCTGACAAGGTAAACATCTATTGGGCCCATTGTGCTCCTTAGAACTATTCTGTATCTCCTTTGAGGATAGTCAACAGCCTGAGTGTTTATAAACAATAGTTTATGTAAACTTTATGCGCATGTGTCTTAGTATTAATCATATCATTTCCTTTTACACTCTCATTACCTCGTCCGGATCTGGAACCTCTAGCGTTGTTCCATGTGGAGCTTTAATTGCAATCAAGGTCTCTCCCTATATCCAATATAAAAATTATTATGCGTCTTTAGGTGGAAATTTCGACCCATTAACCTTAACTAATCAATTTGGGTTATGTGCTCTCTAACAGGCCAATTGGTAAACTTAAATTTTGCTACTATATGGGTGCCCTTAAATTTTGCTACTAATCAATTTGGGTTATGGGCCCCATTTGCGGTGCACGCATATAATGTATATATGTGTGGGCTCTTAAGGGGCAAAAGTAAAAGTTCACTAATTTTAACGTTATTTTAGTTATTTGTGAAAGTAACGTTAAAATCATTGGGATGGTCAACTTCAAACGATAACTTTGAGCTGGGGACTCTTTTGGAGCAGTCTCTCTATCCTTCCCCCCCAGACCCTACTGAAAAGTGGGAATATACTGGGTAAGGTTGTTGTTGTATGCCCAAATTATATTTTTTAAGCATGCCACCTCTTTTATTGTAATGATTTAGTTTTTGCAATTTGGTAAAGAGATATTCCACACAAAAAGTGTACCAGGTCAAGTGCAGTCCCCACTCCCCACCTTACTGGTACCTCCAAAAAACACCAAAAAAAAAAAAACAAACTTCTTTTGACCTGGGCCATTATGAGCAATTGAGCGGTTACCCAACGTCCCAACCCCACCATTTGACTGCCTCTAGTAGTCTAGTTAGGACTCGGGATGAATAATAGAACAAACCTGAAAGCAGGGTAGGCTCTTAATATCTTCTTCAGTGACAAAAAGCCACCTAGAAATTAATGCATAAGCAGGTGAGTTTTAACACAAACAGTCAGATCATAAGACTGCTTTGACATCTAAAATAATCCACATAATGTTGCTTTTGGCCTGCTTAGGATCTAAATTTGTTGAGATGAGTTATTTTGAATTTATGGTTGGTTTAAAAGATCAGAAATGCATATAGATCATAGATAGATTAAAAAGAAAAAGAAAAAAAAAACTTTACCTTTGATTATTTTCTTCTTCACTCAAGTCCCTTAATCTCTCTTGCATTTCTCTGCGGGTATTTAATAAAGTAAAAGCATTAGCATTGCTAAAATTGCATAAAAGGCAGCAAGATTATCTTTATATAGAATTGAGGGAATAACCTTGTTTGCTCATCTAATCTAAACTCCTCTGCAGAAAGATTTTCAACTTCAGCCTGTCATTGAAAGGAAAATTTATTAGAAAAATAAAAGTACAGATTTACCTTAAGCTACTTATGCAGCATTAAATTTCTAGTTGGAGTAGCATAAAGATAAAGTCGAAATCATATGTACGAAAACAACTAGGAAATTGCATCTGTACCTCTCAAAACTTGGTGTGATATCAAAAGTAAAATTGCACTAATTTTGACGTTATTTTACTTATCTTGTGAAAATAACGTTAAAAGCATTGGGATGTTTAACTTCAGACGTTAACTTTGAGCTGGGACTCATTTGGAGCAGCCTCTCTATCCCAACTAGGATATGGGTAAGGTTTATTTTCATTCTTCCCCCCTAGACCCTACTGTAGAGTGGGAATATGCATGGTAAGTTTGTTTGTTTGTTTGTTACCCTTCCCTTAAGGGTATAATGGTCATATTATAAGGTGTATTTAATGAAATGGGTAAACATGAAATTTTAGATATTTTGATCGGGTATATTTGATATTCAATTTTTCGGTAGGGTAAATATGATACTATGCAAGTTGCTAAGGATATGTATAAATTTCTAAAAGATACCTGTAAGCTAGTGATATTCTCATCAAGCTCCCCTGTCGATCCATCAAGTCCCCTAGTTCACCAATTAACTTGTCAAAACCATAGAGGATTGTGAATACACTATATAATATTTATGATCTACATTGTTGCCTTAAAATACATAAAAAAATTGTCATACTTCCACTGAATCCTGTTCTTCAGCTTTTTCTCAATGAGACCAATTCCTTCTAGCACATTTGTTATATCATATATCCGCCTTTTTTGTACCTGTACCAATACAACCAGTTCGGTTAACTAAACCTAACCAAGTATTTGAAAAGATGTAGATGTGACTACCTCTAGTGTTTCTGCTGCTTTATTTAGGTCAAGAATACCATCTTCTGCGTCCTTGATAAGGTTGATAAACTTCTTTGTTAAAAGACCTGATTTACAGATCATAGTACACATTCATACACATAGAAATGAAAGAAGATATGATCTGCCTCAAATAATATTGTATATATACATAGATAAATACATACCTAGGGAGCTATCATAACGACAGGGACCAACAGGAGTAAGATTATGCCCTGATGAAGAATCTATACAATTCATAAGATATGTCAAATTCTAATTGTAACAACAATTGAATAACTTGTAAAAATGAAGAGTTTGTATGTAATGCTCACCAGCATTGGATGCAGGAGCTAGCGATCCAACCCTATTACACTTCCCAATTCTTGGAACTTTTTGTGCTTTTGACACTTTTCCAGATACAGGTGCATGTAGAGGAGTGCCAACGGCTAAACTGTTTCCAGGAGTGGGGATATGATTATTAGCTTCGGCTTCAGAAGCTGCATTTCCCTTTCTCTTCTAACAAAAAAAGGTATAAACTTGGTTAGAGTTTCCAACATACTTTATGATAAAGAAAATGTTTCTTTATTGATACTACAAACAAATTAACAAACATACCCAACAAAGTTCCACTAAATCAGTAGGGCCCGCTAGGGAGAGGAATAAAGAGAGTGCTCCCAAAAAGACTCTCGGCTAATATACAACACATTATTTTTATTTATATACTTACTGTTTTTTTAGGGTACCTAAAAGCACAAGCATAAAACATAAAAAGAGCGAAATATAACACACGCAATAAAACCGTAATAGCATAAAACCGAAGAAGGGTAAGATAAGTATAACACGCCCAATAAAATCGTACCAAATGTTATTACTATTAAACAAACAAAGAATCCCCAAGTCTCAAGGTACACCTAATACTAAGCACACACCAGAACTACCTAATGGTCAATGGGAACTAACATAAAAGCTCAAAAACATATACTGTGACTAAAAACAACATTGGTGAAAGAAAAGTCGATATATGAGGCCTCAACAAAAACCACACAAGTATTAGCCCCTAAAACCCTCTAAAAATCTCTAACCTTTATTCTACGTCTCCAAAAATTATGGAAAATATCCGAAAAATACAGTCGTCCCGGGCAGAGGAAAAACCCTTCGACGTCAATTTCGAAGTGATTTATCCTGCTGAGGCATCTTTATTGAGAATAAAGGATTCCTCCCTAGGAGGTGGTAACACGCAACTACTTAAACTACTTATGTTCATTCTACTTAAGCTAATAATCAAAGAAAAATATAACAGAAGCTAGAAATCACACCACATAGATGGAATGGAACAATAAATGAAGAAAACCTGAACAGATAAACAAGAATTCAAGCCTTTTTTGTGTACCCCTTATACTAAGGGGCCGTTTGGTTGAGTCTGAATCATTAAGTGCTGAATGGTTAAGATGTCTGAATGGTTAAAAGGGTCTGAATAATTAACTGTTTGGTTGCACATCTGAATGGAAAAAAAAAACTTTTTTTTTACAAGAACCCTAGCCGCATCTCCCCATCTCCTCCCCATCTTCGTCAGCCACCCACAGCCGCATCTCCTCTGCCGCCCACAGCCCCCGTAATCGAGCAAGTGCAGTCCCCAAGCCCCCGTAATCGAGCAACCGTAGATCTTCATCTTCGCAGCCCCGTCGCCGTAGATCTTCGTCTTCGACCTTCGGTGGTGCCGGTCGCCGCCGCCCCTTTTCTTCGACCTTCGGCGGTTGTGTGCAGTGGTGGTGTCTGCGGTGGTGCCAAATCCGGTGGTGCCAAGTCCGGTGGTACCAAGTCTGAATGATGCAGTGGTGGTGTGTGCGGTTGTGTGCGGTGGTGCCAAATTCGATCGCAGTTTCGTCGCCACCCAAGCCCCATCGACAGCCCTCTTCCTTCACACGTCTGAATGATTCAGACTCATGCCCAAGTCTGAATGGTTCAGACTTCCATTCAGACATTTGGTTCCATTCAGATGTGTGTTTTTTTCGCGAAACAAACGGTCTGAATCTGAACCATTCAGATTCAGACCTAAACAAACAGCCCCTAAGTACACACTGGAACTACCTAATGATGAATGGGAACTAACATAAAAGCTCAAAAACAAATACTATGACTAAAAATAACGTAGGTGAAAGAAAAGCCAATCTATGAAGCCTCGACAAAAATCACCACTATATTAACCCCTAGAACCCTCTAAAAATCTCTAACTTTTATTCTGTCTCCAAAAAACTCCTATCACTGATCATGTCCTCAGAGAGAAGCAAGTAATTACAAGTAGAAAGAGGGTAGGAAACTAAGGGGGTGTTTGTTTTTTTTTAAAACCTCTTCTAACCTCTTATGTCTGCACCACGCAGACGCGAAGAGGTTAGAGGTTCGCAGACCGTTTGTTTTCTCGCAGACATTTCATTAAAAAACGTCTGCGCGGCCTCTTCTTGGCGCAGACGTGGACCAAGCTCTTCTTGAGGTCTTCCAACCTCTTCTTCCTTCCACATCTGTTGAACCAAATTCCCACCGCCAAAGCCACGCATCCCACCTCCCATCTCCGTCGGCCTCCACCGTCGCTACCTCAGCCGCCGCCTCCACCGTCGCACCTACCACCGCCTTCACCGCTCGCGACCTACCGCCGCATCTACCTCCGTCGGTCTCCACCTACCGCTCGCGGCCATAGGCGATCCACCAAAACCCTTTGTGGTTCGACGATGATGGTGACAGCGGTGGTGGTAGCTCGTGATGGTGACAGTCGATCGAGGGTTCGGTCGTCTAGGGTTCGGTTGTCTCCTTTTCCGGTCGTCTCCTCCACACAGTCGGGCTCCCCCACCGCCGCACCTCCAATCGTACGTTCGATCGAGGGTTCGGTCGTCTCCTTTTCCGGTCGTCTCCTCCACAGCTGGCCTCCTCCACCGCCGGTGGGGAAGAGGATGATCGACGAGGCAGACGGTGGGTTGGGGCAGACGTGGGTTGGGAAGAGCTTATAAGTTTTCAGAAAACAAACACCTCAAAAAGATCTACTTGCAGATGTTTGGTCCACCTCTTCTGCAAAAGATGTCTGCAGATGTGGTCCGCAGACCGCAGACATTTTGCCTCTTAAAAAACAAACACCACCTAACAGTATACGGGAGATTAATTTCAAAAAATGATAAAACAAAAAAAAACAAATATATAAATGTTTTCATTGCAAGCAATAAACAATGTCAAATTTCAAGTAAAACATATATTTACCTAATTTAATCTAACTTGATAAATTTATGAACAAAAGAGACTAAATTAGCTTATGCAGTTAGCAAGCTTCCCTATTGTGATTATGATACTTTTCCCTAGAATACATATTTTATGAGAAGCAAGATGAAAGTTTTTATATTGTATATTTCATATCAATCATCTCCCACTACAATAAAATTTAGGAAACAAATCACTTCCTTAAAAAAAGCTACTATGATCAAATTAACACAACAAAAAGAAAAAAGGAAAACATTGCTTCTAGATTAAAATATTAAATACCTAGAAGGATGAACCCCAAATAAAACCCAACAAGCTTCTCAATTCTAAAATATAAAAAACATTAACATCCTACTACTCACGCTGGCTTTACCTCCCCAGTTTGTTCATTGTAATGTTTTTCTCTAACAATTGATCCGAGTTTTGTGGGTTGAGTATTAAGTTGATTTGTTATAATGATTCTTATAAGAAATTGCTCATGCAATGACAATACAAGAATCAAGGAAAACACAGTACAAGTTTGCGCTGCAGATGGAATTATGAAAATAATAATCAAAGCATCTTCGTAACTAGATATACAGATAACATCCACCAAAATGGTGTTGGCTTCACTGGTTATGTCAATAAAAATGAAATACAAGTTCCAACCTATTTACGTGCTAAGGTATGAGAAAATTCCAAAATCTTAATATGCCTTATGATATATTGTACACCAACATCTTTGTTCCCTGACAGTCACATACCTCAAAGTCTCAAACATAACCAGTCACAATCTAGTAGCAATTGTAAATGAGACCCACTGAACTTTTCTAAAAAAACAACACAAAATTATTCAGTCTTCACTGCCAGAAAATTACACCTCTCTCTCTCTCTCTCTCTCTCATTCACAGGGTTGTGGCTTTACAATCTCTTCCTTGCATAGTATGACAATATCATGAATGAACTCCTAACATACCTAAATCTTGATTCTCACTTCTAAGTCTTACTAGAAATAGGTAACCCTTTGTTTTACAATTTCTCTTTCCCAGTCATAAGCATCAACACAGATCTATGATGTCAGTCTCATGTTCAAAGGATGACCATATGTAGATTGAAAGAACAAAATCTATCTAAACTGAATACTGAACTTGATGAATATCATGGAACTTCTCTTGCCTTGTAAATCTACAAACTTTGATCATCTAATCAAGGTTATTTATTAAGGTTACTCCAATAACAATTACACATAATGAACAGAAGTGACACTGTAACACTTTCTTGATTCAACTATTGTGTACAACTGCATAATTCCAAATGAAACAAGAACACACCATTGCACTAGCTAAATGCATAAAATATTTTTGTATTAGGCCAATATTATCGCTATACACATGTCCAAATGATCATAATATATTAATATCTATACCAGCTTACACAGACCAGTTGTTGCCAACTGAAATACTCAATAGCACGCATCTAAAATCTAATTAAATTCAAGCATAGTACTAGGAATCAGAACCAAATCAAGATCTTGAACTCATAGAAACAAACTACAAGCAAGAACCCTTCATGCAGACTGGAATAGCTCATAAGTGACCCATATTTGCATGTAACCCAACTAATCCTAGATAAGCACTTCTTTTTTATGCTCATGATCCTTGATGTCAGTCAAAACATGATTCAAATCGGAACAAAAACCAAAACTGAACTAAAACCACATATCTGATTTCGAATCAATTAGAGCGCCAATAGTTACTTATAATTCAGAAATAAAAATAATAACAATAACATAATCATCATTCACAAATCTTGATCACAGAAGACAGTAAACAGATCAGATCTCCAAAACTTTAACAAATTACAAATAACAGATACTAAAATGCCCACTTACATGAGATTTCACGACTATGCCTTCAGATTCATGATTAGCGGCAGCAGTTGATGAGAACCGATGATAGTCGCCGAAGGGCGGCGGCTTCATTGAGGTGAACGGAAGCTGACGTCTGATATACGAATGGTTGTGATTATGCTGCTGCTGTTGGTGCATGATGTGGCTCGATCGATCTTCGAGTAATTCAAAGCAGATCGAAACCAAAGACAAGTGAATTGGGGAGTGTAATCGATCTGGTTTTTGGTAGGGATTTTTGGGGGTTTTAGAGAGTGATGGAAGAGGAATTGAATTAGGCGGGAAGATGAAGAAGGGGTTGTTAGGGATGGGATCTGGTTGCAGATGAAGGAGATGAAGGATGATTGGAAAAAGCGGGAAGAGAGAGAAGAGTAGAAGAATGAGGGAATTTGGTTCGGATATGGATGTGGAGGGAAGCTTTACATTGTTTTTGTTTCTTGTTTTAGTGGAGTTTCTCATTTCTTTTTAAATAAATAAATAAATAAATACTCATTTAATTCTATATAAGCCTCGTAAAATATGTGAGTTGGGTTGCGTTGAGTAATAAGTCAGAACGGGTTACGGTTATGATGTGTGTGAGTCAGACATCAATTTGGTGATTTTCTTATCAAATATGTTATTAATAATTATTAAACATTTGAATCACATGGTTTTTACTTTATCTGTCTTGACATGTATTGTATTAAAGTGTTATATATCTCAGTGCATTACACGTCTAATGTTATCCATTTCAAGTCATTATACAATAATCGTATCATATAAAAAAATTTGTCTTTTTAACTTAAATAACAATACATTAAGATACGTATGATAATAATTATATCATAATGCTAGAGGTGTTAACTGGTTCGGTTAATGGTTTGTTCGGGTCGGTTTGATCGGTGTTCAAAATTTTTTTCTCTCACCCAAAAGGCAAAAAACGAAACGAATTCGGGACATGGCTATCCAAACCGAATTCAATTTGGAGTGGTTTCGGTTAAAACCGAATAAACTAAATTCAACCGATTAAAAACCAAATAAGATAGTTAAAACCGAATAAACCGATATGAATAAACCAAATTCAACCTTATCTATTATTATTAAAAATAGTGCGTTTAATTCTGAATTCGCTTTAATCGGTTAACCGAACAAATTGAATTCAAAAGAACTAGAAACTTATAACTAAACCGAATTCAGAATCAGATACATTTAAGAACCGAACCGAAAACCGATTTCAAAATTTGGTTCAATTTTTCGGTTTTTTGAACACCTTAATTAATGCTTTGTTTTGAAAACTATATTAACGTTTATGATTAAAATATTAATTTTTATTTTTATCAGAAAAATAAAATAATAATTAAAAACAATATTTGGTTCAATTATTCGACCGTAAACGCTATTTAACAATGTTGACAAACAAACGCCGGCCGCCGGGAACTGACGAACCTAGGGTTTACAGTTACACTCAAACCTGAAGCATTTATACCGTAATGAAAGCTTTAACCTCCGATCAGGTTCTACAAGAAAAGCAAACCACTGATGTTGACGCCATTACATCTCTTACCTACACACACAGAGCTCTATCCGATGTAAAAACTTCAATCAAAACCACCATTTTTGTTCGTTGCATGTCTTGTTTACTGTTTCTATTGAATTTTCTTGAATTTTTCCCCTTAGGTTTCATGTTTGGCTGAATTCAAAAGGTTGGAGAAACTGGACCTCACCTTCAATAATTTGTCATCTCTCGAGGTAATTTATAATCATTTCATTTGAATATGATTACACATCTGCGTGTAGATTTAGTTTGAAGTCTTATATTTTTATGTTTGATGTTAGAATGCAGAATTTCTTCTTTTTTATATTATCTTTGTTGTTTAAGGTGATGTACATTAAGTAGTTTGGATTTCTGTGATTGATAAACTAGGGGTTGAAGCCATGTGTAAATTTGAAGTGGTTATCAGTAAAGCAGAACAAGCTTCGAAGCTTAAAAGGAATTGAAGGATGTGTTTGTCTAACGGTGAGTTGCATTTATTTCAATTTTCTGTTTATCAAGTTACGATGAACTGAAAAAGCATAAGTGCATCCAGAACTTGATGACTTTGAATGTTGATTGCTGAATATTAGATTCTACCAAGTTATATAATCTGACAGTGGCAGACTAACTGTTTAATCTACACCATGCCAATTATGAAACTAATAAATTAAACCTCTTGAATGCACATCGTTCTTGTTTTATAAGTCAATTAACATTACTTCTGATTGCACAATGCACAAATGTTGCTTTATACTCCATTGTTGCCGTTTTAATAAGTTGGATGATAGATTCAAGTGAGTATGATAGCTTGTTACATAACTGTATTATCTCCATGTCATCGATTAAGACATCAACTCGATAGGAATCAACTGATTAATGTATTCTACTTGCTCAGAGCTATCAACAAGAATTGTGTGTCATTATTTCAATATTATGACTTCCCTATATTTTGTAAACTAGGTCCTTAATGCTGGAAGCAATATGATCCAATCAATGGAGGAGGTCAGCAATCTTGTGAGGCTACGTGCACTAATCTTGAACGGTAACACCTCTATGATTACTTTGTGCCTAAACTTTCTGATATACTGTTTGGGCTCACCATATTTACAGGAGACTAAGAAAGTGCTCTTTTTTGGCAGACAATGAGATCACGTCAATTTGCAGGCTTGATCAACTGAAAGAATTAAATACTCTAGGTGTGAAATATGCACTAAATTACCATCTGTCCTTTTTTTTGTACAATTTTGAAACGGGTCGAGTTGACCCAAAACCTTTTGTGTTCAAAGTTATTAATTTCTTCTATTGATATATAATGTGTCAATTATCATTACACAGGTTATACTGTTACAGTATTTCGATAATAGCATTGCTTTTTTATTAAAATGGTTTTAGAGGTTTTTTGCATTAAATTTCGCATTGTGCCACTAGTTTGTTGTCCTATTCTTTTAGCTGATTCTTTTGTTTTTATCCATTTGATTCGTAAGGGACAAACCCAACCCAAATTGATCCATTTATAAGCCAATTGGGTTGAATAGCTTACTGCTTACCTGTGGTTTTAATCTTATCTAGAGGCGAGTACTTTTATATAACATCTCTGATTGACCAGAACATGGTCTCAGTTGAAATCTACCTGACTGTTGCTTGTGTGCCCTGCAGTTCTTTCAAAGAATCCAATTCATAAAATTGGTGAAAGTTTGAAAAAGGTTAAGTCAATCAGAAAAGTAAGCAGTTTTAACAAGTCAATTTAATATTAATCTTCCTGGGATCTGTGGGTGTGTATTTCTTTTCTCTGAAGTATTAATGTGCTTGCTGTGACTCTAGCTGTCTCTTTCAAACTGCAAAATTCAAGGCATTGATTCTTCAATCAAGTCCTGTATGGAGTTAAGAGAACTAAAGCTTGCTCACAATGAGATCAGGGTATGTTATGAATATGTTGTTATTAAAGAACAAATTTGATTCATTCACTCAAAAATGGATTAATTAGTTTAAACTTATCCTGAAAGGATCAAGCAGGATTCTTTAAAAGACTAGCTAAAAATGAATTGGGCCAAGTAAACTTAAAAAGTGACTTGATGTGTACGTAAATGCTTAGAACCTCTTAAAGTGATTTATATAATGACTTGGCTAAATGTAATATAAAATGTAATTATATTTAATACATTAGATGTTCTAAAACTTTAAGGAAAAAGGAAACCCAAAAGGTTGCCTTGCCGACTAAAAAATACTTATTCTGACTTGAAACCATTTCAACTCATTAATGTATCTGCCACTTGGTGATTTGGCATTTGTTAATGTAGCATCTATGCTCATTTTAAACATTATTACTTATGGTGGGTCATGGTTTATCTTTTTGTCAGACTCTCCCAAGTGAACTGACTCTAAATACAAAAATCCAAAATTTGGATTTAGGAAACAACTTGATTATGAGGTGGTCAGATCTAAAGGTAAGCCAATTCATGGAAGCTTTTCTTTAAAGTATTTTGTTAGTATTGTTAAACTTATGTTTTAATTCTGGAATTGCAGATACTTTCTTCATTGGTAAACCTTAAAAATCTGAACCTAGTTGGGAACCCTGTTGCCGAGAAGGATGCATTAGCTAAAAAGGTTGTGTTTTCATTATGAGTGTCCTTTCATAAAGTAATGCCTTCATAGAGCATTTAATATAAGATGTAGGCAAATAGAGGAAGTGAAAACTATACCTTTATACTTTTTCAGTTTTTACTTAATAATTATATTAATTTCTTCATATGCATCCAACTTTTGTTTAACTAACAATTTTGGGCAAAAGAACGAGGAGTGCATAATTTGATGGAGAAATGTTGATCATCTCAACTTTTTCATGACTAATACTAATCACTTTATTGAATAGGGATGAAACAAGAATGCAATTGATAAATCTTTTTTGCTTTAAGCAATTGAATAGTCCATTGACAATTGTATAGCTATACATAATATACACGCATACACATATTATTTGATAGCGCAACAAATGTGGGTCTTGAATCAGAGTTTAAAACTCTATTTTTTCTTTAATAATTTAATGTGTAAAAAATTCGTTTTCCATCAAGAAAGAGCCCATACTTTGCAACAAACTTGAGGGATTTTGGTTGTTTTTCTATCATGGGTCAAATGGGTTAACCTAATGGATTTAACTAAAAAGGAAAATGGTCAAATTTGTTGAAGCTCCTACTTTTCAATATTAGAAGAGGTTATATTATTTTCACGCGTGCACGCGCACACACTCACATATATATATATTTAAGGCATTTGTAATATTATCTAGGGCATTATTTATTTGTTAAAGTCATAAAATGAAAAAGTAATAATAAAGAAAACGTGTTTGTGAGTTCACCCTCTACCCCCTAAACCTGAGCCCACTATTTTGCTACCTCTAAAATAAACTGTCTATTAATGCAGCTAAAGAAGCTGGTGCCAGGTTTGCAGATATTCAATGCAAGACCAATCAATAAAGCAATGAAGAGCTTGTCTGTTGATGCAGATGATAATCTTTTGGTTGATGAGCAGGATATTGATAAGAAAAGGGAGCAGAAAATGAAGGAACATAAAGCAAATATACCAGTAAAAGAAGACAATGACGGGAACACCACTACAACCGATCCTATTTCAGAAAATAAATCAAAACGCAAATCGAAGGACTCAAAGGACAGACCCGTCTCAGAGGAGAAAGGGATAACAAAGTCTAAGAAAGTCAAACATAATGAAGAAATGGTGCACTTTGATGCTACTGAAAACAATGAAAATAGAAATGAAAAAAGAGGTGATAATGATGATGTTGTTCATATATCTGAAAAGAAGAAGAAGAAAGTCAAGAGCAAAACTAGAGGTTCTTCTGCCGTGCAGTTGCTGAGCCCGGAGGCCCAAATCGGGTTAGGTGGTGAGTCAACATGGGACGTGGACGGGTTGTAGACTTTTTTTTGGGTTCTGACTTGCAGCAAATTTCTTCAGAATTTTGAGATTACTGGGGAAACTTGCATTTTGCTGGCTGGTTTAAATTTGTGTTTTTTACTTTTTTTTAGCTGCAACATTAGTTTGTTCTTGTAGCAAAGCCTGAGGTTTTATTTTTATTTTCTGCTAGTACATCGGTATTCAATATCCGTCTACAGTAATACTAAAACATTTTTATTTTTACAATGTTTTCTTGTTTTGGAAGGCAAAGTAGTGCAAACATACACGCCTACTTGCACCATTTTTATTCATCACTGTGCTTGACACTGTTGTTTGTAGTGTCTTAGCTATCATCACCTGGATGTTGTCTCGAAAGTTAGGATAGTTATGCTCAAATATGGCCATTTACCATTCAACAGAACGCGATAATTAAGGGGTCAATAGTTCGCTTCATTTAAATATTATTTTTCCATGTCTTTGTAAGTGTTTATAAGTAGTTTTCGGGTCAAACATGATTACACAAGTCTAGTTTTCAATAAAATTATTTAAGAGGCTTCATTTTAAATAGCCTTTCAACCTATTTAACATGTTTACTTGGATTTTATTTAACAATATTACTTGTTAGAATTGAAAACACCTCATTTGTGATGCACGCATATAATGTATGTGTGGGCCCTTAAGAAATAAAAGTAAAAGTGCATTAATTTTAACGTTATTTCAATTATTTTTTTTGTGAAAATAACGTTAAAATCATTGGGATGATCAACTTCAAACGATAATTTTGAGCCGGGGACTCTTTCGGAGCAGTCTCTCTATCCCAATTGGGATTGGGGGTAAGGTTTGTATCTATTCTTCCTCCAGACCCTACTGATAAGTGAAAATATACTGGATAAGGTTGTTGTACTTGTTAGAATTAAAATAGGGCCAGTAAAACTATTTTGTTACTTTGTAGTTAGACATGTCAATCTTTATCAAACGTATGATAAATTACTTTGTTTGGGTAAATAATTTACCCGAACTCATTCTGACCCGTCACAAAGCCCGATTCTATCCACCAATTTTACCAAGCTTACCCTTACTACTTTATATCAACTTGAAGCAGTAGTCAGGGTTTGTTATCAATTTGTTTGCTCATTTCTTCCACATCAGATTCCTGTTAGGACTCATTGCCTAGAAAGGAACCAACTTTGTCCGAATCTTAAAGAAACCATCAAAGTTTTAAAAATACCAAATTGAAAAGCAAATAGCCTTTAGACCATCCACAGTGCCTCCCCCGCCCGGCCAGCGGCTTCGCACCCTTCGGCGGCTTCCAGCGGGAACACCGCCACCTGCCTAAGCGGGTCCCGCCCAACCGACCTCCACGGCCCCCGCTCCCCGTTTCCCTTCCTTGCACCTCATTGGTTGATTCAAAAAGTTGTGGGCCCCCAAAATACTTTTGAACGGCTAGTTTTTTTAAAAATAAATAAATAAATAAAATCAAACTTTAATGTAATGTGTGTTTTTTTGTAAAATATTGAATTATTTTAATTTAGAGTAATGTTTTTTATTTATTTTTAATTGTTGATGATGTGGAATGGTGGAAAAGGGTTTTCAGTGGGGTGATGACGTGACATGAAATTTTAGTGGGGAAGGATTTTCAGTGGGGTGACCGCTGTGGATGGTCTTATAGCCCAATGTTAGAGTATATAAAAATGTTCCTTCCTAGATCAAAATTAAGTGTTTAAGTTGTAAAACAGAAAGTATATATTTAAGGGTAGGATTAGCAAGTGTGTTAGTTAACACTAACAGTTCTAAAAAAATCAAATGGAAGGTAATCAAAATTTTCGAGTCAAGGTGGTTTGATTTGGTAAACAGTATGATATGATCGTTGTCTCGTTGACGTGACAACTTTTTTACTAAGAGTATTTTTTATACTCTTTTTTGTTTAATCTAAGATATCGAGAAAACGTCGTCGATCAAAAGTAGTAGAGAACAGCATAAAAAGAAGCTAAACAACCATGAACCCTCAATTCAATGCTGAAAATTAGTAATTGTGGACACAATCCAATCTGTCATATCATTGATTTTGATGGGTGAGCCTAATTTGGGTTTCTGTCAACCTCCTCCAAACCATCTTCCCACAGTATGCTAAAGTAAACGCCGCCACCATATACAGCAGTGGGATCCCCACTATACAACCACCTGATGCCAGATTTACAAGTGTCTGCATCATATAAAAAATAACCTTTTTCAGAAAATGTGATAGTTTTCTTGTTCAAAGTGGTGACAGATTGGGCCAAAAGATCAAAATATTTATGTGTAGGTCAAAACAGGTTGGGTTGACCTTCCAACACTTTGTCATCCATTTTTTACTTAAAAGTTAAAACTAATTAATTTAATAAATATGATTACAAAAACTAGATTATTACAACAATATTATACAATTTATGTTTAATTAAAACACTTTAGAACATGTAAGCATGTAAAGTACACATTTAGAGAGTTTTGGCCCAATTAACAGCTTAATTCTTTTCTTTTAGCTAATCTTCTCATATTCTATCATGTTTGACCCCGTGTCAATATCTAATAGCCTGAATTGACCCGTTTTTCATATAACCCTACTGATGACTGGAAAACAGAAACATGACATCTTACCAACGTTCCAGCAATTAGATGAATGGCGGGGACGATGAATTGGTCACTCTTATTTCCTTGGGCGTATCCATTGAATGCAATTACCATTGAGAAAGTGTGGATTGTGACAAATGCAAGGGAAATAATCGCTGCAGGTTATCATTATTATAATAAACAGCTTATGCTTCTAATTATAGATTATTTATCACTTTCATAAGGGTAAGGTTTGCCGTCATCCCAATCCCCATACCCTATTAAATATAAGGAATTTACTAGGTAAGTTTGTTTGTTTATCAATTCAACAGTTTCATACTAGCGGCAACAAACTGGTTAACAAAAGGTCAAGTAAAATTACCTAACTACTGCTTTGTTTAAGTTAATTTGAGAGTCTTTTAATTCAATCTCACAGATACATCTCTTATTTTCAACGTCAATGTCTTTTTTGGTCACTTAAAATATAATTAGAAAAATGTCCTTTTTTTTCACTTTAAATATAATTTTCTAACATTAATATCATATAATCACTTTTATAAAAACCATTATAAATTTGCATAAAATCATTTACCAAGCCAAAAACATAAGTATCAGATATACCGGCTCAAAATGATAAAACTTCATATTTAACCATTTCACTAAATATAATAGATTATATGACCACTATACCCCTCTCTTTCTCATTCCCTCCAAACTTTCGTATCCCAATGCATGTTTTAAGTAAAGGGTATAAATTTCATAAACTTGGTATATCTGATATTATGGTTTTTAGTTGGGAAATATGATATCATACAATGTTTTGAGCGGGGTATATGAAATTATCCCAATATATTAAAGAAAATGATGAAAAGAAAAAAGAATTAGCATAAACATAAACACATGAAGTAGCAACTAGCAACCACCCTTTTCCCAAGCAACTCATGTTTCTATTATTCAAGTACTGCTCCTCGGCTTCTAAAAGAATAGTCTTGTGAACCAAAAACCAATAGCAGCAACACTTTATGAAAATAATAATTATAAATGGTATTATATAAACCATTTTACAGTTTCTCATAGTGCAAAAGAAAACATCAAAGTTACCATATTGCAAGTATATCTAGAATCTGAAGATGCACTCACCAGAAATAAGAAAAAATGGAGCATAAGAGCACTTGTCAACATAAAATGTTCCAGGACCAAATGAAGGAGTTAAAAGACTTAGGCAGAAAAAGACCGCATGAGCCACACCATGACCTAGACCGCCAGCTGAACACAGTTGAATAACAATAAACCATATTAAATTTCTCTTCCCATAGTCTTGGTTTTGGTTTGTCCAAGCTAAATTGTAACTTATCGATTTACATATTATTGTAATTTGTAAAATTGTTTGCAAGATTTTAGTTAATTTTTAATAAAAATAAATAGGAATCTGACTATATTGGAAATTCAAAGTAACAAGCAAGGTCCAATGGTTTTGATAAGATTCGAATGGTTTAAAAGGTAAAGAATGATGATTACCAAGGGCGATTTGCATCTTATCAGAAAGATAAAGGCGGGGTTTAGCAACTCTATCAGCAAAGGCATCCAACATATCTTCCATCTTCCTAATCAATGCAAAAGTAATAAATTATTTTATTTATCAAGTAGCTACTATCTTTTTCATCAATTTTATGAAATCTATCCATTACAGCTTCTTTATCTCATGGGACAAAACAATCATTTGATGTGACAAATTTGACCCTGATAGCAGTACTAATCCTCCTATCCGGGTTTATTCTAGAAGGCGCAGGAAGCAATTGGATCCAGAGATTAATATGGAGCAGCTGGACTTATTATTTGGTCAAGTCTTGGACCCACTTAAATGATATTACGTGGGAGGTTCAAGTAGTGGGGAGTTAGTTTCTTGTGGCAGTTTATTTCTTTAGTTCATTATGCATGTTAGGTCGTTGTTTTTGTTTTCGGTCTTGTTATTTTGAATTAATCACTTGTATTGGAGATTTTTCCCCTCTCGAAGTGGGAATTGTTAATTGAATCCTCTATCCTTCGTTTATCAATTTTTGAGTTCTATCATTTGGTTCCATTGCCGGGAAACGATGGTAAACACTCGGAGTGAAGGTAGCGGAACCGTTCCAGATCCAGTGGCTGCTCAATTGGCAGCGATTGCATCATCATTCGAAAGTCTGAAGGCCGATGTTGCTGCGCTCAAGCACCAATCTGACCAGTCGAAGGGGAAGGGACCGGGAAACCATTGCGGCGAAGATGGAGAGTCCTCCTGGAACAATAACCGCCATTTTAGACCTTACAACAAAATCGATTTCCCTACTTTCAATGGCGGGGATCCGCGTGGCTGGGTTCTCAAAGCTGAAAAATACTTTCGGTATTACCAAATTCCAGAAGAAGAGCAGGTGGATGTGGCTTCTATGCATTTGGAAGGAGACGCCCTGGATTTATTTTCATGGCTCTCAACCGATCAACCTATCCAGTTCTGGGATGAATTAGTTCATGCTTTCCAACGAAATTTTGGTCCAGCCGAGTTTCAAAACCCTGATGAACACTTATGCAGCGTTCGACAGACCGGCTCGGTACAAGAGTATCGACAGGAGTTTGCCAAAAGGTCATCACGAGTAACTAATTGGCCTGATCATTGTCTTTTAGGGGTCTTCTTGAATGGATTAAAGGATGAATTTAAGGCTGACGTCCGGATACATAAACCTCAAACGGTTTATAAAGCAATGAGCTTAGCTCTTGAGAATGAATCAAAGATGACAGCCGCACGAAGTGGGCGATCTTCTGGCTGGAATTCTGGGGTCAAAACCCACCCAAACACCATGACTTCTCAAACGAGTGTTCCTACTCAGTCCAACCAGAATGCTACCAAACCCATCCCGAGACTAACCGAGACGGAAAAACAGAATCGCTATTTGCGAGGGGAGTGTTTCCGATGTGGTGATAAGTACGGACCTGGGCATCGGTGTAAAGTGGGTACTTTCAAACTCCTAGAGGCTGAAAATGAAGGAGAAGAACCTGTTGTGGTAACTGAGGAAGAACCGGTTCACCCTGATGAAGATATTGCAGAGATAAGTCTTCATGCCATATTGGGCAAGTCTCATACCACCACCATGAAGGTCCACGGCCTGTTGAACAATGTGGAGGTATTAATTCTCATAGATAGCGGGTCAACTCACAATTTCATATCTGACACCATTGTTCGAGAAATGAAATTGACTACACAGTTTGTTACACCCTTTGGTGTGCAAATTGGTAATGGGGATATAATTAGATGTAGTCAAATTTGTAAGGATATTACCTTGCAAATGTCAGAACTGAAATTGACCCAGGATTACTACCCATTTTCAATCGGGGGGGGGGGGGGGGGGGGGCTGATGTGGTCTTAGGAATCCAATGGCTGTCTTCACTGAATACCATACAGGCAAACTGGAATGAAATGTTCCTGATATTCACAATTGAAGGGAAAAAGTACAAGTTACAAGGTGTATCATCCGGTCCTCAAAAATCAGCAACTTTCCAACATCTAGCCTTTGAGCCTGAAACTTATCCTTCCATACCAACCCCTGTTCATTCCTTAATCCATGAGTTTGAAGAGGTTTTTCAAGAGCCGACTTCAATCCCACCTTTTCGTTCCCATTACAATTCCATCCCTCTTTTACCCAATGCCACCCCACCTAATATTCGACCCTACCGTTACCCCCATTCCCAAAAGGCTGAAATTGAAACCCAAATAGAGAGTTTACTGGCCACCGGCTTCATCCAAACCAGTAGCAGCCCTTTTTCCAGCCCCGTTTTGCTAGTAAAGAAAAAAGATTCAACATGGCGTATGTGTGTTGATTACCGAGCCTTGAATAAGATTACCATACCTGACAAATATCCAATACCCACAATTGATGAGCTGTTAGATGAATTAAATGGCGCCACTGTGTTTTCCAAATTGGATTTGAGGTCCGGCTACTACCAGATAAGGGTTGATCCAGCGGATATAGAGAAAACAGCCTTCCAAACTCATTCAGGTCACTACGAGTTTAAGGTAATGCCTTTTGGGTTGACTAATGCTCCCTCTACCTTTCAAGCTATTATGAATGACCTTTTTAGACCCTATTTGAGGCGTTTCATTCTGGTTTTCTTCGATGACATTTTGGTTTACAGTCCATCCATGCAACAACACTTAAACCATCTTCAAACAGCCCTGGAGTTACTTAAACAGAACCACTTTTATGCCAAAATCACCAAGTGTTGTTTTGGGCAATCCCAAGTTCTATTCCTAGGGCATATTGTGTCATCAGAAGGGGTACAAGTTGACCAAGATAAGGTCTCTGCAATTCAGTCTTGGCCAGTTCCAAAAAATGTACGCGAAGTTCGTGGCTTCTTAGGGCTTACGGGGTATTATAGGCGATTTGTTCGTAATTATGGGATCATTGCACGGCCCTTAACTCAGCTCACTAAGAAGGACGGCTTCACTTGGTCTGAAGCAGCCCTTAAAGCCTTCATTACCCTTCAAGAGGCCCTTATGACAGCTCCCATTCTTTGTCTCCCAGATTTTTCTAAGTCATTCACAGTTGAATGTGATGCTTCATCTGAAGGAGTGGGTGCCATCTTGAGCCAAGATAACCACCCAGTTGCTTATTTCAGCAAGGGTTTTTCCCCTTCCAACCGCCTCAAGTCAGCTTACGATCGGGAGCTTTTGGCACTAGTCCTAGCGGTTCAGAAATGGAATCACTATCTAATGGGTCACCATTTTTTCATCAAAACAAACCATTACACGCTCAAGTTCCTTCTTGCGCAGAGAATTACAACCACGGAGCAACAAAGACTTCTCCTGAAATTAATGCCCTACGACTTCACAATTGTTCACCGAAGTGGGTCGGAAAACAAGGGGGCTGATGCCCTTTCTCGCCGGCCCCAATTATTGGCTATCTCCTTGCCTCATTGCTTGGATGTTTCTGATATTCAAACCGCTCTTGCTCGTGATCCTTACACCCAACAGCTTATTCAACAACTGGAACAAGATCCTTCTGCTTCACCATGTTATACTTTCAGGGATCAATTGCTATATTTTAAAGGGAGGCTCGTGGTACCTGATTTTGCAAATCTTCGTGAGAGAATTCTTCATGAATCCCATGCCACTCCAACAGCTGGCCATGGAGGGTTTTTAAAGACTTGGAAGCGGCCAAGCGGGTAGCTGCTCAGTTTTATTGGCCTAATTTGAAACGGGATGTGCCGGTCTTTGTTCAACAGTGTTTAACTTGTCAAAGGCAAAAGTATGAAACACTTTCCCCTGCGGGATTATTGCAGCCTCTCCCTATCCCACAGCAGGTATGGGAAGATATTTCCCTTGATTTTATTACAGGGCTGCCTACTTCTAACCGCATGGATACAATCATGGTTGTGGTCGATAGGCTTAGCAAATATGCTCACTTTTTGGCTTTGTCCCATCCTTTCACAGCCAAAAGTGTTGCCTCTTTGTTTTGCAAGGAAATAGTTCGTCTCCATGGGTTTCCTCGCTCCATTGTCTCGGATAGGGACACAGTGTTTTTGAGTAATTTTTGGCAGGAGCTGTTTCGATTGAATCAGACTACTTTGAAGATGAGTACTAGTTACCATCCTCAGACAGATGGTCAAACTGAGGTGGTTAATCGTTGCTTAGAGGCATACCTTCGTTGTTTTACACAAGAGCAACCAACCAAATGGAGTAACTTTCTATCGTGGGCAGAATTTTCATATAATACCGGTTATCACTCTTCTACTGGTATGACTCCTTTCTTTATTGTCTATGGCCGTGATCCACCCAGGTTATATCCTTATGAAAAAGGGGAAACAACAAATGCTGAATTGCAGTCTCAGTTACTTGCTCGTGATGACATGCTTAAGCTACTTAAGGCTCATTTGCAAAAGGTTCAAGATCGCATGAAAAATCAGGCAAATCTCAAGCGCCGAGATTTATCTTTTAATGTGGGTGATTATGTTTTTCTCAAGATTCAACCGTATCGTCAACAGAGTTTGGCTAAGCGTCGATCTGAAAAGTTATCTCCTCGTTTTTTCGGACCATATTGTGTTAAAAGGAAAGTAGGCGCTGTTCTTATGAGCTGGAACTTCCACCTACTGCTCGTATTCACCCAGTTTTCCATGTTTCAGTGCTGAAGCCAGCTCGTGGTTATGTCCCTTCTCCTATTATTCCTCCTTTACCTTTGACAAAAGATTGGGAGATGGATCTGCAACCCAAGTCTGTTCTGTCTCATCGTTGGGTTTTGGAAGATGGTGTTTATGTCTTGGAATTACTTATTGAGTGGCAGCATCGTCCATTGGAAGAAGCCACTTGGGAATCTTATGACTTATTAGCTGCTCAGTTTCCTTTATTCAAACTTGAGGACAAGTCTGCTTTTGGAGGGGGAAGTATTGATAGCAGTACTAATCCTCCTATCCGGGTTTATTCTAGAAGGCGCAGGAAGCAATTGGATCCAGAGATTAATATGGAGCAGCTGGACTTATTATTTGGTCAAGTCTTGGACCCACTTAAATGATATTACGTGGGAGGTTCAAGTAGTGGGGAGTTAGTTTCTTGTGGCAGTTTATTTCTTTAGTTTATTATGCATGTTAGGTCGTTGTTTTTGTTTTCGGTCTTGTTATTTTGAATTAATCACTTGTATTGGAGATTTTTCCCCTCTCGAAGTGGGAATTGTTAATTAAATCCTCTATCCTTCGTTTATCAATTTTTGAGTTCTATCAGACCCCTTTACATGTAAATGGGTCTTGGGTTATGTTAATCTCGAAAGGATCAAATGGGTGAACCAAAAAGTGTAGCGCAAAGGAAAACGAGTCATATGGATTGCAAATCTCCCAAGGTCAATGAATACAACTACCTAGCTAATAAAGAATATTAAGCCTTAAAATATACATAAATTGTAAAATACTACATAATATACACCATTGGTACTGATAATAACTGAAGCAGGGCATAGAACTCACAAACACTTTATTGCTATCAAAATAATATGAAACTAATTAAAAGAAGAAACATACTTGTAGCCTCTCCACAACACCAGACGAAGAGCTTCTTGGAAAACAACAGAAGTCAAAATAAGAAGCACATAAGGCCACCACACGGTTGCTTTAATCGGAAGAAACACCCTCCAAAATCCAGACAGGACAATCAAGCTAATCAGCCACACCAGTGTACTACACAAGCATATATGTATGTATACATACATACATTAGCATCTATGTAACTAAAGAAAATAAAAGTAAATAAAACACATTCCTTAACAAAAAAAGCTTCAAACTAAACATACATTGGTATATTTCTGATTTAGGGAATGAAATTAAAATATTCTTTAAATGTAAGGTTAAAATTTCATATACATTTCATCAAAACTAGAAAATTGAAGCTTGAAACTTCAACTAACCCTCTATCTTCTCATTTCTTTTTGAAGGGTGATTAAAAAGAAAAATGAAATACAAAAAACCCTTCCCGTATTCAGCAGATTTCAGCATACAGTATCTATCAATTTGTTCAACCCGTATGATCATGAATCACTGGTTCCTAACAGGGTCCTTCTGACCCGATAATTCAACAAATTTCAGTAGATTGAACACATTTTATCAGTGTATATTAACATCAAGCATCAGTGAAAACCATACAAAACTAACACACATACACAAATATTCTGAGAATGAAAGTATAACAGCCATCAGCAACATTATGCAAGACAAAACCATGATAATACAAAAATTACCTAGAGAGAAGAATGAGGATCAAGAAGGGTTTAGTGGAGATGACAGTAACGAACAGGGAAAGAGAAGGCCCGAGTGTTAACAGCACATAACCGATCCCTGCGGCTAATGTCATCGTTTTCTTCAAATTCCCACAGAATCGATGACGGATTCTGCAATAATTTTCACACCCAGATGGGTTTTGGGGTTTGATTAGTCGATCGAAGGCCAATCGGGTCACGATTGATTTAGGAATTACGATTTAGGAATTTTTGTTTCTAAGAACCTTTTGGAACATTTTACATAAATGACCCTTAATAAGTTAATTTGTCTTAAAATTAAGTAAATTATATTAATAATTCGTATGTTATAAACTGTTTTAAAAATGTTTAATATTTTTTATTATACAGATAATATAATTATTCGGTTCTTAAATCCAATCCGACAACTGACTAGTAGAAAGACCGATTCTACATCCAATCCTACGTTGGATCATGTTTTAAAAACGTGGTAAAACACTTGACCACATGCATCTTATATGAGTTCTACCTTTATTCTTATTATTATTATTTTTTTTAATTTTCAACCATACGACTTATGGTATCTTTTGTTTCCTTTTTCATTCTCACCCACATCATTTTTTTATTTTCTTAATTTGAGGCCAATTTATTTATTTTTTTAATTTATAATAATAATTTTATTAAATATATTAACATAGATATTTGAGTTTTAATTCACTTTTTTAATTTAATAGTTTATACTACAAATAGCTTTTAACATTATAATCCTTTATAAAATTTCAAAGACACATTGTGACGCTATTATTTTCATCTACACATTAATACGGATTTTTTTTCTTCAAAACTAGAATATATTTTCAAATAATGGTTATTTTTAACAATGTTTCGACGTAAACTTTTTTCTTGTGTTTACTCAAAATCGGTTTGTTTTCTAAATATTGTGTGTACTAGTGTACCATGATATTTGGTTTTTTTTTGCCACAAAACTTCATTTATATCTTAATAATATTATCATTGTCATGTTTTTTCATATGATATTATGATTAATTTTTATGAATGATCACAAAAACTCATGGATAATACATAGATTTCATGATTTAGATGTTTTATAATAAAAAAAAACAAACTAAGTAATGAAACAATAAGAAAAGTGGTTTTTAAGCAATATTCAAGAACACTTCAAAGTTGATGATCCTAAAGCTTCTTCTCCCTTGATCAAAATGAAGATTTGTGTGTGAGAGTGAAGGAGTGGTGTTTTTCTGAAGTTTGATTAACAAATACTAAGGCTTTGATGAAAATAATGAGTCTTTGAATGTTTGGAACTCAAGGGCTTTGTAACCATTATAATCACATAATTTTTTTTGAACAACATATTATCCTACTCCTACTCCTACTCCTACTCCTACTCCTACACTACACCCAATATTCCACCTTACTTGAATTTGAACCCAAGACTAGGGCTGTCCAAAAAGCTCGAAGCTCGGATTCGGCTTAGCTCGTTCGGAAAAAGCTCGGATAAAGCTCAACTCGAATAAAGCTCGTTTGAAACTGAGCCGAACAGAGCCAGCTTGTTTTTCAACCGAGATGAGTCCGAGCCAGGGCTGGCTCGCTCGTGGCTCGGTTCGTTTGTACAACATGCTATATTAAAATATAAAAATATAGTGTTAATTTCACTAATAAACATACTTTAGTGTTATTTTGTAATTATGTTAAAATTAAAATAAAATAAATAAAATAAAAGAGGACAGATATACGAAATAAATCTCAATTTTCATGTGCTCCACTCATTCCTAATTCATAAATCATATTATTAATTCCTAGTTCTACATAATCACGCATCTTCTCTTATGTAAAAACCGAGTCAAAAACGAACCGAGCTGAGTTAAGGTGAATGCAATTCAAATATTAAATTTCTTATGTAAAAATCGAGCCAAAAACGAGATGAGACGAGCTAGCTCGGTTAAAAACGAGCCAAGTCCGAGCCGAACCGTGCCAAGCTCGATTTAAATCCGAGCCGATTCCAAGCGGACCCGTAAGATCATGTTTAAATAACATTTGAAAAACACCATAAAATGAACAATTCGTAAAACTCGGTTTAAGTCATTATTTTTATTTTGAAAAAAATATATTAATATTATACTCTTCAGAAAGGTAAAAAAACGCTTAATTTTATGGTGCAATTTTTTTCAAAAAAATATTAACGTACAAAAAAGTTACGAGTGTTTAAAAAAATGAGAGAAATTTGCATGTGACTTGCATATGACTTGCATATGTAAGTTCATTTTTTGTTTTGACATGTTTACCATTAGGCTTCTAATTCACATGTCATTTTTTTGTGACTTCTTAGGCTTTTTATGGTTTTAAGCCTTTTTAGAATATCCTTACCCTACATATACACACACACACATATATATACATATATATATATGAATGGTAAGGTTCGGTTGTTGTGATAACTCATCTAACTCCACCAAAATCAATCCAAATCTTTATGTTTTATATGAAATTTATTATGTACGTACAAGAATATCTTCGTTTATGTGTATATATAAATTCACATGAATTTAGGATATAGAAAAGTGCACCTAGATCTATTCAAACACAAAGACCTTTTTACACAAATGAAATTATCATACATAAATTTTTGTATGGAAACTTTGTGTCCACGTGATTTTATCATGTAAGAGCAACTAACACTTGTGTGATAAAATCACACACACTTCGTGCATTTCAAATACACTTGTATAACTTTGCCAAGATCCATCAAATTCTTTGGGTTTTTCTTTCATGATAGTTATTATATATGTTGAAGACTATCTTCTTTTATATGTTTGCGCAAATTCGCAAGAGTTTAAAATCTTACACTTGTTTTAAATCCTAAACACTTGTGAATATTACAAATACATAAAAGAAGATAGTGTACATGTATCATAAAAGTCATGAAAAAACAAATATTTGAATTGGTCTTGACAAAGTTAGAGTTATGTATTTAAAAATTTGTTATTATTTGAACACTACCATATACATGTATGTGTATGTGTGTGTATGGAAAGGATAATTTGAAAACCATCTTTAGTTGTGAAAACCATGTAAAAAGTTTTTTTTAGTTTTTTATAGGTTTATAACATTATTTGTCTCATTTTTATAAAAAAAAAATATGTAAATTCATTTAATAGTATTTCATAACATCTGAGCACAATGTTGCATATGTTTTACATGGTTTTATATAATATTTTTTTGCAAAAAAACCTCTGGGTACTTTTTTATTTTTATTTTTACAAAAATGAATTAAATAATGTTAAAAACCTGTAAAATAAAAAAAAGTTGTTTTACATGGTTTTTACCATGGTTTTCACAACTAAAGATGGTTTTCATGTTATTTGTTCCCTATATATAGGAGATTGAAGTAAAAATAACCATCTTTATTGCGTTAACCCGAAATAACCTGTCAAGATCAAACCAAATCTTTGTTTTTTATAACATCATTGTAAACACATTTAGAATACTTTCTTATTTTATAAGTTTACGTAAATTTATCATCGTTTGAGAGTTAACATCGTGGGCCAAAACACTTACAGTGCTACAAGTTAAAAACTTACAACGACGTTAACTATAAAATGGTGATGAATTTACGCAAACTCATAAAATAAGAAAGTGTTTTAAATGTATTTACAATGATGTTAAAAAATTAAAAATTGGCTTGATGTTGACGGGTTATTTTGGGTTATTGCATATTCAGTGAGTTATTCTTTAATCACTTCCCATATATATATATATGTGTGTGTGTGTGTGTGTGTGTGTGTCACACCTCCAAAATTCCCACTAACGACGCCATGCCGTCGGGTGTGATGTGGCCAGAATCAAAGCTTTAGTCATATATAATGATTCTATATGAGTTTAAAAATATACGTTGATATTGTCTAAAATATCCCAAATTAAACATTAAGTTTTACAGCAGAAAATAAATAAATGTTGCGGAAGCTAGTACATAAATTGTAAACTATTTGCACATTGCATAGCTAACAAAAATGTTCTTTAATGCATGTTGGACTCTTCCTGAGGTTCCTTAAGTGCAATCCTATGCTCTTAAGCGTGCTGAGTACCTGAGAATTTCATGTTAAAACGTGTCAACATTAAAGTTGGTGAGTTCACAAGTTTATATCAAAAGTAAAGTAATGTTTGTCCGAGCCCTAAGCTCCAAGTGTCAGTTGCGTCTCTACCGAACTAGACTTGTTTGCTCTAGCCTCCGCCATGCCTATCGTAATGACATGGACAATGGGTTAAGATTACCCACGTCCTGACCTCCGGTCAGTATTGGCGCCGCGTGGGGTTTGTCACACCCAATAGTACTATCTAAACTCACATCGTTGTATACACATTAATGGTAAGACTGTGCAAGGCCTTGTTACGATATACAACACTTAAATGTTTGTTCCCAATAAACCAGCAATCATACAATATGTTTGTATAAATAGTTTGCCCAGTTTGTTTGACCCAGATGTTGGTCAACATTGTTTGCCCAGCCTGATGACCCAGATGTTGGTCAACAATGTTTGTCAAATGTTTGCTCACAATGTTTGTCAATTATGTTTTTCAAATGGTTTGTCAAATGATTTGAACATAATGTTTGTCAAATGTGTTCGTCCAAAGTGTTTGTCAAGAATGTTTGTTAAAGCGTTTGTCTAGAATGTTTGTCAAATATGTTTGTCAAAAACGTTCGTTCAAAGTGTTTTTCAAATACGTTTATTCAATTTGTTTGTCAAAATCATTTGCATGTAATTCTCCCCCGGTTTGAGTTTATAAACAGTATAGAAAAAGGGGTCGTGAACTCACCTAAGTAAAGAATGCGTAAGCTCCTAAATCTTCTGGCGGGTTGGTTACTGATTGCCTATATTACATAGTGTATGTAAGTTCGTTTTCGGGTTCGTGTCCGTGTTCGTGCTCAACAACCCAAGGTTGTTGTGTTTGTCCATGTTCGATCGTGTTTGTCCATGTTTGATTATGTTTGTCAGTGTTGGATTGTGTTTGACCGTGTTGACTCAACGACCCGTTGGTGATATGTTTGTAGTTTTTTTATGTTTGTTTTTTCTTAGTTTTTTGCATAGTTTTCTCAAATAGCTAGTTGTGTACATAAGCATGTCATAACACATAGAGTTTCCAGTTTTGGCACGTATGCATAATATGTCTCAATCAAACAGGTTACTAATTATGGCAGTTGTCACATACGTTCATCAGGCAAGTTACTATTCATAGTATGTTTCCTCATTTAGCAAGTATGAAATCAAAAGTCATATTTTATCGATCTAAGCATGTTCATTCCCTAAGTGATCATGTTACCACATAGCACATTGTCATAAATCATCAAACAAGCTTACTTTTCCCCTTACAGTTACTAAACATAACATGTTCTTATATTTAACACATTTTGAACCAATTAAGCATGCCAACACCTTTATAACATCATATTGTGACACTTACAATCATATTTCACCTTCTAACATGCTCCTATGTCGTTTCGTACAAAAATCCCCAAATAAAGTTATTATTTTTAGTAAGTTACCATGCTTATCATGTTTAATCATCAAACATCATGCATATACACTCACATTATTACAATAAAGTATTTGAAATTTACCATCACAAAACATGCTCAATAGCTCCAATTTATAGAAATCCCCAAATTAAAGTTACTATTAATAGCAAGTTTACTAATAATCTCATTTTTATCAAAATCAAGTTATATAACATATTTATATAACCATTGTTATCATCAAAATACTTAATCATGTTAGAAATCGACATGCATGACCTTGTTTCTTATTAAGAGTTTCCTTAAATAGAAACGTATGAACAATACATCATTTTCATCGAATCTAACCGAACTAATACCTTAATGAGCACAACATTAGTCATGAATCATCATTTAAACATAATCTTCAACTCAACATCATCCATAATAATCTTGCACATTAAAAGTTACTATTTATAGAAATATGTCCCAAATCCATCCTTAGTATCACCAAGCCCCAACATTATTCATTATCGATCAAATCAATACTCTAAATCAGTCATCAATACATCAAAATAAGATTATCAAGCCCACAATTTCGTGCATATGGGTGGATGCTGTTGCATGTGTGTGTAGGATGCTTGCATGTGTGATCTCATGCAAGACTAGTGCAAAATGACCATAGAAACTACCTTATAGGGCTCCAAAAACATTGAGGTGAGGCTAATGTGCTTATGGATGTGGCTGAAATCAACAAACCCAGCTGATGTAGAAGGGTAATGGTGGTTGTGAGCTCTCCCAAAGCTTCATTGAATCTTCAAGTCTTCAATGGAGTTCCCAACAGCTTCCTTTAGCTTCTAGATAATGGCATGAGGTTTGAAAATGTGAAATAGGTCTGAGATGTGTGAGTGAGTTCGAGAGAATGGGTGGAAAGCTACCAGGTGCAAATGGGTTTGGTTTTATAAAGTTTTTGTCTTCTGGAAGGCTTCGCGTACCACCAAGGACTTCGGAATTCAAAAACCCGCTTTAGCTTCGCGTACCTCGAAGCTTTTCATCGGGGGATCCTCGCGTACCGTGACGGATTTAAAATTATGATTTTTCGTTTTTATTTAATCTATTTTGTTCGCGTTCGATTTGTGACGTTTAACATAAACGTTCAGTTCTCGTTTTGCGCATAAACACATAGTGACTCGTATGTTTGTTTGTTCACCAACGTTTGTAAGTTTTAAACACGTGTGTGCGTTTCCGGTAATTCCTCGAATTACAATGTGATTGTTTTTCTTTTCACTATCATGGCACGTGTCACACTAGATTAAACCAATTCTAGTGTCATGTATGTTCTAATAATATAAACTATTATTAAATTAAAGGAATTGCTGATCTGGAATTTATGGGGTGTCACAATATATATATATATATATATATATATATATATATATATATATATATGAGTGTTCTAATGAAAACCTTCATTTTGAAGAAAACTTAGAAAATAATCACAATTATTATCAATTGATTTCATTTTTCGTTTTTTGTTTTGTTTTATTATAACGTTATATTTGTTAACAAAAAAAAATATATATGTAACTCATGTTATTACATATATGTAACTCATTGATTATATATATGTAACTTTTACACTACATATATGAGTTACATATATGTAACTTCATGATCCACATGTTTTTATTAAATTTTTTTTGTTCATAACATTTTAAGATAATAATAAAAAATCATGATTTTTTTAAATTAATTGACACTTTGTTTTTTACATTTTTTACAAAAAATCATAACATTTATAATACCACTTTGTTTTTTACACTTTTTACAAAACTATCAATTTGTATATTTGATCCTAACACTATATATATATATATATATATATATATATATATATATAGGGAGAGGTTCAAATGTTAACCCTCCCTTATAGCGTTAACCGCTTAAACCTAGCGTTTTTTGCCCGAATCTTAAAAAAAATTTTTTCATGGTTTTTATTATGTAAAAATAGGAGGGGTTTCTTTTCTGTGTTTTTGCTAATTCATCACCGTTTAGAAGTTATTGTAAGTGTAAGTTACTTACACTTACTTACATTTACTGCATCAGATACGGATTGTAAGTAAGTGTAAGTAACTTACACTTACAATAACTTCTAAACGGTGATAAATTAGCAAAAACACAAAAAGAAACCCCCCTATTTATGCATAATAAAAACCATGAAATTTTTTTTTTAAGATTCGGGCAAAAAACGCTAGGGTTAAGCGGTTAACGTTATAAGGAAGGGTTAACAATGGAACCTTCCCCTATATATATATATATATATAGACACACACATACATATATAAAGGACAATAAGAAGAATCAATGGTTGAGTTCTATAGTTATTTTTTCTTATTTGTTTCAAGCTAAACTTTGAATGGAAATCAATTCAATGTTTAGCTAGAAAGAACCTGTTAAAGTTCTAAGTGTTAGCTAATTATGTATAGATAGAAATCACCTAATTATAAAGTTTGAGAAATGAAATATTACATATATTCATATCATACACTCTCCATCTAGCCTAATGTACATTAAGACTATATGCAGCGGTCAAGCCGCGGGGCTAGCGGCTCTGCTCCCCGCTGCGGCCTCACGCGGGAACACCGCCCCCTGCGTAGCGGCCCACGCCCATGACCCTCCCACGGCCCCCGCTTCCCATTGATGATCCTTGAACCTGATTGGTTGGTTTCAAATTTTGTGGGACCCTATGTTTTAACGACTACAAATTAAAAAAAATAATAAAATCAATCTTTATATAAACCACTCATTTCAACCATTTTACACACTCATTTTCATTCAAAACTCTCTTAATGTTTATACATTTTTTATACAAAATTTATCATCCTCTACGGTGTTCTCATCTTCTGATAGCGAGGGTATTGATCTTTTTATCTCGGCTTTGTCTACGATGGCTCAAGAAAACGCTTCTCAGATTCCTCGGCCTATAATTAGAAAAATTCAAATTAATCGAGACAGGGAAGCGGGGCATGATCTGTTGATGCGTCATTATTTTGGGCCCGTACCGTTGTATAATGAGACGTTGTTCAAGAGGCGTTTCCGGATGCAACGACCTCTATTTGAACGTATCGTCAACGATCTGGAGGTTGCGGATACTTATTTTCAATTGAGATGGGATGCTCGCAGCAAGCGAGGATTTACACCGTTACAGAGAGTGCCTTTATAATTTCTGTAAGAATATCCGTCGACTCCATTGTAACATCCGTGAAAAATCCCGGTAAAATCCATATTAAGATCTTAATTATTTAGTCCTTAACGAACAAAAACCAAGTTAATATGTATGTTGAGTCGATGGTATTTAAACAACTAAGAAAAACATGATCAGTCATGGGTTTTCAGATGTAGTAATGCGTATAAAGAAATAATCAAGGAATAACGATAATCACAGTACGCGAAGACCCTGAAATTATGAAATCTTGAAAATATTAAGAATTATAATAATTTAGTAAAATGTGGATATAATTAACAATTTTAAAAGTGTTCCAATTAATAAAAATTAATAAATTTAAAGGAGGTATAAAATGAGTATAGATTTATAACTATTTTAATACTTAAATAAATATTTAGATAATTATAAAATAATCAAAAAGTTTCTAATAATAATTTATAAGCATTTAAATAATTATAAGATGTTCTTTTAAATAATTATGAATTTATAAACATTTTTAGAAATTTTATAAATTTTAGAAATTGCCTAAATCTTTATTTTATAAATATTATTACCCATTTTTATTTATAAAAATTGAAAGAACTCTTTCCCTAATTAAAAATTAAATCAAAAATCTTAATTAAACATAATCATTTAACTTTATAACCTACTAACCTACACTCCAACATCTTTGTCCCCCCTCCAACACTATTGTCACACACACCCCTCTCCTCCCCTCTCCTTGGCCATCCAAGACCACCCCAAGGCCACCCCCATTCCAATTTTCAACTATAAATACCAAGCTTCATCCTTCCTAAATCCTTTGCACCAAATCCATTCTTCTTTGGATTTCTAATTCTATCTCCCTAATCCACCTCTCTTGGGATCTTTCTAAGATTTCCAAGGTAATAAACACTTAAACTAAATGCTCTTCATCTTTATGCTTCATTTTCTTCTTCTAATCCTCAAATTCTAAGTTGTTACCATGCTTGATAACACAAAGGTTTGTGTGTTGTGAGGTTTCCTAATAACTTGTTTTATGACAAGTAACCTATGATCAACCCATACACAAACATACTTTCAAGTTATGGATTCTTGCAATATTGATAACAAAAAGGTTTGTGTGTTTGTTCTTTACCAAACATCCAAACATACCTTCAATATTTGCCTTATTATTTTGAATGTTGATAACACAAAGGTTTTGTATAATTATGGGTCTTTAACCTAAGATCAACAATTATACAAAACATACTTTCAACATTTGCCTTACTTATATATGTGTAGTGCCTTTAAATGACCAAAACCCATGCACACCTATACTTATATGTATTCAATCACATCACTTAAAGGTTAGTAATATATTTTGGGTTAACTTTAAACCCTTATTCACTAATATCACTTCAAAGTAACGCACGTAATTAATCATTACTCCTAAAACTAAAACCTTGATTATACGCATTACAAACTTTATCATTATTAAACCATCCATAGTGTCATTATCATTAAACCATCCGTGGTTTCATTCGTAATTTGGTACGACTCAAAATAAAGAGTCGATTAAAATGCCAAATTAAAAAGCGAACTGTGTTATGGCTTAGTATCATTATTAAGTTGGAAGATGACAAGTTCGAGTAACGTATTATCATTTCTTTTATGACTTAAGGAAAGTCATTACTTTGCAATAACCCCAATCTATTAATCGGGTTAACGCATCTCTTATATATATACTAAATATTAAATCCATCGTAAAACTCAACAAATGTATACTTTCCTTATTTTAGGGGTTTGAAGTTCGTGACAAGGAGCAAGATCTTAATATTATCTATCTTCTAGCATCCTACAACTAGTGAGTTTCATAGCCCCTCTTTTTATTTAATATTTTGGGGTGGAATACATGCTAGATACTAAAACTTTACATCCATACGTGTTTAAATGAAATAGGCATTTTAGTGATTACTTGAGTATACGTGTTACTATCGTTTAAACTTCTTTAATATTCATGATGTACATTAATAATATTTTGAGTGAAGTATACGTTTGACATCGTTTAAACTCATGATCATAAAATGCATGCTTTATTGTTAAACATCATCGGATGTATATTATTATAACTCTTTTTCTAACCATGCTTTATCGAGTCATAAACCTATGAACTCACCAACTATTTTAGTTGACACTTGAGCATGTATTTCAGGAAATTAGCCTCATGGGAATATTTTGCAACAAGAAGATTTTGAAGATATTGTTTAATTTAGATTAGACTATATAGAGAAATCTTTCATGTTGTATTATTTTGGTCATATCATTTTGTAAAACTCTTATTGATATGTTATCTGAATCCTTGCAAATCTCTTATGTATGTTATTTGGATTATGAATGCAATTTAGTAAGTTTCTTTATAAACAATGTATTTGTAATCCGATTTCGCCTCGCCTCGTGATTCCGCTTTAGCGGGGGTGTGACATCCATGGTCTTAAATATTTGCGCAAACCAAATTATAATGATGTTATGAATTTGTATGAACACCATGAAAATTATCATGGGTTTCCCGGTATGCTTGGTAGTATTGATTGTATGCAATGGGATTGGGAAAATTGTCCGGTTGCATGGAGAGGACAATTTATAAGAGGCGATCACGGATGCCCCTCAATTATTCTTGAAGCAGTTGCTTCACATGATTTATGGATTTGACATGCATATTTTGGCATGCCCGGTGCGAATAACGACCTAAACGTTCTAAACTCATCGCCATTACTCAATGATATGGAAAACGGTGTGTTTCCACAATCGTCGTTTTTTTGTAACGATAACAAGTATGCTCACGGTTACTATCTTGCTGACGGGATTTACCCTGAATGGTTGGTTTTTATGCAAACAATAACATGTCCAACAACCTTTAAACGGAAAAGGTTTCAAGTAGCACAAGAGGGTGCAAGGAAGGATATTGAGCGGGCTTTTGGTGTTCCTAAAAAAAGATTTCATATTATAAAAAATCCGGCTAGAGCATGGCATCCTAAAAAAATTAGATCCGTTATGTATGCATGTATCATAATACACAATATGATACTTGAATGTGAGGGCAAGTCGATTAGCCCGTTTGTTCCCAATGAAGCCGAACCGCCATCTCCTTTTGACATTGATGACCCGCGTAGAGATAACCAAATTTTGGCATTGCGAAATAAAAGCATTCACGAGTCGTTAAAAGCCGATTTGGTCGAACATATCGAAAGGGTTCGCACCGATATTGTCGTTCGTAGCATCTAAGCCGACTAGTATATTTTTAATATGTTATTGTTTTTTAATGTAATGTGTGTTTTTTTTGTAAAATATTGAATTATTTTTAAATTAGAGTAATGTTTTTTATTTAATTTTAATTGTTGATGACGTGGAATAGTGGGAAAGAGTTTTCAGTGGGGTGACCATTGTGGGTGTTAAAGGATTTCAGTGGGGTGATGACGTGGCATGAAATTTCAGTGAGGAAGGGTTTTCAGTGGGGTGACCACTGTGGATAGTCTAATAAACTAAAGTATTTTATAAATTTAAGTAAACTTTAAAGCACCCCATGCATCCCTAGCTAATATATACTAGAATAACAAAAGAAGTGTGCATGAAAATATAATTCTTTAAACAACATTTGGTCAAGACATACAATGATCTAATGAGAATGCCTATAAGGGTTTAAATTCGATGCCTTGCACAATAAGTCCCTTAAGGAACATGTGGTCAAAAACGGTTAATTCAAGACTCATAAAACGTGTCAAAGTGACAAAACCAGTTTGAAATTCCCAAATTTTTACTTCCATCCAACCATCTTTCCTTGCTTGTGGAAGGCCTTTCATGTTACGTCCACGATACTGCTTGCGGTTGTTCGCGTCATCTTCCCCGCTAATAACTGGGGTTTGAGGACCAAGTAAATGGATGAACCAGAAATCAGTTAAGTCCCAAACATATGTTGATAAAGTTTTATCCATCACTAGTACTATAGGAACATCAGATACATGATGGTTTTCTGGTAATTGGTAGACAAGATAACATGCATATCTTGTTTGAGGTGATAGTAATTGGGATTTGATCTCGCTAACAATGGCGAATCGTTCGTCATTGAGCACAACGGCCTCCCCAAACCTGCAAAAACCATAATACAAAGGGAAAAAACATTTGAAGCAAAATTGTAGATTGTAAACTACTCCATATAATTTGCAGCATTTTCTGCAATTTTGTGTTTTCTTTGGTAAAGAGTTTCGGATTAACCGGCTAACAAGAAATGGGTTGGAGATAATTAAAGAAAGATCAACCTTGTTTCGGGTATAGAAAGCCATCTCCACTTGTCATTTTGCAAGGTTGTTCTTGCCGGTAGCATGCCACATTTCTTCCCATCTTTCGAAAGATAAAACCACTGACAATATATCCAAAGAAAATATTATATATATGTGTGTGTATCCAAAGAAAATATTATATGTGTGTGTGTATTAATTCTAAATTAACCCAGTAAATGAATATATACATGATAATCTTGACCCAAAGCAAGAAAAATGAGTTAAATTGTGTGAATAATTATTGTATTTTGAGTTGAAATTGTTGGTATCATAACATAGAATGTGTTAAGATATGAGTATTACCTTAGTACATTAAGGGTCAAGATGGGTAATTTAAAAACTATAAAAATATAATAGATTCAAATGGTTAAAAGTTATTAATAATATATTTGACGATAAAATTACTAAAAATTATACAAATAAATTATTTTTTTTACTTACAAACCGTTTTAACTTGAATTAAATTGATGTTTTTTAACCAATACATGATATGAGTGTACATAATTCATTAATCAATTCTAAATTACCTCTTGACCATTGTTGATTGGGAAGCCTTCACAAAGTAGAAAGTATAGTTCTTTCTTTGTTGTCCATTTCACCTCATCTTTTAACCACTCGAGTATCTCTTCATAATCAAGTGGCAATTTTTGTTCCCAAAATGTGTCTAAATCTAAGTTGGGTTGCATATCCACCTTCTCATCCTCCAACACTTCATCTTCCACCTATAAAACATCATCAAATTGATTTCATTTGAAGCAAATTAAATATTTATTTTCGCAAAAAGAAACTGATGTAAATGGATGAACCAGGCAACTTACTTTCTCCATGGGTCGAAACTCGATTCCTTCAACTACTAAAACAGATGAAAAATGATTCCTTGAGCACTCAAATATAATTTCAAGGTCAACATTTCGACTTTCGATTGTAAGAACATACAATTCAGCCATCAACCATCCATCTTCTCTCTCGTTTGCAAGGGACACAACGAAGGATTGTGTGTTCCCTAGCAAATGGTATTTAAGTGCTACATAAGGTGATTTTATTTTTGGGTTCATGTTGATAAGTTTGAACACAATGTTTACTGTGTATATTGTGTTTGATGACAAGAACTGAGTTCGGATTCGTGTTTTGAAGTTCTTATTAAATGCAATATAACTGCCCATTGTAAATCTGCACCAAGAAGCAACAATTATTAGAGGTATTAAACTAAATATTAGTTTGTGTCAAGTAAGTATATTTGTAAAGTCAAGGGTCTGGTATGTAATTGTGTCAAAGTGTGTCGATCAAATAATCGTCAAAGTAGTTATGATTGTTGGTAGTTAACAACCAAAACATGTAACTATATATATACCGTTAAGTGCGTATAAATAAGTATTAATAGAGTTTGGATGTGTATATAATTAATGCTTAACAATGACAAAATAAATATTAATAGAGTTTTAATGAAATTATTAGGTATATTCGTATACTAGGTTATTGCCCGTGTATTACACGGATTACCTAAAAATATTAAATAATTAGTAATAAAAATTTAAAAATTATAAATAATATTTTGATAGACATTGATTAAATTACGTATTAATATTTATTTAATTTAATAAAACAATATTTAAAATTTTCAACAATTAAAGAAATGTAATTGAGTTTTTTGATTTCTAACAATAATGATTTTTAAGTTAACCGATCTTATTATTTAAAATTTAAAAACTAACTGTTGCAAATCAAGAACACAATAAACAATTTATTTAATTATTAAAGTTAAAAGACTCGTTGGAAAATATCATTAAACATAAAGAACTAAAATTTTAATTTTTCCTATTATTTTTATTTTACTTTTGGGTTTTAAAAAAAATTATTTTTTAAACGTTTTGTTTTAAGATAACATCAATTGTTTATAAAAATCCTATTAATTAAAACTTTAATTTATAATTTACTTCATTTTAAAAAAAAATTAAATACAAGTCTAAATTATTTTTTATTTCTAAAAAATATTGATTTTTAGAAAAAATCCATATATTATAACTTTTTTTAAAGTGTGTTTCTCAATAAAAAGTTTGTTTTTTGTTTTTAATTTATTTTAAAACTTTTTAGTATTTAAAAGGTAAATAATATCATTAATATTATAATTATTGAATATAAGAGATAATGTAATCATTTAATATGAGATAATAATAAAATGGGATATGTGATCATTTAATATGAGATAACAATAAAATGGGATGATAAGAGGATGCCAAATGGCAATATTAACCTAAAATTGTGACAAGTGTCAAAAAAGTATTTTTGTTTATTATAATAGTAAGATAGGATATGCTTAATAAAAGGAAAAATAATATATAATTAAATATATACATATATATGTAAATATTAATCCTTTATCTCCATTAGTAAATTATACTTTATAAAAATATAAAGTTATAAGCCTTATAAAACTATAACTACATAGGTTATAAACTTTTAACACATATTACTAATATATGTACATAACTATATATTAATATATTATGAGTTATAATCAAAATATAAATACTAAAAAATAATAACAAGAATAATAATAATACATTAGGTTATTATAAAATCACTTTGTAATAATAATACTTATTATGGATTTTTAAAACATAATGTTTTATAAGAAAACAGTTAAGATAAAATATGTCATAAAAAGTTTATAAACCTTTAAAAACTATTTTACATAAATTAAAAGATTAGAAAGACTAATTGAGTAAATTAACCAAACTAGTATATTCAGCTTTAAAAGTTATAAACTAAAATAATAAAACAATGAAACAAGGGGGACTAAAACGGTAAAAAACCCCAAAGTCATTCCCTTCTTCGCCCGGTAAGCCTTTACCCAGACCCGTGGGTTATTCGTAACCCGGTTTCCATTCCCTCGTATTCCGAATCAAATCCAACTCAGTTAGGGGTTAATTTGTCTAAGATTCGAATGCGCAAAATCAATTGAATCAACAATTAATATATAAGATTGATAATTAAATAAGCGCGATTAAATTTCTAAACATAAGAGATACGACCATAAATAAAAATCAAATTGTGCGAGTATAAAACTTCATTCGAATGATTAGAACCGTTTTTTTCTTTCAGCCCAACTCCACCCATTTTTTTTAGTAAAAATCATACAAAAAATTCCTAAAATTTCTAATAATTATTCATACTAATCTGCTGCTTAAATTAATTATTTCTCTTCATATAATTAATTTATTTTCGTATTTAAACTTTAGGGTGACTAGATAGCATTTGCTTTCCCATTCATTATTCAAGTATACTGTGGACAAGCTAAGCATACAATCAAGTGAGTTTTCATACTCTCTCTTCACATATTTTGTTTTTAGGGATGTTACACTCGTACCTATTCAAAATTGTTCAATTCTAGCAATTATTCAAACTATGATGCAAGTCTTAGACCTAATTAGTTTATGTGTTAGATGATATGCTATATACAATGTGTTGATTCTATGGGTGATGTCAGTCAAGCAAGCTAGTACTTAATAGCCTAAGATGTGTTACATACCATTTTTGCATTAGCTTTTGTCATTGTGATAAAAATGTGAGAAGTACACCTAGCAAACTTGTTAAATTACAAATGTTAATTTATAATATAGCTATACTTGAATTAACATGTTGTATGGATTTTTGGACACTATTGGTTATTCATTCTTATTTGTCAATCTTGTATTCATGCAATGCATATGATACATTATCTAGTTAGGCTATAGTTTGCATGTTTTCCTATGTATTATGAAACTAAGTGTGTGATCTCACCAAATATACAAATAGTTGACAAACTCATATTTTACGTGTGTAACAGACTAAAGAATCTTGGTGAAGACATAAGATAGGTTAGTGATTTAGTTTAAATTCTAAAACAATTGTTTAGATTTTTCAATGTAACATTTTGTTTTGTTTTTTTTTTTGAACTCATGTAATAACAATTTGAATGTTTGGATTAATTGAATAGTTGATTATTATTATTAAATGGATGTTCTAAATTATTCAAACTTTAACATAAGATCACGAGCATATGAACAATCAAGCTCGCCTCATAAAGTATTCCGTCGTTGGTTGGAGCATTGCATTGCTCATCGAATAGAGACAAAAACAAGGTTTTTTGTTGGCCTATCAATAGTCAAAGAAAGAATTTTGTGTGTTTTTTTGTCGTCTATTGATCTACTGACCAAAATGAAAAAGTCAAAGAAAGAAGCATGAAGGAAGAAGTTCTCGAGAAACATATATATAACAGAATAATGTATCTTTATTTTGTTTTTTTTCCTCAAGATTGTTCAAGCTTAATTTTAGCCTTTTAGGGCTGGTTTAAGTTGAAAAAGTTAGTCATCATTCAAGTAAATATTTCTTTTTTAAATTACTATATAGATATTGAATTTGGAAGTAGAATTCTGTTTTAAAAAGTTAGAATCCTTGAATTGATTAAAGAAATAGCTAAGAATTAAAATTTTGTTTTTGTATATTGAAAAAAATATATATGTCTTAGATTTTTATAAGACAAGTAAAATACAAGCAAGTTAAAATGACATTTTTATGATTCAAATAGCAAGTTTAACAAAATCTTAGTGATTCATAGCAAGTAAAAAAAAAACCCGTGTGGTTTGTAGCAAGTTATCTTTTGTTCAAAATAGCAAATTGAACAATCATTTGTTCAAAATTTTGCAAGAGCAAGAAGAATCCACGTGATTCAACCTTGCAAGAAAATATCATTTTTGGTCATAGTAGGTTAGTGCATAAAAGCCTAATAAGCAAGTTGGTCAGGAACACATAAATCTGAGTAGCAAGTGGGTCAGAAACTTGTTAGCAAATAGGCCAGAATCAAGTAAAGCAAAATCAGTCATTAAATTCCAATTAGCAAGTTGGTTGGATAATTGAACTTGACGAGTGACGAGAGATGAAAGACGAGCGACAGGTGACCGCATTGGACGAATCAATTGGATTGAAATTGGCGATTTGGAAGCACGATATGGTAGCACAATCTGGAATTCGTCAATCTGGAAGCACAATTTTGGTTTCCTGAGTACCGATTTGGATGTGACTATCTGTACGAACGATTTGGGTTTCTTGTGTACAAATTTGAGATTTGGGTTTCTTAAATACTTTTTTTATTATTTTAAGTTGATTAGAAAACTATTTAAATTTTAAAGTAGTTTATTTATATTGATGTGTGTGTGTATATATAAAATTTTGAAAAATTATATATAAAAATTCCAATCCGATTAATCCTGATTAACCCCTAGTCCCTACCTCACCGACCGACTAGTGACTAGCGATTTTTCCAACCATGACACCATGCCAAGTATATAACATGTGTCACATGGTGGGCATTTTAGAATCTCACAAGAGATTTTAAGATCTTGATAAATCTCAAGTAATCATTCTCTCATATCTTATATCACTCCAACTTTCTCCTTTTCTCCCTCCATTCACGTCCACCACCACCAACCTCCATATCGATTTCTTATTTTCTTCCTACGTTTCACCATTCATCAAGCTTTGATGATCTTTGAAGATTTTTAGAAGTTTGGTGCAAGAACATAGGTATTTTCTTCTAATCTCATTACACTAAGGTGTAAACATCAGCTTCTTTTGTGTTCTTAAATCATAAAATGAAAGTTTTGTTCAACAAACTTCAAAGAAATAGAAATCAAGAACATGAATTTTAAAATACTGGAAATAATTTAGGGGTGTGTGTGCATATGCGTGTGTGTCGTATGTATGTATGATGATGGATGCATGCATGTGTACATGTATATGTATGTATGTATGTTTGTATGTACGTGAGTGCGTACGTACGTATGTATACATGTATCTATAATTATCTTGAAATAAATGATCAGTGTATGCATGTAAGAATTTATATATATATATATATATATATATATATATATATATATATATATGGATGATCAAACTATTTTGAACATATGAGAACATTCATTTATGAAATTCTGGCAGAAAGTTGTCATAATCTCAACAAGTCATAAAATGAACATAACAACTTCAAACTAAATAAAATCAGATTCCACGACTAAGTTCGTTGTACTAGATTTCCAACCATTATTTATAAAACTTCTAACTCGAACAAATGATACCCCAAATAGCCTTCACAAGATTAGGGTGTGGATTTGTACCCCTAAATTGTGCTGCTGTTTAGACCTAGTTACGAGCTGAATCATAAAAAGTTTTCTAAACGAAAGTTGTTGGTTACAATTTAAAATAGTGGACCGGAGGGTTTAATATGTTAACCGAAAGGTTTGGCATTTTAAAAACGTATCTAAACCTATTGGACTGTATCTCCTAAAACATAAACTTTAGGGGCTTACACTTGTGTAACCGTTTTGTCGACTTTGCAAGCAAAATCACGAAACGTTTTCTAAACAAAAGTTGTTTTTAACACCTTAAAGTAGTCGACTAAAAAGTTTCATAAATTAACTCAAAGGTTTGTAATGTTAAACTTGTACCCGAATTAGCTAGACAAAATCTGCCCAAAAACAGAAATTATAAACTTAAAACATATTTACCAAAATATTAATTATTTAACACATGTATGTGAATATGTCACACTCATACTTGAATGATGGGATGTATATATACTTATATATGTTGAAATAATTAATTAGTATTGACGTTGTTGAACAAAATGACAATTATCCAATATACATCATTATAATGTGGAAATTTTATAAAATCCCGACACTTAGCATTTTGAAAGCATTATAAAAATATATAAATATAAGTTAATAACATAATTATTTTAAGAAATCCCAACGCTTAAATTAACCAAAGACACAAAAAACACGACACCAAATACGACAACACGAAATAGTTACATATTAATTTCAAATCTTATCTTTTTGAATTGTTAACTTTTGGTGTCAAAATCTATGTGTCTCATCAACTATTTATAGTTGACCTTTGAATCAAAACACGTTTCAGATATAAACTAGTGAAGCTATGAGGATCACGCAGGGCTTTTGGACTTATTATAAACTTTGAACTATGAACTTGTTTATGTTATGTGTTTGAACTACTTGTATGGCACTTAATTTGGAATGGAATAAATATTACAACTTTAATAGTTGATCATGAGCTTTTGAACAATCGGCGTTGCGCCCCAAAGTTATTCCGCCGTCGGTCGAGGTGTGATAAAGTACTAATGCAATTTGCTCAATACTCGACTGCAAAAGAATTTTGATACTCAACCAAAGTCAAATATCTTGGAGCCGATCTAGTTCAGATGGCACATTTACAAACTCCAAGGAACGAACTAGAGGCTATGAAAATGAAACCAAACAAAATAATAAGTAACTTTGCGTGAAAATTAAGCATTATAAAATCCAAGTTTAAAAGTCTTAGTGATACTTTATAAGATAAGGTACTTGTGAGGAAACTGCTTAACACGGTTTCAAAGAAGTTTTTACCAATCATGGCATGTGTCAAGCAATATCAAAAATAGACAAAATGCCATTTGAAGAAGTTATTCGAAGAATAACAACATTTGAAGAACACCTCAAAAGCCAAGATGAAACAGAGGAATTTAATCAAAGCAATCTTCTAATGGTAAGTTCAAGCAATCAAGGTCATGGTAGAGGACGAGGTAGAAACTTGAACAAAGGAAAAATTGCATATACAAGAGGCATGAGTGGAGGAAGTAAATATAAAAGGAATCTTAGATGTTGTGATTGTGGTGATTTTGGTCATTTTACAAATAATTGCACCAAATATAAGAGCAAGGAGAAAGACAAGCCAAAGTGATTCAATCTCATCTACGATGAAGAAACGACCTTATTGTGAGAAGCAAGTTGAAGACCCTCTATAAATGATTTAGCTAAGGGAGAGTATTAGAAATATAAACTAAATATTACTTTGAGTTAAGTATGTATATTTGTAAAGTCAAGGGTTTGGTATGTAATTATGTCAAAGTGTGTCAGCTAAATAACCGTCAAAGTAATTACGACGGTTGGTAGTTAACAACCAAAGCATGTACATACATACATACATATAAATATATATATATACACACACACACACACCCATAAATGCATATGAATGAATGAGTAGATCATTATATATGAACACAAACAAATTCTTTTAACAAAATTTTGCTAGTTTATAAGATTCTTGAGTGATCATTCAATTAGTATTTGATTACCAACAATGAATGACTCATTTATGTAGTCTCAAAAATCTAGAATCAAGAGCAAGGAAGAACACAAATTACCTTGAATTATATTCGTGTGAATAACTGTTATATAAACTTTCAATGGGTTCCAAACATTCTGCTGCTATATCATTTCACAATGTTCTCCGTTTTTATTCACTGAAACCCACTACCCATGCAAAAATTAAATAAAATATGCTATAAACGTGTAACATTCTATAAATCAAGCTTTGTTATATCATTCATTATGAAAATATAGTAAATTACGTACCGTTTTTCCCTTGTTAAGAATGATCCCTTTCGAAAGAACTGTTTTGAGTTCCTCTTGTGATGTGTAGATTAGAGGAGGCATCGCAGTTTTTATCAATCTTTCATAGTCTAAGGGCACACCATAGGTCTCTTGAATTTGAAGTGCAATTTGTTCTTCATACATTTTCAATTCATAAGCTTCTTGAATTTTAAGTTCAATCTCAAGTTCTTCCTGAATTTTAAGTGCAATCTCAAGTTCTTCCACTACTCGTGTCATAGTTGGTCGTTGATTATATGTATCCTGCAAACACTGATATGCAATGTTTGAAAAGATTTCTAGAGATCTTGGATCCATTTGTTGATTCAAATCTTGAAATATAATATGATCTAGCTTCTTTTGTTCATAGCTTTGCTTTCACATTTTCACTAGACTATGAAACCGACCATCATTGTATTCAAAACATAACCTCCCACATAATACTTCAAATAAGACGACACCAAAAGAGTACACGTCTGATTCTTTCGTTAGAAAGTACATCTCCAAATACTGGGGATCTAGGTAACCAGGGGTGCCTACAAAATTAGAGATCAGATATGTGTACTGTTGATTAGCAGGACCCATTTTTGACAAACCAAAATCTGAAACCTTAGCATTCCAATTCTCATCTAGTAAAATATTGGCGCTTTTGATATCACGATGGAGAACTCTTTGATGTGTCCCACTGGGATCATGGAGATAGCTTATTCCCCTTGCGGCCGCAAGGCATATCTTTAAACGTTGCATCCATGTGAGTGAAGTGGCATTCAAATGGCGATCAAGACTTCCATGCAACGCATGCTCATACACAAGAATCTTCTCACCATCCTCGTTGCAAAATCCAAGGAGAGAGATTAGATGTTCATGTTTGTAACGAGAAAGCATCATAATCTCTTTCAGGAACTCCGGGTCTCCTTGCCCATACCTACGATCCAGACGCTTTAAAGCGACCGTGATTCGCCCCGTGGAATGAGAGATTGATCCTTTGTAAACCTTCCCAAATCCTCCAATCCCAATAATGTTTTCATCGTCAAAGTTCTTTGTAGCTGATTTTATATCTTCAAGCTTGATTTCAAGATGATGGAACTCCTCCATGAAGGCCATCAGTTTTAGATTAAATAATAATATAAAACTAATTGAATTCAATTGTTTCAAGCAATTGCTTAATTGCACAAATAAAACTTGAGAGTAAATGCTGATAAATGTAACTGGTGAAATCTGAGATTAGAACAGACGAGCATTCAAAAAAATACTAATAAAAAAAAAGTAGATGAGTCAATAATGTCGTTCTAATATTTTATTCGGATTGAATAGTCAACATTATTAGTTGTTGAAGAGTCAACGTCCCTGCAAGTAAGGCTTGCAAAACAGGTCTTATCGTGTTTAACAGGTCAGAGGCGACGCGTGAAATGCAAATATAAAACATGAAAATGACTTGTTTAAAACTTGGTTTGGTGATTTAAACGTGGCAGTTCTATGTTTTAAATAACAAAAAAGAGAAATGATGAATCCTAACCTTCTAATTTTTATTATTTTAAAAAAAGGAAAAAATTAAAAAGTACATTTTTTGCTAAACAGGTCTAATCGTGTTTTATCAGGTACCCGTTTTACCAGCTGGCTGCAAGTATTACCCTGAACGTAAGGTGGTATGAAAGAAATCCTATGTATTGAGTTGTGACATTTTAGTTGCATTATTTCGTCCTTCAAATTATCATTATTTTATAGTTCATACCTTTTCTGTTTTTGGTTCTTTTTATTGTTCTTTTTTGTGTTTGTCGTTTTTTTTTTGGTGTTTTATATTTATTATAATAATCATTATTATGTATCTATGTTTCTTTTCATTTTTTATAAATCGTAAATTTTCTATTTTCTAAAAACATTTTTTATTTTTTATAAAAACATTCTTTTTTCTATGGTTTTATAAAAGATTTTTATTTTTATAAAAACATTGTTCTGTTAAGGTTTTTTCAAGAACAAATTGAAAAAATATGTTCATATTTTTTGTGAAATTATTTTTAAAGTTTTTTCAGAATTTTTTTTACTTAAAAAGCATTTGTTTTTTTAACTTTACAAACTTCTTTGAATTATTAAAAAAATAAAACATAAAAAGATATAACAACAAAATATAAGATTTAAGATATGATTTTATAAAGAACCGAACCGCGGCTATAAACTACCGCGTCAAAAAATTGCAATGAATGGCGGCTAAACAGGATTAAAAAACATCATCCAAAAATTACAAAAAAACCACGACTAAAAATCAAGGCATTCAACAACGTCAACAACATAATAGAACCGCGTATAAAAATATACTGAACCAAAAAAATAAACAAATGCAAATATATTTAAATTAAATATAATTATTGTTCCTTTTTAGCGGCGGTTTTAATTACAACCGCGGTTAATAATCCAATAGAACCGCCGCGAATACTCGGTGTTCTACTAGTGTAATTTGACAAGCATGAAAAAGGTACGCTTAGAATGACCCATAGATTGTCTATAGAAAAAGTTATCATGTCATTGTTTTGAATTAAACGAGTAAACTAACACAATTTGCTCTTAGAAAAATCAAAAGTTTAGGTGGAATTGTGTTAGACTAATTCAAAAGGATGGCGTGAACCAGTAGGGATGACAACGTGACCAAATACGGCTGCTAACTATTGGAAGTTATAATTTCAGTTTTTAGAGTAAAATATAGATGACCAGCTTTTGTGTTTCACGAAAAATATGAAAATAACCATATAATTATTGGAAATTATGGTTTCATTTTTTACAAGAGATAATAGTTTTTGTGTTGGGCAGAATATGAAAATAACTATATTAGATGCAAAAGAGTTTAGTGTTTTTATCCACATGAAATTGGTTATATTTTCATGTTACATTACATGGTAAAGTTGTTTTACATACAATTGTTAATACAAAAGCCAACATCATACAAAAGTTGTCTCACACGAAGGTATGGCTAGAGTGAAGAATGTTTAGGTAGCTACCAGAAGAAAAGTTAGGAAGATGATTGCGATCAAATAAAAAAAAGGTGTCTTATTCTCCATTGAATAATTTCAAAGTTTTCTATTCATTATTCATTCATTTTTTGATATATATATACACAAACAAACTAGCCTAGAAACCCATGTATTACATGGGTTGAATAATCAAAAAGATATAAAATGTTAACTTAAAATAATAATACGTATTTATTAATTATAAAATTGTATTTTAATATAAAATATAATTGATTTATTCTTATAATTTATTAATTTTTAATAAATTAATAAGAAGATGTATATAATTAATAATTAATTATATAATTTAATTACTAAAAATTATTAGTATCTAGCTAATAGGAGAGAAAGACAGGAAAAGTAATGTCAGATTTCATCACAAAGTGACATGTGTCTTCTAAAAATACTCCTTTATTAGAGTTGGTAGATGGAAGCAGTGACGAAGCTTGGAAAAAAAGTTGGAGGGGGCCGGAGGACTTTTAGGAAGAAAACGGAGGAGGCCGAAAGATTTTTATGAAGAAAACGAAGAGAACAGAAGGATATTCTGACGAAATACTATTATATCGACCCTTCAAAGCGAAAAAACATGGGGGGCCGGGCACCCCCGGGCCCCTTAAAAGCTTCGTCCATGTATGGGAGAGGATCAAATGTTAACACATGTTTATTGCGTTAACCGAATAACTACATCTTATTACTTTGGGGCCCACATTAAAATAAATCTAAAGATGTATGTTTTTTTTTTCTTTTTTAATTAATGTAGGACCTACTTACATTAATAAAAAATAAGAAAAAACCTAAGACTTTATATTTACTTTAATGTGGATCCAAAGTAATTATATGTAGTTATTCGGTTAACGCAATAAGGAAGAGTTAACATTCGAACCATCCCCTGTATATATAACCATACTAGTTGCAAAATAGTATGTTACATGGTAAAGTTGTTTTACATACAAATGCTAATAAAAAAGCCAACATCATACAAAAGTTATCATCACACGAAGAGATGGTCGGAGTGAAGAATGTTTAGGTAGCCACCAGAAGAAAACGTGAGAAAGACGATTGTGATCAAATAAAAAAAATTAATAATTTCAAAGTTTTCTATTCATCAGCAATTCATTTTTTAATATATATATAATGGATGGTTCGGTTGTTAACCTTATGTTATTCTGTTAACCGTTTAACCAATTAGAATATGATACATTATCCATCACAATCTGCCATTTGTGTGTAAAAATAAACCAAATGAAGGGTAAAAATGGTATTTCACACCCCTAACAGGATCGGTTCACCCACCGATTCCTGGTTCGACCAGTCCGGTTTTCCAAACATTGTTTATTTTACTTTTTCTACTCCATCCACTGATCCACCATTTTACCCACCACCATCAACTCCAACTAGCTCCAAGATCTCCGGCTCCAGCCACCGCCCTTCGGCTCCACCCAACCCCTAGGTCACGATCTCCACTGTCACCCCTGGTACCAACAAGATCTCCAGCATCTAACCCATCACCACCAACTCCGACTAACATTCCATCGTCTCCACATGGACGAACCACATCTCCTCCTTCGCCTCTCAGAAGCAAACCTTCCGGTCCTTCATCTGCTCCATCAAGCAATTCATCTGGAATGTTAACTAGAACCGTGGTCGGGTTTGCAATCGGGCGAAGTTCTTGTACTAGCAATACTAAGTATTTTGTTCATTTGTTGTAAAAAGAAGAAAAGAAGAACAAGCAATCCCCTTAAATGTCAGATTTTTTAACTTCTTATTTTCTTTATTAAATAAATATTAATGGTGGGATATTGCATTAGTAGTGCTCAAAGAATGTGATTGTGTTTGCAATAGATTTTGGGCTCGCCAAGATTACTTCTCATGTTAGCTACTCATGTATAAACCCGAGTGATAGGAAGTTTTGGGTTGTTTCAGACGACCCAAATCTCAGAGAAAGAAAGTCAACCCTGTTCAAAACCAGTCAAAGCTGATCAGTTATCATAACAAGTTTACTTATATCAGCTTACATCAGATTGCATCAACTTAAATCTGCTTACATCAACTTAGACTATTGTAAAGCTGCTCCATTTTGGACATTTGTAAAAAAGTGACGGTAGTATATATTTTGATTAATTTTTATAATTTTTTAGGTGTACACTGGTTATATAATCTATTATTTCATGTATGTAATTTAAATTTAAATTTCATGTAAGTGTAATTTAAATTTAAATTTTATTGTTTTGCTTCATAAAAATATACAAGATATTGTTAAAAAAGACAAAAGATGGTAAGAGAAAGACATTATAATAAACATTAATTCAAGATGTAAATTACTTATATGCCCTTATAAGACCATGGGGTATGCTCCTTGGTCCAACCACTCCACGTATGCACCACGTATACGCTACGTAGACACCCACCACAACCACTCACTCTACCACTTGTGGTGGAAATGCCTCTTGCTCACTCACGCCCAACCAAGGTTTTTTTTCTTTTTTTTTTTATTGGATGCAACGGTAAAATGCTCATTCCCCAACCCTCTCACACTCGTCGCCCCACTCACGCCGGCCCACCCACGCCCAAGAAGGGCGGTGTGCCACGCCCACTCACGCCCAATCCCTTGGCACACAGGGTGGTCTAATAGAAAAAAACATTTTACATGAATTAAAAAAAGAAAAAATCTAAACCATTAGATCATTTCTAAGTGGGCCCCAAATTAATATGGTGTGGTTATTAGGTTAACATAATAAAACAAGGTTAACAATTGATCCTCTCCCTATATATATATATATATTAAAAATTGAGAAAACTAAGAAAACCATGATCTAACCGTTAATTAAAGAAGTCAATGGACAAGATGAATAATGTAATTATTGTAATTATTATTTAATTAAAAATTATTAAAATAAATGCAGAAAGGTAGTATGGGTAATGCTTTTATGAGTAGTTTAGAAACGTTTAATTTAGTTATTGTGCATTAATGTGATGGTCTTCACAATTTTAGAAACTTCCTTAGAAAAAGAAAACTGAATCCTCACGGATTTTTAATGTAAGTTTTATACTACTTACACATTGAATTGGCAGACATCAAACTCGAATTTTAATTGAAATTAAAAACAAATCTTTTGTTATTTTACGTAATCACATTGAAGATCTTTTGATTTGGATTCACAATTTCCATATAAACGTAATCATAATTGGTATAAAGACAATGGAACAATATTCATAAGAAGTCATTAAAACTGCTTACATATATGTAATCAACCAAAAAAGAACAAATGTAACACATATAATCTGATTACATATACGTAATCAATCAAATAAAACAAATGTAAGTACATATCATCATATTACATATATGTAATCATCCAATTTGAACAAATGTAAGCACGAATAAGCTGATTACATACATGTAATCAACAAAAAAAGAACAAATATAACACTTATAATCTGATTACGTATACGTAATAAATCAAATAAAACAAATGTAAGTACATATCATCAGGTTACATATATGTAGTCAACCAATTTGAACAAATGTAAGCTCAAATCATCTGATTAAATATATATGTAATCCAAATAGAACAAATGAAAGAACATATCATCTGATTACATATATGTAATCAACCTGCTCTATGTATTACCTCATCTGTTAGTCTGCCGGAATCTGGGTTCTAATCTATGTCGCCATGGCCGGAATGACCGCGAACCTTACACTGGAGGCCTTGCTGGTGTTCGTCGTGTGTGGCAAGTGGTGCGTGTGACCAGGAACTCGACGGTGTTGCTGGAGCCATAGGAGATTCATACTTACTGACATGTGGGGTATCATCAAATCTAGTAAGAAAAAAGATAGAATATAAGAAGGGGAAGAAAGAAATGGTTGAGGTGGGGGTAGGGGTGGGCTGCTTGGCAACATTTTGTGGTGACCCCGATGACGGCTTGTGGTGGAAGTCCGAACATCTACGATCTTCCTTCATCTTCATTCACCATATTCGATCTTCATCCTTCTTCTAGGGTTTCTAATTCACCATATTCGTTCTTCATCAGTGTAGCTCAATCGAAATTAAGAGAGAGAAAGAGAGATTTAAGAGAGACATATAGATTTAAATGATTTTAATTAAAGCCAATTTAATTACCTAAATTAATATGTGTAAAATTACTCAAATGCCCTAGTTTTCTTGGTTTCTTAGAAATGAGTGGTTTTCTTATAATCCCTCCCCTATATATATGATTGGGATCATATAATAACCCACTTCAATTGAAATAACCTATTAACCCTGGCAAAATTCGCTCAAATCTTCGAATTTTTTTTCATGGCCTTTTTTATACAAAAATAGGAGGCTCATTTTTTAAGTTTTTGCTAATTCATCACCGTTTAGGATCTTACGTTAGTGTAATTAGAGCAAAAATAAATAAACTTGCAGTGTAACGCAAACTTACACTTGGTTTAATTTCTAAACGCCTGTAAATTAGGAAAAAACTTTAAAAAGGAGCCACTATTTTTGTATAAAAAAGACCATGAAAAAAATTCAAAGATTTGAGCGAGTTTTGTCAGGGTTAATGAATTTACTCAATTAAGGTGGGTTAACAATCACTCCTTACGCTATATATAAATATAGGGATGGTTCGAATGTTAACCCATCCTTATTGCAATAACCGAATATATAACTACATCTTATTACTTTGGGGTCCACATTAAAGTAAATCTAAATGTGTAGATTTTTTCTTATTTTTTTTAATTAATGTAAGTGGGCCCTATATTAATTAAAAAAATAGAAAAACCTACATCTTTAGATTTACTTTAGTGTGGGCCCCAAAGTAATAAGATGTAGTTACTCGGTTAACGCAATAAACATGGGTTAACATTTGATCATCTACATATATATATATATATATATATATATATATATATATATACACATTTGGTTAAGGATCGAGAGCATGAAGATTTAAATAACAAACAATATAGCAATATGGCAGAAACATAAATTAAACAACTCATATTTAAATAATACCTTGATTTATTTCTTGAATATCTGAATTACAAATGATTTCCTTACAATTGGGTGGAGCAATAATAACTTGAAAATCTAAAGATTTTGAACATTGGGTAGTTGATAATACAAGTTTTTGAGGAGAGGGTTTTTTCATACATTTAATTCTAAGTAATTTTTTCGAATGCCTTTCAATACAATCGAGCTCTCAATTTATAGAGCTTTCATCCTTATCAAAGTTGGAAAATAAGTCAACATTGCCGGCAGCTTTCATCCTTATCAGAGTTGGAATGGAAAATAATTCAATATTGTCGGCAGCTTTCATCCTTATCAGAGTTGGAAAATAATTCAACATTGTCGGCCTTTGAGAAAAGTAAATTGTCTTGTTGCAGAATAATTGATATCTTCTTTATTAAAGTTGTCAGAGTGGCTGGCTACTTTAATAAAAGTTGACATAAAGTTGATATCACATTTTGAAAATCGCGTCTTGGACAGATTGTTATCTTCTTGACAATAATTGAGATTAACCCATATTAGAAACGGATCAACCCATGGATAACTTATATGGGTCCAATATCTTGATACGGATCTTGAGAATCTTGAAGTATATTTTCATCAGTAGTAGAATTTCTTGATTGAGAAGGAGAATTATTCTTAATTTCACTAATAATTCTTTGCATCTCTTCGGGGGTTGAACAAGATTGTAATATGATAATATAATCTCGATCTTCAAAAGTATTGAGACTTAAATTTACAGGAGACTTGATAGATCTTTCATGTTGACTTGTTATAGACTTATAATAGTTTTGTACCGAAGAAACATTGGCTTTTTCTATTGAAAATTTGCTCTACCATTTACTTCTGTAATGTCTTAACAGAAGAGGAGGAGAAATGTCTTGTTTTGCTTGATAATGGTACGTCCAAGAAAAAATCCAAGGAATTCGAAATATAGTCATGAATTGGAGAGTATATTCAAAATCTGGGGTTCCTTCTTGTTTAAAATAATCTATAAACTTATTATAGGCTATAGAGATATCTTTAGGGAAAGCCTCAGGAATAATCCCTATATATTTAAACCACTTAATAAACCATCTTGGATAATTATTTGAAAATTGATCATCATAATATATGAACCAGGAATGATTAAAATTTCTAAATAATAGAGCTTTTTCCCAAGCTTCTTGATAATCGTAATAATTATATTGAGGATAGGAATGAAAATTAGAAAGGGTTTTTTGAACGAATGGTTTTGATTTCCATTCTTCAAGAGTAATGACCTTTCTAATTTTTATTTTAGAATAATCAATTTTGGAGGGATTTTGAGAATTAAGAATATGTTGAATATCAACAGATCCGGTATCAACAAGAATAGCTTGATAATATTCTATAGTTTTGTATTCATCATCATAGAAATGACAATTTCTAGGATATAGAAAGTCTATAAGAGTAAGAAAGCTATGTAGAACTTTCTCTTCTTCAATAGGTTCTAAAATTTTTATAATCTTAGAATTTGGGTTTATAGAATAAAAACTAGAATCAGAAGAAGATGATGGATTAGAATTTTTTATAGGAGTATTTTGGATATTTGTATTGATAATAGATTGTGGTAATATTCTTGTTTGTATTACCGAAGAATAAGGTGGTCTAACAGATATAGGAGTAGAAGATCTTGGTCTTGATGAAAATGGAGATAATGGAGTAAATCTATTGTTAATTGGTAATGGAGTTCCAAGAGAGCTGGAAGAACTTGATAATGGCTGATTGGTTAGAATAATCTTTTTAGAATCCTTACTCATATTCCCTGTAAAAATTCTCTCGATAAAAAATCAAGTAAAGAATTATTTTCTCCTTTTATAAATTCAATTTGAAAATCAAAATTGCTTAATAATGCCTGCCATCTTGCGAATATTTGTTTTGAAATTAAATTTTTTATATCTTTCTATAAAATATGTTTTGCAGATAAACAATCAATTCTTAATAAAAAAAGGTTTCATATATAAATCATCTTCAAATTTTTTAATACATAATACAATACTTAAAATTTCCTTTTTTATTGTTGAATAATTCTTTTGAGTATCATTCCATGATCCAGAATAATATCTAACTAATTGTTCTTTATTATTTTCTAAAGATTGCTTTAATATTCCGCCAAATCCCAAATCACTAGCATCAGTTTCAACTATTAATTTAGCGTTAGGGTGAGGAATATTTAAACATGGTAATTGTTTTATTTTTGTTTTAATATGTTTGATAATATTAGTATGTTCTTGAGTCCATGGTTCAGGATTCTTTTTTAATCTTTTATATAAGGGTTTACATATAATTCCTAAATCTTTGAAGAAATCATGTATATAATTTAAACATCCTAAAAATCTCTGCAATTGTTTCTTATCTTTGATTTCATCTGGAAACTTATTAGAAAAGTCTAGACTTCTATTTATGGGTATAATAGTTCCTTGTTTAATATCATGACCTAAAATTATCTCTGTTTTAAATAGATTTATCTTAGTAGGAGATACTACTAATCCATTCTTATGAATTGTATCATAAAATATATTTAAATGCTTAAAATGTTGTTCTAAAGAGTTAGAATAGATCAAAACATCATCAATATAGACTATTGAAAAATTTCCTATAGGAATAATAATATTATTCATAATATTCTGAAATTCAGAAGGAGCATTTTTTAAACCAAAAGGCATTACATTCCATTCGTAATGTCCAAATGGAACATTAAATCCTGTCTTATATTTATCCTTCTCAGAAATTTGAATCTGCCAGAATCCTGATTTCATATCAAACTTAGAAAATATCTTAGCATCATATATCTTTTTTAATAAGTCTCTCTTATTTGGTATAGGATATCTTATCCATTCTAAAACCTTATTCAAAGGTTTATAGTTTATTACTAATCTTGGAGCACCTCTTTCTATTTCAGCGCTATTATTTACATAAAATGCAGAGCATGACCAAGGAGACTTGGATGGTCTAATTAATTTCTTATCTAATAAATCCTTTATTTCTTTTTTACAATGTTCTTCTAATTCTTGATTCATATGTATAGACTTAGATTTTGTTGGTATATTTTTCTCATCAAAATCTTTTGTATATGGTAATTCTATAATATGTTGTTTTCTTTGCCAAAAGGCATTGGGTATATTAGCACATACATTTTTTATAAATTTTTCTTCAATATTTTTAATTTTAATTATATTAGTTTTATCTTTTAATTGTTCTTTTATTCTTTCATTTTTTATTTCATTTACTAAAAATTCTTTTTGTTTTTCTTTTAAATTTATAATATTTATTTGTTTAGATAAAACAGGTTCAGCAAATTCAAATATAATTTCTTTATTTAAAACTTTAGTAATAATTCCATTGCTATTTATAGTTATAGGATATAATTGAGTAATAAAAGGTGTTCTTAATATGATTTGAGAGGTTAGATTTTTTACTAATATTAATTGAGTTTTAAAACAGTAGTTTTCTTTACATATATGAACATTTGATAGTTTATAATTTATTATAAGCCTTGAACCACTGGCAGTAGATAATCTATATGAAGTTTTTTCATAATATTGTGTAGGTATAATTCCTTCTTGAATACAATTCATATTAGCTCCACTATCAATTAAAGCTGTTAAAGTGATTCTAAATTCGTTATTAACAATTATATTTACTTTAGTATACCACTTTTGATAATTTAGTTCTTTTAATATATTAATTTCATTAGTCTCATTACCTTTAATTATTATACTTTCGACATTAGTTTCTTTTTCTTTTCCTTTTTCAATATTTTTAATCTGTAACTTGATTATTTTAATATCTTCTTTTATATTTTTTAATTCTTCTTGTAATTCTTACATTGTTATAGGTTTTTTAAATTTTTTATAAATATCTTCTAAATTATATATTTCAGTAGTATCTTCTATTGTTTCTGATTTTTTATAAAAATTTTCTTTTAATTTTTCTAAATATAATTGTTTTAAATTCAAATCTTCAGTGTTTTCTAAAAGCTTTAGTAATATTAGATTTTCTTCATTATTTATCATATTTATAGATCCATCAATGTTACATAAACATGGTCCAATGCATCCACATTCTTCATCATTATTACTGCTAGTATTATCGCTATCAGAAATATAATTTATATCATTACTATCATAATCTGAAAATTCTTCATCACTAATTTTAGTATCTAAAATTTTATTTATCTGTTCTTTTAATTCATCTGATATATTTAATTCATTTATCTTTCTTTTTGAATAACAATTTTTTGAGGTATGTCCTCTTTTACCACAAGTATAACAAGTTACTACTTTTCTTTTATAAAACTTTTGTTTTTTATTTTTATTATAATTTTGTTCTTCAATTTTAGGTTTTCTATTCTTATAGTTTTTATATAATTTTTTCCTTTTATATAATTATTTCCTTTTATATAATTATTTTTTCTTTTTGAATTACTTGGTATTTTTATATTTTCAAAACCATATTGTTCACAAAAATTACCTAATTCATTTCTACTACTAATACCATCTTTCTTCATTTTTTGTTTTAATTTTAAATCATTACATATTTGTAAACCTTCTTGATTTATATGATTTATTATTTGTCCATATGTCAATTCGTCATATGGTATATAATTATTATTTTCTCTTTTAATTTTCTCTCTAACTCTTTCTGCAAATAATTTTGGTAATCCTGCAATAAATCTTTCTTTCCAATATGATTGTTTACAATCACTTCTCATCATAACTTTAGATATAAAAACATCCTTATACCATCTAAAATCTTGTAATTTTCTACACGTAAGATTTAATAGTATTAAAGAACTCCTTTCTTGGTAATCTGAAGGATTTCTTATAAAATTTTTTATAATAGCGAATATAAGTGTATTTATTATATCTGTTTCTTCAGTTTGGACTTGTATTCCATTTTCTAATTTCACCTTTTTAGCATTTGCAATAAATTGTTTATCAAAATCTGTTACATAATTATCCCACCATCCTTTTAAATTTCCGGAAAAACCAGAAACAATCATTTTGAAAATTTGTATTTCATTATTTCCTATTTGTTTATATGCATTAGATGCCATAGTCATTTCTTGTAATATATTTAGAATTTGAAATTCAGATTGTCCGTCTATATTCCATTCATATATAGATTTACCATCATATGCAGTATAAACTCTATTACTACCTTCTTCAATTTGTACATCAGGAGGAGTTGGTTTATAATACCAATTCCTGGTATCTGGTTTTAAAGTAAAATTTTTTAATTTATTTATTGTTTCATTTTTCATATTATTAAATTGAGATTCTAATTTGTTATAAGAGGAATCTGTATTATAAGATTCATCATCTCCATCATTTATAGTATTTAGACTTAAATTTTTTAATTTTTCTAATGTTTCTAATTGTTCTTTCATTAGATTTAAATTTTTTTCTTTTTTATTTAAAATTATAGGAGTATCTATAGCAAAAGGTTTGAATATAGGATTTTCTATTTTAATTTCTTTTCCTTTAATTTTTTCTTTTGCTTCTAATTCCGTTTTTTCATTTTCAATTCTTTCTAATTGTTCTCCTATAGTATTTAATTTTTCATTTGTATAATTATTCTGACAGATGATTGTATTTAAATTTTTTGTATTATCGTCATTAAGATTTGCTAAAGGTACTCCTATATATTCTCTTCTTTCTTTTATAATTTTTATGTTTTCATGAGAAGGATGAATACTAACTAATTCTTCATTGTTTTTTATTAATGTATAATTTTTTGTAATTTTATTATTAACAGATATTTGTTCTATAGTAGGATCATAGTCACATAAATCGCGGTTCGCTTCGGTACGAAAACGCGGTTCGGGTACGCGGTTCGCAAGGTTCAACGAATTCGGTACGAAGGGGGGTAGGTTCATTTCGGTACGCTCCGGTACGGTGTACCATATAGTCCAGTTCGTTGTACCCCGCTAAAAACAGTTAAACATCAGATTAGAAACGTTAGATGTTAAATATGGATGATTTTTATATATATTAAATAATTCTATGATTAAACTCGGACTCAAAATATGAAAATCTAAGTCTCATACTCCTTTTATATCTTCTACAAAAGTCAAGGTATCAGTGGGTCCTTCAAACATCTCAAAAGCTCCAGCACCATCAAATCGTTAAACATCACCACCGCCAATTCCCTCGTAATCCACAATTCCACATGCTCTTCACCTCCAAAAACGACAACATCGCCGGAATCAACATCGATTCGACTTTCACCATCATGTACCGCAGCGTACTGGTGGGTCGGGGAGTTGTACGGGGTTCTACCAGGCGGCGCAAAGTGTGAAGAATGTGCAGACGACGGTGGCGGTGGATCCAGCGAATTTGATCGCCCACAAAATTAAATCATCAAAAATCGGTTACAATAGACCCAAAATCGACTTACCATATCAATGAAATTCGATGTTCCCGATGACGAAAAGCCGAAAATTCCTTTGATTGAAGGCGCGATCCATGTTGATTGCAGTCGACGAACCCACGAATTGAAAATCGCCGTACCATAGCGAACCAAATCGCAAACGATTTCCGATTGGGTACAGTACGTACCAATACGAAAATCGCGGCCTCTCTAGCGATTTTTGTGACTATGAGTAGGATATTTGATATTATTATTCTTACAATATATAGGTAACCAAGTAAAGAAAGTAATATTTTCATTATTGTTAATAATATAATCTTCCCATTCTTTTCTATGTAGTAATCTAGATTCTTGATTAAATGTTTTATGATACCATATTAGATTATCTAAATTATATTTATTTAATATTTCACATCTTAAAAAATTCATCATTTCTTTATTCATTTTAACAAGTGAATTTGGTTATTTCAGTAGAAATTATCCTTATCTTTTTAAATTGATATTCTATTTCTTCATTTAAATGGAATTGAAGATTTGTATAATAATATAATTTATTTACTCGATCTTCTATATTTTCTTCTTCTATTTCATTATTAAAATAATTATCTATTTTTAATAGTTCATTTTGATAGTTATATAATTTTTCATAACATTCTTTTATTAAAAATTTAAGAAGTCTCATTTGAGAATTTCTACACTGAATTTTTGTATCACTCATATTAACAAGTATATTTTGATATATTTGCAGAACAAATTTTTATAAGTTCTTTATTAATTTTTATTTTATCTTGTAAAAAATATTTAAAATTCATATGATGAAATTTTTGTATTTTATCATTATATTGAATATTTCAAAATATTGATTAAGTTAATTCAAAAAATTTTATCATTAAAACAAATACAAATAATGAATCAGATATCTAGATTTTTATCACGAAGAGATCATAGCTCAAATACTTCAGCTAATGATCAAGAGGAAGATTTAAACAACAATATGAATTCTTTAGAAATAAGTATTTCTCAAATATAAAACAATTTATTAAATTGGAATATACCTAAACAAGATGTAAAAACTATATATAAAATAGGAACTTTTGATTTCTTACAAGATTACTCAATCAAAATGACTGAACAAACTATTCCTATAAATAAAGATCATCAAAATTTACAATTATTATCTAAAGAAGCTATATTAAACCATAGAAAGAATTATAAATTTTTACATATAGGATTAGTACAGGTAGCTATAAAACCTATGTTCAGATTAGGAATAGACGCTCCTATATTAACTATATTAAGAGATGCTAGACACACTAATTTCAATAATTCATTATTAGCTATGGCTGAATCAAATATAGCCAATGGTCCAATATATTTTAATTGTTATCCTAATTTTTCTATAGGATTATTTGATCCAAACATTCTTGATACTTTAACTTTAACAATAAAAATAAGAAATTTAGAATTTAAAGAAAAAACTAATGCTGCAGTCGTAATATATAGAGTTTATTATAAAACCATGACCACAACTATAGAACCAAGAACTAAATTATCATCTCCAAGAGATGAAACAATATTATTTGAAGCTAATACTATGCATGCTAAAGTTATTACTCCAAAAAGATTAAAATGGAATGAAATAACACAATCTTTAAATTGGAATTTACAAAATATAAATCCACCAAAACCAATAGATATAGATAATCAAACATCTAGTATAATAGAAAAATCTGATGGTTCAATAGAAATATCTTTTAATAATAATAATAATAATTCGGCTAGATATTCAACATCAAGCAGTAGTATAAATAGTATAAATAATATACAAAGAAATAATTTAATAAGATCACAATCAATGAAAATAGTAGGAATAGATTATTCTAATTCTATACCTAAGGCTTTTTATGAACAAGAAGAAGATAATAAATCTGATAAGTCATATAATCCTAGTAAATCTGATATGGACTTTTTAAAACAATTATGAGTGATACTAGAATTCAAAGAAGGAACCCTCAAGCTCAATTTTATATATATATAATATAGCAACTATATGCCTTCCATGTCTTGTACAACCTATTTTCGCGTTTATAAAAGCATCTAACATCATTAATTATTATTTAAACGTTGTTGTATTTCCTTTTTATTTATGCCAATCTTATCTTCATATCTTAATTTTTAATAATACTAATTAATATTATTTATACACACACAAAAATATATATAATGAGGAAGCATCCGTTGTTAACACATCTTAATTTCGGAAACACAATTAACTCCGACAAAATCAACCCAAAACATTGAGGTTTTTAATTCATGATCTTTATTATACATGTACAAGACTATGTTTTTATATGTATTTATACAAATTTATCATCGTTTGGGATTTAAAGCAAGTGTAAGTTTTTGTTAGACTGCCAATATTTATTTGTTGCTACGAATACTTACAAAATCAAAATTTTGGGATGATCTTGTCGGAGTTAATCGGGTTTCTGCAATTAAAGTAGGTTATTATTTGATCGTGATCCTATATTTATATTTATACTATATAATAAATAATAGTTTTCATATGATTTTTGTTAACTTTATAGGCTGTTAAAAACTGATTTTTCCATGTCTCTGTATTATTAAATTTTGTAAAACACCTTTTTTTAAAAAAAAATTCTTTAACAATTATATTAAATAATAATTATTTTATTTCATTTGATAAATGATATGAGTACAACATAAGTCATATTTTTTAAATTTTCATAAAACACTTATTTGAAAATATATGATAGTTATTTAAAGTATTTATTCTAAAATCTATATATTTAACATGTTTAATACACATGTTTCTAACATAATAATGTTAATAAATAAAAATAATTGATGACACATGTCAATAATATATGTCATCTACTTTTTATTTTTTTGTCACTCTCATATTTAGTTATTAATACTTAACTAGTTGTATCCCGTCGCGCGTTGCGGCGGGGAAATCATGTGTCAATTTGGGTCACAAATCAAATTAATCAGTTTAAACATAAATGAAAACATACCTGCAATCTCTAAATAAGAAAACTTATTGAAGGGTTAAATAAGTTAAGTTACAAAGAATCCTTAAATTTGCAAATTCTCAAGTTAATGTAAGAGAGTAATGGTAATAGCACAATAATAATAATAACAAAACATGTAAAACCAAACCATATTTAATTTACTCACATCTGACCTCTAAACTAACAGAATGTAGATTAACATGATGTTTAGTATCAACTTAATCAAACATTTTTTTTAGTTTTACATCCTATATTGATCACACAATAAATGTAAAATTATAGTATGGGCTAAAAAAGTTTGTTTAAGGTTTGTTGCTTTTTTTAGTGAAAGTATAGTTTTTGTTTGAGTTGTACATGAAAGTATGGACAAAGAGCTTTGGTCTAATTTGTTTTTAACAGGGTCAATGGGTATCTACAAATCTCTATTAAAAATATATATTATTATTGTTATTATATATGTTTGTAACACATTTATCACAAATTACTTAAAATTCAATTCATACTTTTGCAGGCAGCAGAAGAGGGCTTAGAGATTTAAGCTGGATATCTCGAAATGGAGTACTGAGTGCACACCAGGATCCTGAGCACCATAGCAAATCCTTTCATAGGATCCATTCAAGGCACATTTTTTTGTAGTAGAGGGTGCTGGATGAAGCCGAGTCATAGACACAACCTGATAAAACTACAAGATCTCCATGTAAGGAGACACGTTGCGGGCACCGGATCGTTAATGCATTGAAATCCCAGACTCAGATCCTAAAATGGCTGCAAACACGGATAGTCTCGCCAAAAACATGGCTTGGAATCCGAAAAAAAAAAAATGTGTGAGAAAGCCCAAATGAAAACATCAGTACATACGAAGCATGCAAAATGAAAACCTTAAAGCAACATACTCTAATTACTAAGATCTTAAGTTAAGTGTTAAATTTCTTAATTTTGGAAAACCAAACCTTGATTTCCAACTACTATCACACCAATTACAATAACTTTTCAAAACTAACAAACTACAACAAATTCGTTAATGCAGGTGGAAATCAATATATATTAAGCAAGACAAATTTGTGCAACAAACCTTTTGACCTCACATTAAACCTACAACAAAGTATTAAGAAGCAGCCAACCGTCAACATACAATCATCCATAAAAAAAAAAACAATTGTAACATACAACAAACCTTCAAGAATCAGGCAAATTTTGAACAATATTAGACCAGCACTGCAGCTAAATAGTAAGCCAATATAGAATGGTTGTAAAATAGACCAAAAGAAGTGGAAGCATTCACACACGCACCAAAAGATGCATCAGAAGCAATAAATGTGTTATTGGCAAATAGAATGCTTGCAAAATAGACAATGTGTTATAGATGCACCAGAATACTTGCATTCACACATTGAAGGCTTGCAAAATAGACTCGCCAAAAGTAGTGCACGTAGAATTGTGAAGAAGCAGAAACAATCCAATGCCAGCAACAAACCTTAACGAAACCTAAACAAAATTAGGGCACAAAATCACAACATTCAGACATCATAGACAAACAGAAAAACCTAACACAAAAATCAAACCATTCCACAAACGCAATCAGAACTGGAAAGTAATAACCTCGACTATTGGCAGTTGAGATGGATCTGCACACATTCGAAGAACCAGAGCAATTACGAACCTGTGTATAGTATATAAGAATCTGCTTTGAAGGAATATGACGACCCTGTCTTTTTTTCCCACAGATGAGATCGTAGGCACGTGTACGTGATGATTTCTTGCTGAAAAAACGAATACATGGGAGTGGGAAAAAGTTGCAGGCATGGGCTTGGGAAGAAGGTGCAGGTATGTGGTGACCAAATAAGGTGGCACGTGGCCAAAGCTAGAACCACAAAAAATTACATAAGTTACGTTGCAATCTCAATTTCTTTCATTCTTTATAATCAGGTGCCATTACTCATAAAACAAAAAACATTTGTTGTCAGCCCTTAAAAAACCAAAAGCCCACTATTCATAACACATCCTCTTTTTAATATATATATAATATTTACAATTGGAATAAATTTAGTTATCAACTGTATTTTCTTCAACTCTTTTAACATTTTAAGTTTAATTATATTTACTACCATTAATAGTTAGTATAGAAATATATATTCGAAATCGTTAACTTCAAAGGAAGAGTCGAAGTTGTCATCCTCAATTCCGGTTGGTTGGAATGTTAATTTGCTCAATCCTAAGTTATGTTGCTGGTAAACTATTCGAACTACCGAATGATGATGCTACTAAACTATTCTAAAATTTTAACCTTTCTATAATATTTTTGTATCATGAGATGATGAGAATTCGTAATTTGAGAACTTAAATAGTGTTATGTATATGTATTTGGTTAAATTTATTTTTTCTTAAATTATTAAGTTTGAAATTGATATGCACTTTTTGAAAATTTATTAAATTTTAATTTGACATCGAGCCAAGCCACTCGATTTATAAACAAGCCTAGCACGAGCACTGACATTTGGCTTGGTTATGCAAATTTAAACTGAGTCAAGCCAAGCAGCTCAGTTTGTAAACTTGCTAGGTACTAAAAAACCTTTGCTGAGTTTGATTCGGTCCGTGAACAATCTTAAGCGAAACGTTGGCAACACTATGTCGTTTTCAGCCGAAAAACTCAAAATAAGTATAAGGCGGTCGTTTCGTCAGATTGTAGATGGAATACTAGATTGGGAACTATATAGGACCATGTCTCGAATGAAGTACAAACTAATCTCTAGGTGTTTGGATTATAGGCGTTTGGCAAGGTGGACTAGAAGGGCTATATGTCATATGTAGCTTAAAGCATCGATGGAATATAAGACCATGTGTTATGATGGGTGGAGGATGTGAGAGGAGCCGGTCACGCCCTTTGGAAGCAAAAAAAGAAAAAAAATTAAATCACTATAAGTTAACCATTCAACTCTTTAAACCACCATTCAACTCTTTAGAATAACCACTCATCTCTCTAAAATAACCATTATTTTCTCAAAAAACCCAATTTACAATCCACAAAAAAATGAGTTGGAAGAAGGAAATTACAAGATCGTCATCATCCGATTTAGACGAAGAAACATTCATGTTTTTACGCACCGTTCAAGCAAAATTAACATCCGTCGTAGCTAATATTGAAAAAAGTCTACGCAAGTGTTACAAAAAAAAATCGTGATCGTAAAGGCGGTAACAAACGCCTCGTTCAAGATTATTTTAGTAAAAATCCAACTTACGACGACAAGCACTTCAAACATTGTTTTCGAATGAGCCGCAATTTATTTCTTGAAATCGTTAGCAAAACTACATAAAGTTTTCCGTATTTTCAACAAAAGTTAGATACAGCCGGTATACCAGGTTTCACACCTCTACAAAAGTGTACTAGTGTTATTCGATAGTTGATCTACGACACATGTAGCGATTCTTGGGACGAATATTTATGAATGTCGAATAAACTTTCACAAGATAGTCTTTACAACTTTTGTATAGGTGTTATAATATTATACAGCTCGTGATATTTAAGAAAGCCAACATTGAGCGACATTCAACAAATTTATGCACTTCCCGGTGTGCTCGGAAGCATCGACTGCACACATTGGGACTGACAAAATTGCCCAATCGCTTGGTGAGGATTTCATCAATGAGGCAGTCACCAACATCCTACAATAATGCTTGAAGCAGTGGCCTCTAATTATCTCTGGATATGACATGTGTACTTTGGTGTTTCTTGATTGTATAATGATATAAATGTTTAGATCAATCACCGATATTTGACGACATATTAGACGGAGTCGCACTGGGTCTTCGTTTTATGCTAACAACACATACCACAAGTATGGGTACTATCTAGCTGATGGTAGCTACCCTGAATATGCTACGTTTGTCAAATCATTTACATCTTCTCGTGAAGACGATGACAAACATAAATACTTTTAAAAGGCTCAAGAGGCGGCGAGAAAGGATGCCGAATGGGGGAGAAACGATGCCGAATGGGCGAGAAAGGATGCCGAATGGACATTCGGTGTACTTAAAAAAGAAATGGCATATGGTGTCTAATCCATATAGGATTTGGGAGAAAAGTAAAATTCGAGATGCTATATATGCTTGCATTATTTTGCATAACATGATTTTGGAGGACAAAAGAATAACTATTTGCCAATATTATAAAGAGATTGACGTTTCAGTTCAAGAGGTTACACCGCATGAAAGAATTGGCATACGCGCCGAGATCCAAAGTAAGGAAATAAATAACATGCTTAAAGACGATTTGGTTGAACATGTCTGGAAAAATCAAAGATGAAACTTAACATCCGATTTTGTGATTTGTAACAACATAAAATATTAATCTAATTGATATTAAGATTTTCAATTTTTTGTCAAAAATTATATGTTGCAAAAGTAAGAAGTTAAGGTATGTATTTTTTTTTAATTATTAAATGTAAGTGACCTAATTTGAAAATACTTTTAAATATAAAGGATAAAAATGTAATTTTCCCAATAAAATCAAGAAGGTACGGTACAAGTTTATTAATTATGACCTAATTTGAAAATATTATTAAATATAAAAGATCAAAAGTATAATTTTTCCCTTATATTTCTATAAGTTTTGGTTTTTAAGTACTTATTTTTGATACATTTCAAGTTAAAAACATTATTTGTTTATAAAAAGTATATTGTTTAAAATCTATGTTTTATAGTTTAAAAAAAAAAATTTTTTTGAACGACGAAGGTCTCAATCGTGTGAGCTCACTGTTTCCAGGCCATGTTACCAATGTCAAGTTATTTGGACCTCCCATGAGCCTCCACAGCCTCCTCAGGAGGAAACTCTACAGGGAAACCCCCTAACCCCGTGTGTTACACAGATTTAATATAAAATATTGAATAGTTAGTAATAAAAATTTATAAATTATAAAAAAAAACATTTATATATAAAGTGTTTAAAACACATATTAAGACCATGGGGTATGCCCCATGGTGTCACTCCACCTATGCGTCACGTAGGCACTCACCACAACCACTCACTCCACCATTTTGGTGGAAATGCCCTTTTATATACTCACTCCATGTCATCATTCCTTTTTAAATTAAAATGAGATATAATTAATGTTAAATTAAAAAAATTACATAAAATTATAAATGAAAACCCTGAGATAGTTGACCAAACCCGTGCGGTGATTGACTCGAACCATAATCAGTGAATGTGTAAAACTCTTGTTGTGGGCTCGAATCAAAATGGGGTTGATAACAGTTTGAATCAAAAAAATAATTCATTGGAGAAGGGTTAAAAAACCAATTCGGAGGTGGCGTATTCGGGTTTCGGTTAGGTGGAGTGTTTGGGTTGTAGTATTGGTTTGGTGTTTGGTTGGTATCCATGAAAAGTATTTTTTTTTGTTAAGAAATTGAATAAGTTTGAAATGGGAAGAGTGAGAATTTTTTTGTGTTGAATGAATTTGAAATGTGGAGTTAAATAGGTAAAAAAATTTTTTTCTTTTTTTAACCCTTCAAACAGTCACTTTCCAACGGTAACATCCCACTTTCCACCCGTTGCCCCCCTCACGCCAGCCCCATCACGACCACTCATGCCCACAAGGGGGGCGGTGTGCCACGCCCCTACACACCCAAGTCACGCCCACGAATGGGGCACACTCACCCGTCTAATAAGTACTTTAAGTAATAAAACAATGATCAAAAACTTTATTTTTAAAAGAAATTAATTTTTAAAAATTTAATACTAAAAATATGTAATTTGTTTATAAAAAACTATTCTTAAAAATCTATGTAATATTTTTGTAAATATTAAAATTTAATAACCTAATTTAAAAATATGTTAAACATACAAGACCATAAATATAACTTTTATTATCAACTCTAAGTTTTGTTTTATATATCTTTTCTAAAAGTACATGTTTAATATAAAACTTTTTTTTCCAAAAATAATGATTTAATATTTCTTATTTTTAATAAAATGATTTAATTTTCAACTTATAGAAAACTATTTTTTAATTTGTAAGAGATAAATAATATCATTAGCTATTATTAATATATTGATTTAACAGAAGGGATAATATAATTATTGAATAAAGGAGATAATTAAATGAAAGCATAAAAATTTGACAAGTGGCAATATTGTGTTAAAATGTGACAAGTGCCAAATGAACATCTTTGTTTATTATAATAGTAAGATATGCGCCACGAAGGCGTCACGTAGGCACTCACCACAACCACCTACTCCACCATTTTGGTGGAAATGTCCCTTTATCCACTCACTCCACGTCATCATTCCTTTTTAAATTAAAATGAGATATAATTAATGTTAAATTAAAAAAATTACATAAAATTATAAAGGAAAACCCTAAGATAGTTGACAAAATCCGTGCGGTTGTTGACTCGAACCATAATAAGCGAATGTGTAAAACCCTTGTTGTGGGCTCGAATCAAAATGGGGTCGATAACAGTTTGAATCAATAAAAGGTGTCATTGGAGAAGGGTTAAAGAACCAATTCAGAGGTGGCGTATTCGGGTTTCGGTTAGGTGGAGCGTTTGGGTTGTAGTATTGGTTTTGTGTTTGGTTGGGATCTATGGAAAATATTTTTTTTGTTAAGAAATTGAATAAGTTTGAAATGGGAAGAGTGAGAATTTTTTTTGTGTTGAATGAATTTGAAATGTGGAGTTAAATAGGTAAAAAAAAATTTTCTTTTTTTAACCCTTCAAACGGTCACTTTCCAACGGTAACATCCCACTTCCCACCCGTTGCCCCACTCACGCCAGCCCCATCACGGCCACTCACGCCCACAAAGGGGGCGGTGTGCCACGCCCCTACACGCCAAAGTCACGCCCACTCATGGGGCACACCCACCGGTCTAATAAGTACTTTAAGTAATAAAACAATGATCAAAAACTTTATTTTTAAAAGAAATTAATTTTTAAAAATTTAATACTAAAAATATGTAATTTGTTTATAAAAAACTATTCTTAAAAATCTATGTAATATTTTTGTAATTATTAAAATTTAATAACCTAATTTAAAAATATGTTAAACATACAAGACCATAAATATAACTTTTATTATCAACTCTAAGTTTTGTTTTATATATCTTTTCTAAAAAAACATGTTTAATATAAAACTTTTTTTTTCCAAAAATAATGATTTAATATTTCTTATTTTTAATAAATTTTGATTTATAAAAAAATATATATTTTATAAACTTTTGTAAAGTATGTTTTTTTAATAAAATGATTTAATTTTCAACTTATTGAAAACTATTTTTTAATTTGTAAGAGATAAATAATATCATTAGTTATTATTAATATATTGATTTAAGAGAAGGGATAATATAATTATTGAATAAAGGTGAGAATTAAATGAAAACATAAAAATTTGACAAGTGGCAATATTGTGTTAAAATGTGACAAGTGACAAATGAACATCTTTGTTTATTATAATAGTAAGATATGCGCCACGTAGGCGTCACGTAGGCACTCACCACAACTACTCACTCCACGTCATGATTCCTTTTTAAATTAAAATGAGATATAATTAATGTTAAATTAAAAAAATTACATAAAATTATAAATGAAAACCCTGAGATAGTTGACCAAACCCGTGCGGTTGTTGACTCGAACCATAATAAGCGAATGTGTAAAACCCTTGTTGTGGGCTTGAATCAAAATGGGGTCGATAACAGTTTAAATCAATAAAAGGATTCATTGGAGAAATGTTAAAGAATCAATTCGGAGGTGGCGTATTCGGGTTTCGGTTAGTTGGAGTGTGTTTGGGTTGTAGTTTTAGTTTGGTGTTTGGTTGGATCCATGGAAAGTATTTTTTTTGTTAAGAAATTGAATAAGTTTGAAATGGGAAGATTGTGAATTTTTTTGTGTTGAATGAATTTGAAATGTGGAGTTAAATAGGTAAAAAAAAATTTCTTTTTTTAACCCTTTAAACGGTCACTTTCCAACGGTAACATCCCACTTCCCACCCGTTGCCCCACTGTAACACCCGAAAATTTAGCAATCTAAAAATAAACGTGCGAGTTTTCGGTAACTCTTGATGTTCGAAGAATTGCATTATCAAAGAAAATGTAGCATGTTTGATCGTGCTTGAAATCCACTGTGATATGTGTGACAATTCAAAATTCTCAGGATAGAATCACAACTCGAAAATGAAGAGAACGAGTGTAAGCGAAATCGTGAAACGAGGCTCCGATTTCAAGATACACTGAATTGAATATAGCAATAGATTAGAGGTCAAATATTTTGAACTCTTTAAGTCTTGAGATTATAACCATTGGAAAGAGCTCGAAAAATCGTGAACGTAGGCGAAAACCGTGCGCAAAACGGAGTTCGTATGCTCCCGGAATCGCGAAACGAAGAAAAGACAAAAATCTGGCCGCCATGGACCCGCGCGATACGCCCCAACTCGGCGTCCCGAGTCAGGCGATGCGCCTAAGACCAAAAAGTCGCAAAAGTGGCTTAAAAAGTCAGTTTTTCATCCAGAATGTTTATTTCTTGCTTCCCTTCGACGTTTCCAGCCACCAAACATGAAAAACCCACTTCCAAATCATCAAATCTTCAAATTTTAAGGCTTCTCAAGGTTTAGATCGAACCAGGGAACGTTTCTGCAAGCCCGGATCGTCTTTTTACCCGCAGAACTCCGTCGGATTAGGTAATGGTTCACTTTAACCTTCTAGATTGATTTTGATTGATTAAATCTTGTTTTTGAACGTAGTGATATAGTTAGGGTTGTTGATTATTGCCTAGATGATGGCTAGGATTGATTTTAAGTGAAGAACTCGAACTGTTAACCGGAAAATCCTTGTTTTGAGCCGTTGTAATGCCCGGTTTGCATGGAATCATAACAATGGTTATAGTGGTTTAAACCATTTGATTATGATAAAGTAGGGGATTAGTTTGATTAATATTTGGACACACAAGGTTAATTCCAAGTGTTTCAAACTAATCACAATCATTAACATACTCATTGAAAGGATTATCTGATGTTTATGATAACAGACAGATCAGTATGTTAAATATGGTTATTAAACCTATTCTAATGCTACGTTGTGATATTTCATGATATCTGGGAAATCAATAACAAGGATTGATCAGTTCTAAGCCATTAATCTGTCTAGGAACATGTTTTAGCATGATAATCAACAACATTAACTATTTGACGACTATCAAGGCAATGTTTTGACATTGGACGTTCAGAAAGATTTAATCAGGAAGTTAATATGTAAATAACATATTAAACGTAAACCAATGCAGAGATAGATCATTAGCACAAGTTGTGAGTGATCTCGCGACCGTGGACATCAGGTGAGTTCTAGACGCCCTATTTTTATGTTTAATGTTTTGGGCTGGCATACATGCTTAATGTTATGTTCATGATGTTATGTGTTTAAAGATGATGATAAGTGGATAATAATATGCCATGACCATGTATGCACGTTTATATGTTATGATGAATGAATGTTTAATATGAAATGAAGCATGCATGAGAACATGTTAAGTATGATGAATGCATGTAAAATGAATTATGATGATGAAAGGTGTGAAGATATGATATGATGATTGTATGATAACATGCATTAAGATGGTAGCTATGATGATAGTTACAAAATGTTATGATAAGATCCTAGGTTACTAGGATGAAAGTGGAATGTTATGAATATGATGCTAGTATGACATGTGTATGATGACATGATGTACGATGTGATGATATGATGATATCTATATGATGCTAGGATGTTATGATGATACGGACACATGATGCTAGCATAACATGTTATGATGATTCCTAAGTTATTAGGATAAAGATACGATGAAACGATGCTAGCATGATATGTCCGTGTTGTTATGATGATTATGATGTAAGCATGAAGGATATGATGCCTTCATGGTTATGAGGAAAAGATGATATAATGCTAGTATATCATATACGATGAAAGAATGATATCCTATACGTGTGATAGGATATGTACGTGATAGGTACCAGTATTTGTGCTGGGAATGAATGAGAGTCAACCATGACTATAACTGGGTATGAGAGTCAACCATGACTATAACTGGGAATGATGTTCCTATACGTGTTATAGGAAAATGTATGAATGATAGTCAACCACGACTATAACTGGGTATGGTTGCTCCCGTACTTGTTACGGGGTAAGTATGACGTTGCTCCCATATACGCGTTATGGGGTAAGTATGGTTGCTCCAGTACTTGTTACTGGGTAAGTATGGTTGCTCCAGTACTTGTTACTGGGTAAGTATGGGTGCTCCAGTACTCGTTACTGGGTAAGTATGGTTGCTCCCGTATGTCTTACGGGGTAAGTATGATGTAAGTATGACGTTGCTCCCATATTCGTATGGGGTAAGTATGGTTGCTCCAGTACTTGTTACTGGGTAAGTATGGATCTGCAGAACGCTTCGGCGGATCAGATCAAAGGTTATGGAGCCTTGTGCCGGCATAAGCCCACTGTTACGCTTAGTAGCAGTGGTTGTATGATGATGATGACTAGGATGTTTATGTGACAATGTTTTGGATTATGAGAATGAAAGGATGTTTTATGCTAAACATGTTTTAACTTAATAAAATGGTTATGATGTTTTATGAAAACTAGAACTCACCAGCGTAAGCTGACTTGATTTAGCATGTATGTCAGGTTAAGCTTGGTTCAGAGAAGGCATGGAGCTCCGGCATCAAGATAAAGAATCCGATGGTTTTGGCAATCGTTTATGTATTAATGCATACATTTAATTATGTTTGACATGATGTTTAAGTTCCGCTGCATGTTTATGAAAGTTTTTAGTTAAGAGCTATGCGTTATGACGAGACCAACGTACGTGGGGTCGCCCGGAATCGGGGCCTCACAAGTTGGTATCAGAGCCATAGTTTGAGAGATCTTGGCGTCCCAAATGCCAAGACTTAAACTGAAAATGGGATTAAGTGATGCGGATTGCCAACCACGGATGAACGGATGCCACGAGCTGAATGTTATGTATGAGTTAAGATGTAGGTGCAAGGTTAGAAAGATAGTTAGTGTCATGCACGTTGAGGAGATGAGATGGGAAACGTTTAGAGCCTATGAGTTGGGTAAATGGTTAATAACACCTGATCAACATCATTAACGATTTACAAAGCTTATTTCGTGCTAAACTGATTTCTATACTGACTCATCAATTGTTGCATCTTGTAGATAGCTAGATGGCTGGACAAAAGGGTAGACCACATAAGCAACCACAGGAACCTGAAGAACCATGTATCGAGAATGAAGAACCGGTCAACGAAGGAGAAAGCGAGCACAGTGAGCCACCGGAAGACGAAGAAGAGTTCACGCTAGAGCCGATTGTGGTAAAGGCTATTTCTGATGAGGTCTCCAAAGTTTTGGATGAGAAACTACCAGCTTTGATTACAAAAATACTGAAGGATACTTTAAAAGACAAGTCTGAAGAAGCCAAGGAAAGCACCAAAGAAGATGAAGTTGTGATCACCGGGACTAAAAGTGGTGATACTATGACAGGGAAGCTGAAGGGTTGTGACTACAAGGCCTTCAAAGGATGCAATCCACCGACGTTCGATGGTAAGAAGGATGCTGTGGTCACCTGTCACTGGATATCTGCGATGGAGGCTGTTATCTCCATCAGTGAATGCCGAGTTGATCAAGCTGTCAAGTTTGCAGCCCATTCATTTACTGAGGAAGCTCTACATTGGTGGAACACTATTAAGCAGTCCAAGGCTGCAGCTGATATGGAGAAGATGACTTGGGAGGATCTGAAAGAGCTGGTCACCAAACAGTTCTGTCCCAAGAACGAGCTGGATAAAGTTGAAAGAGAGTTTCTGGTGCTGAAAGCGGGAAGTCTAAACCACAGGCAGTACACTTCAAGATTTAATGAAATGGCAAGGCTCGTTCCTCATCTAGTGTCTACTGAGGAACGCAGGGTGAAGATGTACATGGAGGGTTTGCCTCCAAAGGTTAGGATTCATGTCAAAGCGAACGCCTCAAAGACCTTCGACTCCACGGTGGAACTCAGCGGTATTGTATGGGATGATGTGATGTCTGATGAGCCACTGAAAGAGGAAACAAATATGAAAGAATCCTCCGGGACTAAGAGGGGTCGAATAGACCAACAAAAGTTCTCAAGCAAGAAAGTGAATCGAGAGGAGATGAGCCGATGCAACAAGTGTGGGAAAAACCACACGGGACAGTGCCTGCTAGGCACTAATTTATGCTTCAGGTGCGGAAAAACGGGACATTTTTCTAACAGTTGCCCGAATGTTACTCGATGCTTTAACTGCAATGGGCTAGGACACATGTCCAAGGATTGCAAGCAATCCCGGGCCGATGCTTCGGGCTCGGGTAAGAAAGAGGAGAAAGGAAAGGAGAAGCACAAAGGATGATGCTGTTGAGGAGTCGGACGTGATTACAGGTACCTTTTCTATCAACAGTATTCATGCCTCTGTATTGTTTGATTTTGGTGCTAGTATGAGTTTTGTATCTTCTACTTTCTAAGATGGGTTATCTGGGAAGGTTAAGGAGATATATTGGGTATTTGATGTAGAGACGGCGATTGGTAAGATGACCAGGGTGACTGAGTCTATAAATGATTGTTACGTTGATATAGAGGGTCATAAGTTCCCAGTACGATTGTTTCTTATAACCTTGAGAGGGTTCGATGTAGTCTTGGGTATGGATTGGTTAGCCAAATATGAGGCTGACCTTGTATGTCGACGAAAAATGATATGTTTATGTGCGATGGATGGGAGCTCCGTAATGATTTATGGTGATAAAGCGATGTACGCGCCGAAGATCATTTCGATGATCAAGGCTGATGTTATGATGAGGTGAGGGTGTGTAGCCTACTTGGCCTAAGTGATTGAGGAACGTACGGATATGATGACGATTGATGATGTACCCGTGGTGCGTAATTTCCTTGATGTATTCCTTGAGGAATTGCCTGGATTACCACCGGAACGGGAAACTAAGTTCCAAATCGACTTAGTGTCGGGGGCACAACCTGTTGCCAAAACACCTTACCGTTTAGCTCCCACCAAAACGAAGGAAATGATGGCCCAGCTACAAGAATTCCTTGATGAAGGTTTTATACGACCGAGTGTCTCTCCTTGGGGAGCCCCGGTGTTGTTTGTAAAGAGGAAAGATGGTAACATGTGAATGTGCATTGACTATAGGGAACTGAAAAGGTTGACCGTAAAGAACAGGTATCCTCTACCTAGAATTGATGATTTGTTCGATCAATTGCAAGGTGCAAGCTGGTTCTCAAAGATAGATCTCCGATCCGGTTACCATCAGTTGAAAGTTCAAGAGCAGGATATTCCAAAGACTGCTTCCTGAACACGTTATGGACATTACGAGTTTCTCGTTATGTCATTTGAATTGACGAATGCTCCTACAACATTTATGAAATTGATGAACATGGTATGTCAACCGATGCTGGACCGATCGGTGATAGTGTTTATTGATGATATTTTGATTTATTCAAAGAATAAGGGAGACCATGCTTGCCACGTACGTGAGGTATTGGAGATCCTGAGGAAAAAGAAACTTTATGCTAAATTCTCCAAATGCGCTTTTTGTACGAGAGGTACAATTTCTGGGTCATGTGGTGAACCTAGAAGGCATTATGGTAGATTCAGCTAAAGTTGAAACATTTACGAAATGGAGCGTCCGAAGTCACCTACGGAAGTACGTTGTTTTCTTGGTTTGGCCGGTTACTATCGGAGATTTATTCAAGACTTCTCCAAGATAGCAACACCACTGACGAAGCTCACGAAGAAAGATGTAAAGTACGAATGGGGCCCGAACCAAGAACAAGCGTTCACAGTGCTAAAGGAGAAACTTACCCAAGCTCCTGTCTTAGCACTGCCAGATGGAAATGATGATCTTGTTGTATATGCTGGTGCATAACAACATAGCTTATGCTTCACGCCAGACTTTCTGGACGAACTCAATCAGGCGTAATAGGAAGGATTGAAAGAAGAGAATGTGAGTTTTGGACGTGTCTTTGGACAAGTCAAGAGCTTGGAAAACGAGATGAAATGACTCTACCCACATTCGTTTAAGACGTGACAGGTTTCGAGGACGAAACCTATTATAAGGAGGGTAGATTTGTAACACCCGAAAATTTAGCAATCTAAAAATAAACGTGCGAGTTTTCGGTAACTCTTGATGTTCGAAGAATTGCATTATCAAAGAAAATGTAGCATGTTTGATCGTGCTTGAAATCCACTGTGATATGTGTGACAATTCAAAATTCTCAGGATAGAATCACAACTCGAAAATGAAGAGAACGAGTGTAAGCGAAATCGTGAAACGAGGCTCCGATTTCAAGATACACTGAATTGAATATAGCAATAGATTAGAGGTCAAATATTTTGAACTCTTTAAGTCTTGAGATTATAACCATTGGAAAGAGCTCGAAAAATCGTGAACGTAGGCGAAAACCGTGCGCAAAACGGAGTTCGTATGCTCCCGGAATCGCGAAACGAAGAAAAGACAAAAATCTGGCCGCCATGGACCCGCGCGGTACGCCCCAACTCGGCGTCCCGAGTCAGGCGATGCGCCTAAGACCAAAAAGTCGCAAAAGTGGCTTAAAAAGTCAGTTTTTCATCCAGAATGTTTATTTCTTGCTTCCCTTCGACGTTTCCAGCCACCAAACATGAAAAACCCACTTCCAAATCATCAAATCTTCAAATTTTAAGGCTTCTCAAGGTTTAGATCGAACCAGGGAACGTTTCTGCAAGCCCGGATCGTCTTTTTACCCGCAGAACTCCGTCGGATTAGGTAATGGTTCACTTTAACCTTCTAGATTGATTTTGATTGATTAAATCTTGTTTTTGAACGTAGTGATATAGTTAGGGTTGTTGATTATTGCCTAGATGATGGCTAGGATTGATTTTAAGTGAAGAACTCGAACTGTTAACCGGAAAATCCTTGTTTTGAGCCGTTGTAATGCCCGGTTTGCATGGAATCATAACAATGGTTATAGTGGTTTAAACCATTTGATTATGATAAAGTAGGGGATTAGTTTGATTAATATTTGGACACACAAGGTTAATTCCAAGTGTTTCAAACTAATCACAATCATTAACATACTCGTTGAAAGGATTATCTGATGTTTATGATAACAGACAGATCAGTATGTTAAATATGGTTATTAAACCTATTCTAATGCTACGTTGTGATATTTCATGATATCTGGGAAATCAATAACAAGGATTGATCAGTTCTAAGCCATTAATCTGTCTAGGAACATGTTTTAGCATGATAATCAACAACATTAACTATTTGACGACTATCAAGGCAATGTTTTGACATTGGACGTTCAGAAAGATTTAATCAGGAAGTTAATATGTAAATAACATATTAAACGTAAACCAATGCAGAGATAGATCATTAGCACAAGTTGTGAGTGATCTCGCGACCGTGGGACATCAGGTGAGTTCTAGACGCCCTATTTTTATGTTTAATGTTTTGGGCTGGCATACATGCTTAATGTTATGTTCATGATGTTATGTGTTTAAAGATGATGATAAGTGGATAATAATATGCCATGACCATGTATGCACGTTTATATGTTATGATGAATGAATGTTTAATATGAAATGAAGCATGCATGAGAACATGTTAAGTATGATGAATGCATGTAAAATGAATTATGATGATGAAAGGTGTGAAGATATGATATGATGATTGTATGATAACATGCATTAAGATGGTAGCTATGATGATAGTTACAAAATGTTATGATAAGATCCTAGGTTACTAGGATGAAAGTGGAATGTTATGAATATGATGCTAGTATGACATGTGTATGATGACATGATGTACGATGTGATGATATGATGATATCTATATGATGCTAGGATGTTATGATGATACGGACACATGATGCTAGCATAACATGTTATGATGATTCCTAAGTTATTAGGATAAAGATACGATGAAACGATGCTAGCATGATATGTCCGTGTTGTTATGATGATTATGATGATGATTATGATGTAAGCATGAAGGATATGATGCCTTCATGGTTATGAGGAAAAGATGATATAATGCTAGTATATCATATACGATGAAAGAATGATATCCTATACGTGTGATAGGATATGTACGTGATAGGTACCAGTATTTGTGCTGGGAATGAATGAGAGTCAACCATGACTATAACTGGGTATGAGAGTCAACCATGACTATAACTGGGAATGATGTTCCTATACGTGTTATAGGAAAATGTATGAATGATAGTCAACCACGACTATAACTGGGTATGGTTGCTCCCGTACTTGTTACGGGGTAAGTATGACGTTGCTCCCATATACGCGTTATGGGGTAAGTATGGTTGCTCCAGTACTTGTTACTGGGTAAGTATGGTTGCTCCAGTACTTGTTACTGGGTAAGTATGGGTGCTCCAGTACTCGTTACTGGGTAAGTATGGTTGCTCCCGTATGTGTTACGGGGTAAGTATGATGTAAGTATGACGTTGCTCCCATATTCGTATGGGGTAAGTATGGTTGCTCCAGTACTTGTTACTGGGTAAGTATGGATCTGCAGAACGCTTCGGCGGATCAGATCAAAGGTTATGGAGCCTTGTGCCGGCATAAGCCCACTGTTACGCTTAGTAGCAGTGGTTGTATGATGATGATGACTAGGATGTTTATGTGACAATGTTTTGGATTATGAGAATGAAAGGATGTTTTATGCTAAACATGTTTTAACTTAATAAAATGGTTATGATGTTTTATGAAAACTAGAACTCACCAGCGTAAGCTGACTTGATTTAGCATGTATGTCAGGTTAAGCTTGGGTCAGAGAAGGCATGGAGCTCCGGCATCAAGATAAAGAATCCGATGGTTTTGGCAATCGTTTATGTATTAATGCATACATTTAATTATGTTTGACATGATGTTTAAGTTCCGCTGCATGTTTATGAAAGTTTTTAGTTAAGAGCTATGCGTTATGACGAGACCAACGTACGTGGGGTCGCCCGGAATCGGGGCCTCACACCCACTCACGCCAGCCCCATCACGGCCACTCACGCCCACAAGGGGGGCGGTGTGCCACGCCCCTACACGCCCAAGTCACGCCGACTCATGGGGCACACCCACCGGTCTAATAAGTACTTTAAGTAATAAAACAATGATCAAAAACTTTATTTTTAAAAGAAATTAATTTTTAAAAATTTAATACTAAAAATATGTAATTTGTTTATAGAAAACTATTCTTAAAAATCTATGTAATATTTTTGTAATTATTAAAATTTAATAACCTAATTTAAAAATATGTTAAACATACAAGACCATAAATATAACTTTTATTATCAACTCTAAGTTTTTTTTATATATCTTTTCTAAAAAAACATGTTTAATATAAAACTTTTTATTCCAAAAATAATGATTTAATATTTCTTATTCTTAATAAATTTTGATTTATAAAAAAATATATATTTTATAAACTTTTGTAATAAGCGAATGTGTAAAACCCTTGTTGTGGGCTCGAATCAAAATGGGGTCGATAACAGTTTGAATCAATAAAAGGATTTATTGGAGAAGGGTTAAAGAACCAATTCGGAGGTGGCGTATTCAGGTTTCGGTTAGGTGGAGTGTTTGGGTTGTAGTATTGGTTTGGTGTTCGGTTGGGATCCAAGAAATTATTTTTTTGTTAAGAAATTGAATAAGTTTGAAATGGGAAGATTGGGAATTTTTTTGTGTTGAATGAATTTGAAATGTGGAGTTAAAAAGGTAAAAATTTTTTTTTCTTTTTTTAACCCTTCAAACGGTCACTTTCCAACGGTAACATCCCACTTCCCACCCGTTGTCCCACTCACGCCAGCCCCATCACGGCCACTCACGCCCACAAGGGGGGCGGTGTGCCACGCCCCTACACACCCAAGTCACGCCCACTCATGGGGCACACCCACCGGTCTAATAAGTACTTTAAGTAATAAAACAATGATCAAAAACTTTATTTTTAAAAGAAATTAATTTTTAAAAATTTAATACTAAAAATATGTAATTTGTTTATAAAAAACTATTCTTAAAAATCTATGTAATATTTTTGTAATTATTAAAATTTAATAACCTAATTTAAAAATATGTTTAACATACAAGACCATAAATATAACTTTTATTATCAACAAACTTGTTTAATATAAAACTTTTTTTTCCAAAAATAATGATTTAATATTTCTTATTTTTAATAAATTTTGATTTATAAAAAAAATATATATTTTATAAACTTTTGTAAAGTATGTTTTTTTAATAAAATGATTTAATTGTCAACTTATTGAAAACTATTTTTTAATTTGTAAAAGATAAATAATATCATTAGTTATTATTAATATATTGATTTAATAGAAGGGATAATATAATTATTGAATAAAGGAGAGAATTAAATGAAAGCATAAAAATTTGACAAGTGGCAATATTGTGTTAAAATGTGACAAGTGACAAATAAACATCTTTGTTTATTATAATAGTAAGATTAAGATTTTAAATATATTTATAATTGTATTCTTTACATATAACATGACATATAAAGTCAATTAATTTATCATATTTCAATAAATAAATAATAACCATTTATAAAACTACAATTTAAAAATTAACTAGAGCTGCCCGACCTCGCGTTGCGGCAGGACCCTTTATTTAACACGATAAAAATATTGTTTTAAAAATCAAGACTCAGATTACATAAAGATGTCATTGTGTTGGAAAATTTTAACACAAAACTTATTTAAAATAATAGTAAAATATAAAAATTGTCTAAAACTTACATTTCACAATATGTAAAAAAAATCAAGTAACATGAAAAGAAAGCATATGTGCGATTATAATATTATTAGACTCAAAATGTAAAAAATAATGTCAAAACAGTAAATAGAACACACTTAGTCGTAAATCTTTGTAAGCCCCAAAATTCTCCCACGTGTGACACGTGTTTAAAACACCCTCAGAGTTTGGTCCCAGATTTTTTTCAAAAATTAAACATCAATTTTAAACACCCAACTTAACCTAACCCGTTATCAAAACCGGTTACAAACATGTTAATTATAATCACACTTTACATTATTTATAACCGTTCACAAAAAGTTGGGTTTTTAACCAAAAACGTGTTCAATCCGAGCCTTCTCAAGATATCCGATCACGATCGCCTTCACCCTTTATGTTCTCCTGAAAACACCACATTTAAATAACCGTTAGTTCGTTAGAACTAAGTGAGTTCACCCCGCTATATCCCCAATTGTATTCCATAACACCATATGGATACAATAATAATGTCCCAAATATAATTTGGTAACATTAGTAGCAAAACGATTACTAACGGGTCGTTTTCACCCAAAACCCCTTAAATCTTCAATTCTTGCCCAAACGAATTAGATTTACCCCTTGAAACCCCATCAAAGTTGAAATAAGTCAATTTATAACATTTTCAAAGATACAGACGCAACATGGGCATGTTCCGAGGCAACATGGCCATGTCAGAAAGTTTCCAGCATTTGATGTGCAGATATGACATGGGCGTGTTCCAGTGGAACATGGTCATGTCTGAACTGCTTCCATATACATATATTTTCTTTGTTCTCCCCCTAATCCCTTTTCACCAATGATTTCAAATTTCACAACCACAACAATATATTCAACACATTAAATTCATATTCATAGCACTTTAAAACACCAATAAAGTGTTAGAACATGAAACCACCCACTAAAAGTCAAATTTCACACCATTCCCTTAAGACCTCCTTTTTCACCAAGGATTCTCAAGGTAGGTAATCACATCACTTGTGATTTACCTAAACTCTATAAATTCACAATAGGAATATCACACCACTTGTGATTCAACCCATTCCTCAATCACACCTCTTGTGAATAGTTTGACCAATTTTGTTCAATTTCTACCCAATCCTTTGAGACCTCCTTTTTCATCAAGGATTCCCAAAGTAGGTAATCACACCACTTGTGATTTACCTAAACTCCATAAACTCATCATAGAAAGATCACACCACTTGTGATTCAACATATTCCCAATTCACACCTCTTGTGAATTGTTTGACCAATTTTGGTTAAACTTCGAATAAGAAGTTCACACCTCTTGTGAATCATTCTTATTCTTTCACACCTCATATATGCATTTCAAATCACAATAACTAAGCAATTTAAACACCTATTTCATGTTATTGTCAACACCAAATACTCAACACCAATTATACACCAATTTAATCACAAAACACCCAAATTCATACATGCACCAATTTTACACAAATTTAATCACCAAACACCCAAATTCACACATACACCATTTATACACCAATTTAATCATCAAAGATACAAAAGTTGATGCCTGTAACGGGTCAACCACCCAGTTTGACTAATTTCAACAATAGGTCAACCACCAAGTTTGACTAATTTCAACAATAGGTCAACCACCAAGTTTGACTAGTTCCAACAATTTGGTCAATCACCCAAGTTTGACTAGTTCCAACAATTTGGTCAATCAATCAAGTTTGACTAATTCCAACAATTTAGTCAATCACACAGTTTGACTAATTTCAACAATTGTTATCAAACACTTAATGAAACCATATTATGTTATGTAATTATAACATAACATTCACAACAAGACTCACCACAAATAGTCAACATTTAAGTCAAACACTCCTATTGCCACTATATGTGGTCTTGGGTATATAACTACCTTAGCAATCATAATCCTCACGCATACATTGTGAATTTAAACACCAATTCATCCTAACAATGCATATTCCACATACATTGTCAAGTTAAACACCAATTCCTCCCAACAATGCATATTCCACATACATTGTCAAGTTAAGCACCAATTCATCCCATCAATGCATATTCCACATACATTGTCAAGTTAAACACCAATTCATCCTACCAATGCATATTCCACATACATTTTCAAGTTAAACACCAATTCATCCTACCAATGTATATTCCACATACACAATAACAAACTACCATGTTTTAACACCAACACAAAAACTTCATAATCTATCAAAGCAATGTAGTTTCCACCTACATTGACTTTAATAGATTTAACACATAACATTCACCAAATACTACAAGACATAAATCAAGTAGTCAACATTCAACACCAAACACAAATATGACTTATGGTTGCATATTTAGTGAGTAGGTTACTCACCTTAGCCCGTAGGAACACCATCAAATCATCTTGTTCTTTCCCAAGCCTTTGACTTGTTCCTTGACTTTCACCACCACTACCTAGTTGTATTACACACATACAACTATATTCAATACAAGTAACTCATGTTTACATTCTTTCAACCTACTTGACCCGTTATCCCCATTTCATCTAATTATACCCAAATGATCAATTCTCACCCAATTCACCATTTATGATTATATATATGCTTATTTCATACCACCACAACTTAAAAACTCATTTTTAAGTTAAACACCTTAACTGGCATTTCATCAAACACCTCATATGCATATATTTATTTGCTTATGATCATTGACCAATAACATCTCTATCAAACTCCATTTTGGTTTCTAAATGAACAAATTCATCATTTTCACAAACAAACTACAAAAACCCCATGAAATCATCACACCCAACAATTTAACACCAAATTTAACCACCTGGTTCATATACCTCATGAACCTTACAAAACCCCCATTTTTCATCTTACAACAAAATGAAAGAAAACAATCAAAAAGTTGTTCTTAGATGATTATCACTAAGAATAACAACATTTAAGACCCTCTAAACACCCAATTTAGAGTTTCACCCATTTTACCCACACCCCTATATGATACCCACGAAATTTACACCCAAAACACACAAAAATTCATACCTTGATGTTGTAGGTTGTTAGGAGAACTCAAATATATACTTGTATTCAAGATCAAACCATGAACCATGCACCAATTTGATCGATCTTATGTTTTAGGGTTTTCTTCTTCTTCACTTCTCTTGAACGACACCTACATACACCACACAAATGTGTGGGTCTTTGATCAAAGTCAAAGATTTATCTCCATATCCCAACTATGGAAATATGGCAATTTTGGTCCCTCCCAACTTTTACTACTTTATACTAACTTAGTTAACTCACTTAACCAACATAATCTAGTTAGTTACTAGTTAACTCTAATACCCCAATTGTTAATAAAACACCCACCGAAATAAAATATAAATAATTTTCCGTCAATTATATTATATTTTAATATTTCCCAAAATGGGTCGTTACAATCTTTAAGAGCTACGAACCTAAACGTAAACGAATAAAAATTAGAATATAATAATGTTATTATAATAATATAATAGTATTTTTTATTATTATTATAATAATTATATTATTTTTAGTATATTAATATTAATATTATATTATTAATATTATTGATATTATTATTATATTATATTTTTATAATAATAATATTATTATTGTATTATATTATATAATAATAATTTATTTTAATATTACTGTGTTATCATATTATTAAATATTATTAATATTATATTTTTATTTTTTTTTATTATTTTTTAAATATTATAATATTATTATTAATATTATAAAATAAGAATAATTTATATTTATATTATATTATAATTATAATTTGATAATACTTTTATTATAGTAATAATTATTTTAATATTATTATATTATAATATTATTAATATTATATTATTATTGTTATTAAAATATTATTACTATTTTATTTACTATTATATTAAATTATAATTTTACAATATTATTATTATTATAATATTATATATTATTAATATTATATTATTATCATTATTAAAATAGTATTATTATTATTAATAATAATATATTTTAATATTATCATATTATAATAATGTTATTATTATAATTTTATTATTATTATATTAATATTATATTGTTACTATTATTAAAATTTATTACTATTTTATATTAATATTAAATTATAATTATAATTTTATAATACTATTATTATTATAATATTATATATTATTAATATTATATTATTATTATATAATATTATTATTATATTTTAATATTAATATTATTAATATTATATTATTATTAAAATATTATATATTATTAATATTATATTATTATTAATTATTATTATATTTTATATTATAATATTATTAATATATTATTATTATTATTAATTTATTATTATTGTTCATAAAATTTCATATTATTATTAATTTATTATTACTGTTCATAAAATTTCATCATACCACAATACTATTATTATTATTATAATATTATATATTGTTAATATATATTATTATTAATATAATATTACTATTGTATTTTAATATTATAATATTATTAATATTATATTATTATTATTACTTCAAATTGTATATAGGTATAATTAGAAAATTATATAAATAAAAATATTCTTTAGGTTTGCGTGCTTGATATCGAACTCAGCATTGATTTTGTTTACTTAACATGCCACAACATAAGCTTTGGGCTTTTTTAAGCTCGCTTCGAGCTTTAGTAAGTTGATACCGGATAGCTTCCGCCATCGCAACTTGTTTTAGCTTCATCCAATGTTTTCAGTACGTCGAACCGAATATCTTACTGGCTACTGATTGGACCAGATTTAAGAACCGGATGACATAATAAAAAAAAATTCTAAACAAAATCTAAAATTATAAACACATTTAAACAAGCATAATTAATGTTCAAACAAATATAATCATGTCAAAAAAATATATGGTTTGATTTTAATGTTTCATTCTTCGGATTTCAGTTTAAAAAAAAAAAAAAACTTCACTAAGACCTGTTTGCAAGGTAGTCTATCAAAAAATGGGATTTTTTCGTCATAACATAAGAAAGTCATGGAATACATAGCTTTAGAGATAGGGGCTAGTTTCTTGTGGTAGTCTGAAATATGGTCCAACCCGTGAACCGGTTACGGGTCCGACCGATGAACTCGCTCAACCGACCGGTTCACTTGAGGGCGGTTCGTATGTTGATTTTGGGCCGGCCAGCCGACCTCCGGTTACCGGTCCGGTCAGGTTTTCAAAACAATGGCTTGATCTAATATAATAATAACGTACCACATCATCATATACTATTGCAATATTATTATGCTTAATATTGTTAACAGTATGCCAAGAGCCTAGCTAGTATTAATACACAACAAATAAAGATTTCTTGAAAATGGAGAATTTCCATCATCTTGAGATCCGGCTTGAAGTTATAAAGTTGGCAACCAACACCTTTAGGGACGACAACATTATCGGGGTTGCTGGATTTGGGCAGGTGCACAAAGGATTAATCTCAAACTCTATGGCCGAGGCAAATCATGGTTGCTTTAAAGCATCTAGATCGTATATACGGGGCAAAGAGATCCGGAGTTCTTGGAAGAGATTATGATTATTTTCGATTACAAGCATCCAAATCTCATCTCTCTTCTTGGTTTATGGTGAGAAGATCCTTGTGTGTGAGCATGCGTTACATGGAAGTCTTGACCGCCATTTAAGTTCCACTTCTCTCACGCGGATAAAACGTTTAAAGATATGTGTTGAGGCAGCAAGAGGAATAAGCTACCTTCATGATCCCAATGGTACACAACAAAGAGTGCTCCACCGCGATATTAAAAGCTCCAACATCTTACTGGATGAGAACTGGAATGCGAAAGTTTCTGATTTTGGTTTGTCGAAAATCGGTCCTGCTAATCAGCAGTACTCATTTCTTTTCTCCAATGTCGTAGGTACCCCTGGTTACCTAGATCCCTTTTATTTGGAGACGTACTTCCTAACAAAAGAATCAGATGTATACTCTTTTGGTGTCGTCTTATTTGAAGTATTGTGTGGAAGGGTATGTTTTGAATATAATGACGGCCAGTTTTCTAGTCTAGTGCAAATGTGGAAACAAAGCTACAAACAGAAGAAGCTAGACCATATTATATTTCAAGACATGGATCAACAAAAGGATCCAAGCTCTTTAGAGATATTTTCAACTACTACATACCAATGCTTGCAGAAAAATTATAAACAACGACCAACAATGTCACAAGTGGTGAAATATAATGGAGACATATTGGAAAAGTTTGAAGCAAAATGGTTAAATTGTCAAACCACAGGAAGCATAATGGTCATTTTGAAAAATTTGGAGTTTAAAACTGTCAAAGAGAAATTTTTCCAAAAAAAAAAAACTTGAAGGCAAACTAACATATATATTTTAACTAGGTTAAATCTCGTGTAATACACGTGTTAATTAAATGATATGTTATATAATTTACAACACAAATGTTATGTCTATAAAAACTATGTTTATTTGCATTAGTTGAATATACTACATGTGTATTACACAAGTTGAATAAAATACAATATAATATGTAAACACTTAAAGTCATTTAAATATTGTTTTATCATAGTGAAATGAACTTAAATTGCAATTAATATTAATACATGTAAAAAAACAAAGAAATAATACTTGGCTTTTTTTAAAAAATAAATTAATATAATAATTAGTCAAATATGTTATTTATTACTATTAATTAATAAAGGAATGTTAAGAAATTAATTAATTATTTAAATTTAAGGTGGGAAAGTAAATCAAAGCATGCTTCATTGCATGACATGTGGCAAAAAAAGCCTTAATTTATTATATAAGATAAATACATTTTTGCTTCTTGGTGCAGATTTGTAACAGGCAACTGTCTCACGTTAAACTGGAAATTCAAAACACATATCCAAACTCAATTCTTGTCACCAAAAACAGTATACACAGTAAACCTGGTGTTCAAGATTATCAAAAAGGACCACCCTTTAAGCAAATGGTCACACAAAGCACCGACATATGTCACGATAGGGGCAGATCCGTCTTTTTTGTACTTTGCAGACGAGAGAGAGGACGGATGGTTGACGACTAAATTGCATAAATTTACCAGCGAAGGTAGATATGCAGATCTTGAAATTATATTTGAGAGTTTAGTGTATTATGATTATTCTGTATTAGTAGTTGAAGGCATTGAGTTTCAGCCCCTAGAGAAAGTAAGCATCATATCTTTCATTCATTTATATCAATTTTCTTCATGGAAAGAGCTTCAAATTAATAGATTATGCATGTGTTTATATGTGTACGTTTTGTAGGTGGATCATGAGGATGAGACAGATGGTCATGTGCAAGGGATAACAAAGAAACTCTATCTTTTTTTTGTAGAGGATTCCCAATCAAATATGTTAAAAGGGGTAAGTTTGAAATAAATGATTTTTTTTTTTATTTCTTAATTTATATTTGTTTTTATTTCTACAATTTTACCCCATGATAGTGGCCTAGTGGTAAAGTGGTGAGAATCTATAATGGAGGTCAAGGGTTCAAAGCCCGACACCACCCAATTTTCCATGAGTCACGGGATTTATCTCCCTCATGCTAGCCGTGAGACCGGTCGGTGAGGAGCGCCTAATGGTGACGTTCACCATTTTTTTAAACATATTTTGGGTACGTTTAGGATTCAAACTAAATCCCAACGGTCATATGAACCTGAACATGGTATAGATAAGTGAACGTGAATATGCTATGAGTTTTCATGGGTTGAAACAAGAGTGACTTGTATAACTCGAAATTTTGTTTTATTTTAATTTTTTTTAATATTAATACTCTAAATTACAAATTAACAACTTTTATTACTAATGTATATAGAAACATGATTTTGTTTAAATCTTGGTATGAAAAATCCAATTAGTTGACATAAAACTTGTATTTTAAAAAAAATAAGCACGTTAACCTACAAACCCATTAAATCGACTCAAATACAAGCCCTTTAGCAAAACATGTCCACATGTCAACCCAAATCTATTTAGACTAAGCCCAACATACATTTTTTTTAAAAAAAACAAATGTTGTTCTTGTATTACAAACATAGCCAAAATCACATAAATATATACACATAAACTCATGAACCGGCAAAAATTTGTGAGTAATTTTTTCTATTATTTTTATAACATATTTGTAAGGATTTTGTATGATTTTATGAAAAATTTGTATAGAGTTCGTGGTGAGATATAACTTATGCTTCTGTAAATGTTATATAATATTCATTATCAAGATTGTATTGTGGTAACCTGCCGTAACACGCGCGGGGGAATAAACTTAGTTATACATAGTATCTGAAAACTGCTCTTTTAATATGCCAGACAAAAACAAGGTTCATCAAAATAGATGGCACAAATGAACTGCCTTCAACATAGGCTTCGCATCTGAATTTGCACATCATGCTTTTTAATTGCAAGCCAGAGGAACCCAGCTACGTACCAAGGATTGGATCCTGGCACCTGCTGACATGGTAAATCAATATTCAACAACACTGGCGGCATATCCGTGGCGCGGCCCTCCCTAACGTAGGTTCACGCTTAAAAAAGGAGCCCCCTATTTTTGTATAAAAAAGACCATGAAATTTTTTTTTTTGCGATTTGAGCGTTTTTTGCCAGGATTAAGTTGAGGATAACAGAGACGGGTGATTCGAAAAAATTCAGAAATCAGAGTAGGAAAAGGAAAAGATAGACCCAAAGAAAACGGGTACTCAGGAAAACAAACCCATTTGATGGAACTATGATCGGCTTTCAGAGCAGGATCATATCTGCGAAAAATAGTTTCCTTAGGAAACGCTTGGGAGAGTTGCATGACCTCGATATGGTCATCATCGAAAGTGCATGCGTTTTGATCAGTATAGGGAAGAATATTCTAATCAAAGAAGTCACTAGCTTCGGAGGGAGAAGAAGAATGCGACATTTTTACTTAATTAAAATTTAGAAAAACAGAGGGAAAACTTACCGGAAGGGATGATCGAAGAAGATAAGTGATTGAAAAGGAAAGACGCGTGATCATTATATGCGCAGTATTCTGACATTCAAACAGTAACCGTTATCCCCATCTAACCGTCCATTTAATCAGGAAACCGTCAATTCAAATTTTGAATTTCGAAAATTCAAACTTTAATTTTTTAATTTTACAGCTGTAAACAACTAACTGTAAAATTGGGGGCAATTGTTAGGCGCAAAATATTCTCACTTGAGATATTTCAGGATCCGGGATATTTCAGGATCAGGGATATTTTAAGGATATGTATTCATACTAACAATTATCTTTGTTACCTAACATCTATTGCGAGATTTAAGGAGTTGACAGGTTGTCCAATGACTCGCCCTAATATCATGGAAGCAGGTGCCAAATAATTCAACTTGAATGAGGAATCCAAGAGAGATTTGCGCAATCAGCTTGAATCAGTCTCACACGTTTGGAAAGTGCCGGAATAATCGGAACTACCATGTGAACGTTATTGAACGTCATTTTGTATATTCTTAGTATAAAACCGAGGCAGATGATCGATATAGGACACGGGTTACTCGAAGAATACGCACAACACTCACTACAGCTTGTTTGGCAATCTATAATCGATCATATTGCGCTCTTTGTTTGTATTTATTCATTTTGATTATTAATAAAACTAGGTAGAGTGACGATTGTCACCTCCCGAGGTTTTTATGCCGGCAATCCTAAGGGATTAAGGGCTTTTCCTCGTATAAATCTCATGTGTATCGCTATTTCTCTGTTTGATATATTCAAATATCCCCAGGGATATTCAGGGATATCCTGAAGATATATTCATTATAATTAATATATTTGCTTGTAGAACACAGTACCCCACTTTTCTAATTCGGTTTTGCTAAAAGTTAAGCTTGTTAATTTTTACCTGAAACAATGAGATCATACCACAAGGGCAATCAGTCATAGGTTTGGTTGTGGTCTTATGTAAATTGCATCCTTACTTACTTGTGAATAACATATAAAATGATTTACAGATATTATAACTCTTGGGGAGATGAACCCAAGGATTGATTTTATCGAGTCCTAAACTTGTGTGACTTACCAACATTTTGTTGACTATTTTTCTCATGTTTTTCAGGTCATTAATTCAAAACCTGAGGTTGGTGCATATTTTTGGATATTACTCACGAAGATTCATTATTATTGTCTAGATGTTATAGGCCATAATCCTTTGAGAATCTCAAAGTGTTGTAATAATTTACTTTAAAACATTTGTTGTTGGTTGTTTATTTTGGAATGATGAATTGATGATTTAGCGTTGTTATAAACCATAAGACTCTTGATTTCCACATCGTCTCACCGCCCGTGATTTCGCCATCGGCGGGGGTGTGACAACTAAGTTGTCTACTGACTCCTTATTCACATTCAAGTGAATCATTTCAACATACATCTACAAAACATTATCCACACTCGTGTGGATTAAAAATCAAGTCATGTAAAAATGAATGCCTACACGCTTGTAGGTCATTACTAAATTCACAATTAACACATTGTTTATATTCATATTGATCACCAATTGAGTTTTGCACAAATGATCACAATACTTGTGATTCATTATCACAACTTTAAACAAACTCAACGGTAACGGGTGACTTACCTTAAACAGAGTGGATATGACCATTTAGCTAGCTCCTTCCCAGGTCTATGATTGTCTTCTTCATCAAGACTCATATGATCATACCATAATTCATTCAACACACACATATCTTATATAGTTGTTTTCACTTAACTTGACATGTTTTCTAGCTTATAACCCACCCTAAGGTTTTACCTAACACCAAATGTAAGTTTCATATCAACTTATTATTCATTCATGATTTATGCCTCTTTTAGGCATTTCATCAAACACCTTATGTGCAGAATTCTTAGTTATGATTTTTAACACTATTTGGTTTCTACAAAACACCCATTCAAAACCAAAATCATAACTTTAATAGATATGTTGAGTTTTGACAGCACCCTTGCATCTAAAACATCAACATAGCACCATTTTAGAATTCAATTCATCAAACTCATACTTGAACTTAAACCCACATGATTTTCCCAACACCCATATCATCACCTATTGATTCTATATACAAGAATCTGATGTTTGGGTGTTTAAAACATGTTTATATGATAAAACTAACATGTTCTTACTATTTACAACACCCAATTCAAGATTTGGATGAAACCCATCCATGGAGTCATCTTCCTCCATCATGAAAATTCAACCAAACAAGAATCTAACACTTACCTCTTGTTAGTAATCGTGTTGGGTGCTTATTTTTAGCTTCAATCTTCGAATCTCAGCTTAAGAACACCTCCAATTTGATCAAGATGTGAGAAGCTAGGGTTTTTCCCCTTTCTTCTCTTCTCTGGAAGTCGAACACCAGGCAATACAAAAGTGTTGACCTGGTTTGACCATTTTTCCTCTTTAACCCCCGTTTACAAGTTTAACATATTGGCACTTTGGTCCCTCCAACCTTTAATTACATTTTACTAGTTTTAACCAACCTAACTAAGTTAATTACTAGTTATTTTATACCCACTTTGTTCGTAACATAAAATTCTCGAATTACACACCTTGTAATTAAGATCTCATCATAATATATTTTTTTATGAATAAAATCTTAAAATGAGTCGTTACAAATATGTTCATGTATGATATTTTATGTGAAGCCTTTAGTATGAACTAATATTTGAGAATGAATGTGCTATGTGATTATGGTCGTGTACGAGTCAATTATGGTCGTGTACGAGTCGGCTCATTAAACAGAGTCTTGCTATAAGTAGAGATGGGAAAAAACACCGGGTTCGGAATCGAACCGGAGGTTCAACCCAGAACCTGAACCGGTTCGGACCCGATCCGTACGATACCCAGTTCCTACCCTATTGAAACCGCCGGTCCCAAACCGGTTCTAGATCTAGGATTTCATGTCGGTTCCAAACCAATTCCACCCGTTGGATCCAAAATTTCGAGATCTATGATGTTTTTTGGTCCAAAACTTAGTATAAATGGTTGTGGTTTGATTTAGTTTACTACCACACTTGAAGACGAACATTCTAAGCCAAAAACGCTTTCGTTACATATACCCTACTGCTTTACTCTCTTTGTTTCATGATACGTTTTATTACGCTCGTATTCCATACAATTATACTCTTATTAAACACAATGGCTCAATCTACATCTTCTGTCGGTCAAGGTTCTAACATCGAAGTTACCGTTGTTCGTGCTCTTACGCATAGTAGGAACATGAAAAAATGGTGTAACTGGGATTTAGTTGAGATGATTGATGCGTCTCAAAAGGCTCGTTGCAAGTATTGTGGTATGCTTATTGGAAAAGAATCAAACTCAAGTTTGAAGAAACATATTACCAAATTATGTTGCAAGGCGTTGAAGAATGACCCGGAAAGCCAACAAACACAAATTGCTAGCGATGGTGGAATTTTTCGCTACGACGTAGATGAGGTTCGGGATATAATGACGGGGTTCGTGATTTAAGAGGCGTTGCCGTTTAGACATTTCGGCAACCCCCTCTTACCGAACATGATTCTAGATACACTTCAACCTCGTTACAATCATGTAAGTCGAAGGACGCTAAGGCGTCATTGTTTAAAAATGTGGAACAATGCAAAAAAAAAAAGATTTGATCTTATCTTTTGAAAAACTAAACACTGGTTTAAACTTGACTACGGACGTTTGGTATCCATCACATGGTTTACCGGAATCGTACATTTGCGTCACTGACCATTTGGTTGATCCCAGTTCATGGCAAATAATGAAACGTACGATTGCATTTAAACTTTTCCTATATCCACATACGGCTGAATATTTGTTTAAATTATTAGATTTCGTAATAACACAATATAATTTGGAAAATAAACTATTTTCAATAGCATTTGATAATGCTTCAAACAACACTGCTGCGGTGGAAAAATTAAAAATAAAATACACACAATTTTGCAACGGTATATTTTTCCACAGTCGATGTGTAACACATATTATTAACTTAGCGGTGCAAGACGGTATTTCTTCACCAAATTTTGAGCGTTTCAAAACTGTGTTTAGAAATATGATACATGATGTTTTTAAAAAAAGTATAAGAACATTTACCGAATGTAAACAATTTTGTAAAGATACGAACATACCTTGTTATGGTCCTAATTGGGATGTACCTACTCGGTGGAACTCAACTTTTAAAATGTTTGAAAGTGCTTTAAAACAAAGAGTAGCTTTACAAACTTTTCATATGAGTCTTTATGAAAGTGGTTTGGCCAAACCATTTTCGCAATTGTGTTGGGAGAATTTTCAAGATTTAACCAATTTTATTGAAGCTTTTAAAACCACCACTACAAAATTATCAGGGGTATATTATCCTACTAGTCCATTGGTGTTATCAAAATTATATTCAATGACTTCAAATTTAAAAAATTTTGAAATGAAAAACCAAATGTTTGAAAAAATGGTAAAACCAATGAAAGTAAAATTAAAGAAATATTTTAAAGATTTACCACCCGTGTTTACTTGTGTCGCTGCTTTAAACCCAATTTTGAATGTTATGAGGGTTGAATGTTTGATAAACGAAATAAATGATAATTTGGATATCAATGAAGAAGATCCAAATTTTTCAAATAATACAAGAAAAAGTTTTCAACATAGTTTACAAAGAGGACCTGTTAGGGAGACGCTAGGCTGCTTCAACATACACCATCCATACGACTCGTATGGGCCTATACGGGTCGTATGGATATTTTATTTCCGACAAAAACTGACACATCAAATCACGTTTCTGACACGCACCCCTATGGGCCATACGGCCCGTATGGATTTTTATTTTTTAAGTTTTAACAATGGGTGTAGAAGCAACAATGGTGACAGAGACAAAGAAGAATGAGGAAGAAGATGCAGGCCAGATTTTTTGTAATGTTTGGAGGCTGTTTTCATAAGAACGGGGAAGAAGATGTAGGCCCTTACAATATATATTAGAAATTAGAAATTAGATCTTGAAAAGAGATGATTGATTGGTGCTTGTGGGCCCCACATTGATGGAGCTAGTCACTTTTGTATGACACACTCAGGTACCTCCTTTGGAAATAATAAAAACTTTTAAATAATAAAAACTTTTTATAACTATACGGGTCGTATAGGGCCATACGGCCCGTATGTTTTTTCAATCGTAAATCTGACAACTTCTGAAAAAATCCGACATCCATACGATCCGCATAGGGTTATACGACCCATATGGGACTAGGTGGTGTTAACTGATCCATAGGAGGTGTCCAAATAACGCTTTCCTTTACAAAGTATGTATGAATTTTATGTAATTAAATATGGTCCTAATATAAACATACGTATAGGCCCGAGAGCATCAAGCTCGAGTAGCAGCAAACCCCGTGATCCGCTTCTTAGTTTATTTAATACTATTCGTAATGAAACGACAAAAGAGTGACACACCTTCAAGTGAGCTCGGAAGGTATAGTGGAACAGATTTTGTGTCCACTTTTCAATCGAGGATTATCACAATTTAGATCTTTTGTCATGGTGGAAATGCAAGGAATCCGATTATCCAATTCTAGTCATCATGGACCGTGATTTACTAACCATTCAATCTTCTATGGTAGCTTCGGAAACTGTATTTTCTCTTAGTAGCAGGGTATTATCTTTACGAAGAACAATACTTACTCCGGAATCAGTAGATATGCACGTGTATTTGCTTAAAGGATCACCTGGACGCGATCGATCGAATTCAAAACATAACAAACCTCAAAGATGAAATCGAACTTGAAAAAAGGGTACTCGAAGAGGAGGTGGAGGAATGATTATCTCCTGACATATCTAATGAAGAACTTGCACAAGAAGCTCGTACTCGTAAACGTACGCGAACGCGAACGCAAACGCAATAGAATTTCCACCGACTTTTTTTGTATTTTATTTTTTGTATGTCTTTTGTTTTTAAATAATTATAATAGAAATAAATGTATTTATGTTATTTTTTAGTATTTATTTATGTTATTTTTATTTTTATGTTATTTATGTAATTTATTGTAAAACTATTATAAATAATAATGCATTTTTTTAATATCATTTTTCTCTTGTATTTATTTATGATACTAAATTTTTATTATTATTATTTATTCATGCATAAAAATTTTTTGGAATTAAAAAAAAAATTGAGTAGGAACCAGTTGGTGTACCCGATAGAGGTGGCCAACGTACCCGGAACCGAGGAACCGAACCGGACCCGGAACCGGTCGTACCCGAACCGGTGGGTACGGGGCGGTTCAGGGTTTTTAGAGAAATTGGAACCGGAACCGGTTCCACCCTTAAACCGGTTAAATCAAAACCGGAACCGGCCAAAACCGTACCCTGAACCGGAACCGGCAAAAACCGGTTGGAACCGGTTAAAAAAGGAACCGAAACCGGTTCTTAACTTTGTTGACCGGAACGGAACCGGTTCCGGTTCCAGAAAAAACCCGGTCTGGCCACCTCTAGTACCCAGTTCTGGACCTACTGGCTTCTATCGGTTTAAAATTTCAAATTTAGGAACCGGTTCCGGACCGGTTCCTGTTCTATTTTGAACCCGGTTTGACCATCTCTAGCTACAAGGAAGAAGTAACTTATATTTTGACTAAAGAGGAAGTCCTCTATTCGGGAAAACTATAAGGAAGCATATTGACAAACATGAGGAAGTCTTCTATATGGGGCAACTATGAGGAAGTCCTATATATGGCGCAATTATGAGGAAGACCTTTAATAGTACCATGACCTAGTGTTTGGTCTGTTTGGGGCAATTACGAAACTTGATTAGACTATATGTGCTATTTTTGTGTATTCATGTTAAGTATGTTATGTGATGATGTGATGCTGAAAAGGTTAAGTTTATAAAAAAATTATTTAATTTTTAAAAACTAGAACTCACTCAGCAACGCTAACTTTTGCATGTATATCAGACTAATTGCAAGCTAGATTGATGATAAAGACTTTTGGCTAACTAATGAAGCTACCCGCACATGAAAGACTCGCATTCCTATTTAGAAATTTTATGATTTGATTTTAGACTTGCCGCATCTTTTACCACGGATTATGTATTAAACATCACTATTTTCCGCTGCATTGCTTGAGATATTGTTTCCGCTGGTATGTAACGTACTTTTCAGTTTAAGAATTATGTTTATGCTCAAGACATTGTTTCCGCTGATTAAACGACCAATCTAACGTTTTTAATGTTATTTTCACAAGAAAAGAAAATAAAAGAAATTGTGTTGTCTTCATTTTCAGGAAGCCTTTGTTTTTTTAATTCATTGCAACAAACTTCAACTTTATTCTTATATTTCTTTTTTTTTTCATATATGTTGCAATCTTTACAAATATTATAAAATTTTAAAGTTGGTGTTTGATTTGTCATCTAAAGTTTTATTTCATAAGAACAAGAGGTTAAACAAAAAAAAAATGATCCTATGGAGCAATACTGCTGATACCTATGTAAAATTAAAATAGAGAAGATATAAACTAACATAGAGGTAGACTAAACTAAACTAGATAGAAGGTAAATAATATGAATTCAATTTGTAGTATGTCATTCTCAACCAAAGTATTGCCTTGTTCACTGTATGCCTGACAAATAGGCGGGTTGGGTTGGATTGGGTAAAGTGTTAGAACGGGTGCGGGTTAGGATGGGTGTGGGTCAGGACGGGTTTTAAACAAAATCCGTTTGGGTTTTGACGGGTCGTTTTAAAAAAAAAACAATTTCGCTCAAGTTAAAATTGGTTGTAACTAAACAAATAGTTTATTTGAATAATTTTTAATGATTTTTTGAAATCCATTATGTTCACATGGTTTTTAAGTTACTCATCTTGACCCGCTTTGTATTAAGGTGTTATACATCTCATCCCATACTATGTCATAATGTTACCCATTTCAACCCAAATTGCAATAATTGTTTACCCAGTTCTATCAATTTATCTTGCTATAGATCATGATTGCCATGTATAGTTCACTGCATAACGATTCGACGAATGTGTTTAGTAAGATATCACTTTTCATGAGACCAAGTGTAGTGGTGAGAGGCCCCGAGTCCCGGAAGTCCCCTCGGTTGGCAAACATTAAACCCATAGTCCTTAAACCATATTTACATTACTATAGCAGCGGAATTTAAGGTGATTACTTAAATAAGGTACACATATTAAACACACATTAAAATATAGCCCACTCTTCTAACAGTTATATAATGCAGCCAGTCTATGCCAGGGTAGTCTTCAACGTATGCCATGAGCCCTCCTGGTCTCCTCTCTCAAACTATTCAACCTGATATGCATGTAAAACAAGTCAGCTTTATGCTGGTGAGTTCTAAGTTTATTTCTTATAAATATCCTTATTCATTCATGTCATCACATAGCATAATTCAAATACGTAGCATACATGTTCTCATATCATAATTACATAACATACATAGCATCATAACATAATTCATACAGTGAAGGAACTTCACCGTCAACTGCTGACCCTGAAGTCAAACAGGCTTGTGCAGCACAAGGCTCTATAACGCTGTCGACTCAAAGTCAACAGGCTTGTATCAATACAAGACTATATAACTATCAACCCACAGCTGATAACTCGTGCATGCATAAGATTTCTTTAACTGAACTGGCGACACACAGTCGATAGGCCTATGTTTCCACAGGACTCTTTAACCATCAACCGAAGTTGACGGCTCATACCGGTACAAGACTTCTTTACATACATCATTCATACATAACATTACTTTACATATCTCATTTATTCATACTTAACATGGTTTAAATCATAAACATAAACACTTTACCGCACCGCAGTGCTCAAATTCTGCCCAACCGCAGCCGGGGCTTCAAAATCATATTCTCTGCTCGACCTCGGTCGAGACTTTGAAAAATCATTTACTTTTCAACCGTAGTTGAGACTTAGAACATTCTTTACATGAAAACATTCTTTACTTTAACATATTCCTTTATCTGACCGTAGTCAGGTAAAACAATCATTTTCATAAAATAACTTTATAACATGCATAACAGCCCAAAATGATAAAACATTTAAAGTAGGGCTACAAAGAACTCACCCGAGCTTAATAAGACACAATCTGCTAGCTTTCTTCATTTCCTTACTTTCTCACGTTCAGAATGATATCCTATTAATATGGATATCTTATCATAATTATAACCTTATCATACAAGATAAACCCTCTTTTCAGGGTTTCTAAACGGGTAGCACAACGACTACGTTATAGTTATCTCAAATACAAATGTTTAGCTTGCTATAACGAGCCGAAGAGTTTTATAAACTTAACATTATTTATCTCAATTAATAATAACTTGAGATAAATTTATAATACTTATCATGAAGATGCTTAGATTTACGATTACCGCTCGAAACTTCGGCATGTCATAACTTTCATTCGGAGCTTTATTTCAAAATTTCGCTTCCACTCATTTTGACAATTTTTATCTCTAGAATCTTGTTATGCTTAAAAATTACTTATTTGCTCGGCTTAGATAAGCGTATTCTCTTATTTAATTAATTCATCTTAGGGCATTGCTAAACTTACTGTATAATAACATGAGTTTAAGGCAACCACAAGCACATGCATATTATATCCTCATAAAACTCAAGAAAACTTGATCATTATCTAGATGAAATTGGGCTCCAACCGGATCAAGTTCACCATCAAAACTCTATCTAAACATGGTGTTGGTCTCTTTAATCAATCAAGACTAAACTAACACGAGATGAGAATCATGAACACATACCTTAACGATACGTGTAGTTAATATTAATCAGTCTGATCGATTCTTCTTGATTCTCTTCACTGCTCATAACACTCAGAAGTTTATCAGAAGTGTTCCTTCGTTCACTCAAAGCTGAATCCTTCTTCCAAGCTTCTAATTTTTTTAATTTGATACATATCCTGGGATTTTGCCGACTTACCACACAAAAATCTATGGATTTATTTAAAACCCCCTTCTACTTTCCTCACATATTTTTAATATTCACGAGCTTATATCTTGTTCATACTTTATCGTATAACGGTCCCGCTTATACTAATGTGATCGTAATTACTTCGGGAACGTTCATAAAAATTACGAACTCAAACGGTCACAGAAAATTTTACATGTTATTAATAGGCTTTATAACGTGTCCATACCTTATCAGATATTTTTATCATTTATATCATTTTGATCATAATCACTTTACGAATGTTTATATAAAATATGGACATAAACGGTTGCCGAAATTTCGCACGTTTATTATAAGATTACAAAATTTTCGGTTGTTACAAGTGGTAAAGCCTCCACCACTTCACGTAGGCGCCACATAAAAAACTAACACAATCACCCCCTCATCACTCCACGTCATACCACACGTGTTATCATCACCCCATCATTAAGCTCCCATTACCCTATTTTTACCCATTTCTTCTCCCTTCATTACATGACCATGGTCATGTATGTGAGGGTCACGCCTCAATCACGGGCATTTTGTAAAGGTGAGGAGGCGTGATAGGGCCTGAGGGACCTCATTGATTAGGGTCACGCCCCATGCACATACCCTGAGAACGAGGGTTCAAGTCACGTGGTAAATAATAAGTATATAATTTAAGAGTAGGTTAAAGAGTTGATGTGAATTTGTGTTCCTACAACTAAAAACTATCTATTGCCCAATGCCCACCACATAACAGAAGTTTGTCTATGCTCAAGCTCGACTCGTTTTGTTTTAAGAGAAATCAATCTCAACTTGTTTAAATTTTATTTGTAAATATCGAATTTGGTTCATGAGAAAATTTTAAGGTAAATCTCGGTTAATTTTTTAATTGTTTTATTTATATACATTTATAGATAACTATATTATTACCTCGTGTATTACACAGATTTAATATAAAAAATATAAAATATATAGTAATTAAAATTTTGTAATTATAAAACAATATTTTAAAATAAAATAAATAAATTATGTATATATAAGTACTTTTAGTAATACAATATTTATTAAAATAGTTAATAACTAAAGATTAGCATCCGATTTTGTGATTTGTAACAACATAAAATATTGATCTAATTGATATTAAGATTTTCAATTTTTTTGTCAAAAATTATATGTTGCAAAAGTAAGAAGTTAAGGTATGTATTTTTTTTAATTATTAAAGGTAATTGACCTAATTTGAAAATACTTTTAAATATAAAGGATAAAAATGTAATTTTCCCAATAAAATCAAGAAGGTAGGGTACAAGTTTATTAATTATGACCTAATTTGAAAATATTATTAAATATAAAAGATCAAAGTATAATTTTTCCCTAATATTTCTATAAGTTTTGGTTTTTAAGTACTTATTTTTGATACATTTCAAGTTAAAAACATTATTTGTTTATAAAAAATATATTGTTTAAAATCTATGTTTTATAGTTTTTTTTTAATTTGTTTTTTTTGTAATTTGTTTTTTTTGAATGGCGAAGGTCTCAATCGTGTGAGCTCACTGTTTCCGGGCCATTTTACCAATGTCAAGTTATTTGGACCTCCCATTAGCCTCCATAGCCTCCTCAGGAGGAAACTCTACAGGGAAAACCCCCTAACCTCCCTCGAACCCTTTTTTTGCTACGGGAGGGTTTCGAACCCGAGACCTATCATTTGAAAGAATCTCGGGGTGCCGCTGAAGCACTACCTTAAGAAAACGTTTTTAGAGAAAGAAAATTTTAAAAATAGCGATTTAAAATATTTCATGTCTTTAAGAAATTTTGATTTCTGGAAAACTTTTATATTCAAGAAACTTTTTTTTAAAGTATGTTTCTTGATAAAAAAATTTTGATTTTTGATTTATTTAAAAACTATTTTTAATAATAAAAGTAAATAATACCATTAGTATTATCATCATTTAATAGGAGAGATAATTATAAACTATTCAATATTAAAGAGAATTAAATAAGATGATAAAAATATTACATGTGTCAACATTAATCTAAAAATATGACAAGTGTCAAGTAAGATTTTTATTTATTATAATAGTAAGATTTTAAATATATTTATAATTGTATTCTTTACATATAACATGACATATAAAGTCAATTGATTTATCATATTTCAATACATAAATAATAACCATTTATAAAACTACAATTTAAAAATTAACTAGGGTTGGCCGCCCGCGCGTTGCGGCAGGACCCTTTATTTAACACGATAAAAATATTGTTTTAAAAATCAAAACTCAGATTACATAAAGATGTCATTGTGTTGGAAAATTTTAACACAAAACTTTTTTAAAATAATAGTAAAATATAAAAATTGTCTAAAACCTACATTTCACAATATGTAAAAAAAATAAAGTAACATGAAAAGAAAGCATATGTGCGATTATAATATTATTAGACTCAAAACGTAAAAAATAATGTCAAAACAGTAAATAGAACACACTTAGTCGTAAATCTTTAAGAGCTACGAATCTAAACGTAAACGAATAAAAATTAGAATATAATAATGTTATTATAATTATATAATAGTATTTTTTTATTATTATAATAATAATAATAATAATAATATTTTTAGTATATTATTATTAATATTATTATAGTATTATATTATATAATAATAATTTATTTTAATATTACTGTGTTATCATATTATTAAATATTATTAATATTATATTTTTATTATTTTTATTATTATTTTTAAAATATTATAATATTATTATTAATATTATAAAATAAGGATAAATTTATATTTATATTATATTATAATTATAATTTGATAATACTATTATTATAGTAATAATATATTTTAATATTATTATATTATAATATTATTAATATTATATTATTATTGTTATTAAAATATTATTACTATTTTATATTACTATTATATTATAATTATAATTTTATAATATTATTATTATGATAATATTATATATTATTAATATTATATTATTATCATTATTAAAATAGTATTATTATTATTATTATATATTAAAAACCAAAGTTTTTTGTGAGAGTAAATTACTGTTCTTTTGTTACAATTCTTAGAGCACCTGGTACAACATATTCCTCTACTCTCTTCCAGAATCTCATTTCACTCCTCTTTCACGTTCTTCCTCTCCATATCCACCGCCTTTTTTTAGAAATGGTATATTTTAGAAAAAAAATTAGGATAAAGGTAAAGTCAAAAAAAAAAAAAAAGGAAAATGGTTAAACCGAGATTCCTATCTGCGGTTTAGGAGTAAATTTTTATTTTAGAGATTTGTGCTTTGCAGGTGTCTGGTATACCGCAATTCACAGTTGCGGTTTAGGAACAAATCAAACTAACGGCGTTAAACTTTGGATTCTCTTTCTCAGGCAACAATTAGACAACACAAATAATGCAGGCATGTGCAAGCCTGTATATATTTTTACTCAAACAGTTGAAAAAATTTATTTTTACTTGAACACTTATTTTTTGCGGCAACACTTGTAGAATATAATTTATATTAAACAATTATTTACTCAATTTTTAAAGTGTTTAAATGTAATTAACTATAAATACTTCATTAAATTATTTTAAAGTAATCTAAAGATTATTTTACACTTACACCTAAAAAATAATAAAACTGAGAAACATTAAATAAAATAAACTGAAAACCACTAGTAATATTAAAAACATGAAATAAAACAAACATAAACTCACATACATGATAAAAAGATACAATAGTTTCATGAAAGGGGGTTTAATTGAATCGTTCCATGCATGTGATTAAAGCATCTTTTTACCAAGTTGGTTGAATAGTTTCATCCATGTCATAAGTAGTCATAAATGGGTGGCAGGCATGATTTATAGTCTGCCACTTTCACAGCTACTCTTGTAATGATATCCTGCCACTCTTGAAAATAATGAATTATAGTCTGCCACTTTCACATGCATGCAACACCTATTCACATGCATCCCTAACCATGAGGATGCCCAATTGTTTTGTTGGTTGTTGTTAACATTCAACTGAGTACCTAATTGAATGTTTGATGATCCATGTCCGACAAATTGGGATGAAGGTCGATAACATTCTTCCCAATTTGAGGTACCCTCCCCATATTTAAGTGTTGTCCCTTCAAAATGCCGGGCCCCCTCCCCCTCATCATCATTCTGTACGAGGTTTACCCGAGTTCTTTGTGGACCACGACGCCCCCGATCACGCGGAGCACGTTGGGGGTGAGTGTTATCCGGTCCCAGATCCGGTTCATTTGTCTGTATATACGAAGGCTGATCAATATGATTAATTGATCCAATTAGTTGAGAAGCCATGCTTTGGACCCCTCCAAAATTTTCGTAGTAATGATCAGGGCCCATGTTTCGCATTCTAAGTGCTTCTTGACCAATGAATCCTAATCCATCAACCTGCAAAACCAAAATAATTAAAAGCTATACACACTACTTATTTAATAATTATAATTCTACATTAGTAATTATACTAACCAAGTATCTTGCAGTTCCACCGTGATCATCGAATCCAGTATGGATAACACCATGGACTTGTCTCGGGTCTTTTATATAAAGCACAGTCTGCCGTAGGTGTGTTGGTTGGCACACCTTCCACCATATTTTCGCGTCTATGGTTCCAATTTTCGACATATAATGCATGATGAACAGTCCAGTCTGTTTCCAACCTCCCTTTCCGTTGTGTTTTACGGAGTTTGCGAAGCACTTCACGAGAAAAAGGGAATGGGGCAGGGACCTCCTGAAGAAATCCAAATTGCCTCATCACCCTTTCAACCGGATGATATTCAACTACGTTCCAATAAATTAAAAAACATCGTGACTTCCAACTGTTTATGCCTGTTTTGCACATTTCTGGGAGTCTTTGCATCACGTCCCGATAAGGCATCCAATCAAACTGTCAACATAAAAATATGTTAATATTTAGTATTTAAAATCATTTAATAAAACAGTTATGATAAAGAAATAATACATCGGCCTCTCTTAGATACTGTAACGTTGTACGGTGGGCTTTTATCATTTGTGAAGGAGTCTCTGTTCTACTAATGTGATGATCTACCCACCTTGAGGAAGAAAATAATAATTATTAGAATATTAATATTTTCATAAGTATTACAATAATATTTAACTACCTTGCACCGTATGGTTTTCTCCAGTCTATTTGCTCATCTACAATTCTGGGTGCTAACGTGTGAATCCGGGTCCATGCCCATATTTGTAGCAGTGACATTGGGCCGCCAATAATTGATTTTTGTGGGTTGGTTCCCTTATAGAGTTCTCTATACAATGACGCTAAGGCGGCAGCACCCCAACTCAGTTGCCGACTGTCAGTTAAATGACTTAATAAATGTAATGACACGTACCCATTATTTGTATCTGCTAATACATTGTTAGTAACCAGTATTAGACAAACACATCGTGCACGCTGCATACATTCTTCATCTGTTGAATCATCAGTTATTGGGTTGTCTAACATAAAACTTATCATATTACTGAGTTTTAGCAAATGGTTTCTATAATCATTCGGTTGTGTATCATAACCTAAGTAAGTTAAACACATATGCCTGCTTTCATCGTAGGTGTACGAACCCTCAACCCCAGTTAATGTCACCCCCTCAATGGGTAACCCCCATAGAACATTAACATCCTCCAAAGTTACAATGGCCTCACCAAATGGCAAGTGAAATGTGTTTGTTTCAGGCCGCCACCTTTCAACTAGTGCTTCTATCAACGCTCGGTCAAGTCTCCTATAGCCACATCGTAGGACACTCCCAAAACCAAATAAAGTAATGTACCTTAAAACTTTACCCGTAAGAGTAATGTGTTTGTCATAGATTAGCTCCCAAAATGAACCGGCGCCATGTCTAAAATCCATTGTACAACTCTCCCCTTCTTGTGGATTTAGGAACAAATTTCTGGCCCGGTGTTCGGCTCCTAGGTACAACACGCGGTCATCCATTGGACCCGGGAAAAGATGCAAGTTCATGTTCATTGTAAGTAATTGGTTGGAATTAGTGATTGATAGTAAGTGATAATTGATTGAAGTGTGGGTTGAGACGATAGGCATGGATGAGTATTTATAATATGACGAACCATTTTTAATAGATGAAATGATAATTGACTGCAACCCATTTATGACATGTATTCAACCACTTTGCCAGATGAAAAGAGGAAATGACAATTGCTTGCAACCCATTTATGACATGTATTCAACCACCTTGCCAGATGAAAAGATGAAATGACAATTGCCTGCAACCCATATATACAGGCTTGCACATGCCTGCATTATTTGTGTTGTCTATTTATGGTTCATCAATTGATAGATGAAAAGATGAAATGATAATTGCCTGCAACAATCTTATGACATGGATGACTATTCAACCACTGTTTGAATAAAATATATGCAGGCTTGCACATGCCTGCAACCCATTTATGACATGTATTCAACCACCTTACCAGATGAATTGCTTTAATCAAGTGCATGACACTATTCAACCACTGTTTGAGTAAAAATATATACAGGCTTGCACATGCCTGCATTATTTGTGTTGTCTAATTGTTGCCTGAGAAAGAGAATCCAAAGTTTAACGTCGTTAGTTTGATTTATTCCTAAACCGCAACTATGAATTGCGGATTAATGGTTTTGTCCTAAACCGCAACTGTGAATTGCTGATTACCTGACACCCTGCAAAGTACAGATCTCTAAAATAAAAATTTACTCCTAAACCGCAGATAGGAATCTCGGTTTAACCATTTTCCTTTTTTTTTTTTTTGACTTTACCTTTATCCTAATTTTTTTTCTAAAATATACCATTTCTAAAAAAAATTCCAAGAAAGCGACTGCAGCTTTGCTTCCGACGATTGGCACCTGGTAAGAGATACCAGGTATGTATGGTTACCCTTCTGCTTTTGTACATGTTCTTCTACCTTCTCTTACAAAACCTTCTTTAACCACACATTCATGTTAGGGTTTACATTCTCTTTATAGTCACTGTTCTTAAAGATCCAACAAATCACAGGTGTGACAATCAGGGATCCAAAAGTTCATTATGCAGATCAATTTCATATATATGTATACTTCAATATGAAACTTGAGGTCGAGTCACGAGTCTGGCGGCAGAGTCCATATAACGACGCATGAAAAATAGGGGTTTTAGTTTTATTTTTTTCGTATATATAGCCGCCACACCTCAAAGCTCTTTCATGGTAATAATGATTTCCAATATTGTTTCTGTGTTATAGTGAACATACATATTCCTTGACTTTTGTTCTAAAATTTTCTATTTGACTAAACTCATAAGGATCCATAGTTCATTGGCGTCCTAACGTAAAATTAGTTGCTTTTAGCTAACTTTTTAAAAAAATATTAATTATGATTGATAACTTCTTCATAATGACGTGCTGTTATTGTCTAAATAATAAATTGGTTTTCATTCCGTACTAAATTTGTTGCTTGCATATTATCTATGTATATATCTATGTATATCTTTGTTGTTGGTTTGCATATTCAGGTAGCTAATTTTTTTTTGTGGAATTTGAGGAATTTGGCCACTACGTTGGCTACTGTAATAATTGCTTTCACATTTGAGGAATTTGGTCATCATACTGGTGATATGCCCAGTTTTGTGGACCAGCTTTCTCAGGTATCATCATGCATATAAACCGTTCGACCAAATGCCTCAATGAATGCCATATGCTTTGTTATGAGGTTGCAACATTCTATGGTGCAGAATAACGGGCCAACTGCATTCATTGGTTTAGCACTCACCAATGTGATCTGCTCATGCTAATGATATATTAGTCACATTATACCATACTTTGGTCATTTATTATATTTTTACCATATTATAACTACTTATGATATCTTTTGATTATCTTGAATACTATTAGAAATTCAAAAGAGTTGCGTCAGTTGCATAGTTACCAGATATAGAAAACGCTTAAGGAAAATAGGAAAAAGGGCAGCTAAGTTTCACTTTATATCAGATTTTTTTCCACATAGATTAATATATGTTTGTAATTCTTATTAATATTGTTGCTAAATATTCTACGGATTCTTAAATTAATTATTTCCTCTTTTTACAACATTCCACATTTTACAGTCTAACAACGAAGCAGTTTTGGATTATGATTTTCTTCATGTTTTTTTGCTACTTTTTTCTCCAACGAATTCCTGATAACTATTATCAGGTTTATAACGAGTGCCATCCATGACAAATGATTTCTAGGCATACTTGACATGCGCAAGTTCTACTTTATATCATATTTTTTTTCCTTATTAATGTCCGATAGTTCTTTCCCTACTTTTACACTTACAATTTATTATTATCAGGTTAATGATATATTAATCATATTATGCCATACTTTGGTCCTTTATTATATTTTTACCATATTATAATTACTTATGATATCTTTTGATACTCTTGAATACTACTAGAAATCCAGAGGAATTGCGTGAATCACACATCGAACAACTACAAGAAACAAAGCTACCTTACGAAAAATAGAAATATAGGCAGCTGAGTTTCACTTTATATCATATTTTTTTCTTAATTGATTATTATATGTTTGTAAATCTTATTAATATTCTTACTAAACATTCTAAGATTACATTAATTATTTTATCTTTTTTCAACATTCCACATGTTACGGTTCTACTAACAAAACAACTTTGTATTATAATTTTCTTCATGTTTTTTTGCTACTTTTTCTTATTTAGTAACATAATTTTATTCAAAATTATTATAGCATATGTTTTGATCTTTTAACCCATCAAAGTATATTATTAACTTTATGATCATTTTATACTATCTATTGTACTATCCTTTGATCCTTATGCATAATTGTTTAGGAGTGTTGTTGTGTGCCTATGTTAGTTGATTTTTTTGTAGGTTCAGAACAAAAGTGCTTGATCGATTACGACTGCCTACTAATTTTCTCCTTTGATTACAATAAATCGATTACCACTACCTACTAACTTTCTCCTTTTATTACAATAAATCGAATGCCTTCCAAAACGTCTAACGGTTAATTCCCGATTAATCGTGGACTATAGCCGATTTTTGCAACTTAACTTTAAATGTTAAACTTTTGTATAAAACTAACATCTATCAAAAAATCAACCTATGTCCCGCTGCGATGCGCGGGTCAACTCCACTCGTTATTAATAATAACTAGAAGGCGTTGCCGCGCTTCGCGGCGGGTTTACGCATGTGTTGTGTTTACCAAAATAGTGGTAATGGCTTAATAAGTTTTATATTATGCGAATGTGTATTGTATAACATTTCAAGTGTTTAGTGTTAATTTTAGGTTGACCGTTAAGTAAATTTAGTATAACCCGAATACCGATTAATACCAACTCGAAGAATCCGATTACCAAAATCCGAATACTGAATACAAATAACTTAAATGGTTTGGCAATCGGGTTTATTTTCAATGTCAAAAACCCGAACAACCCGACCCAAACAACTCGAAACCCGATTAACAAACCCGAACGAACCCCTAACTCGGAGTGAATATCATGTTTAATGATATCAGTATATTTAGTAAAACTTACATTATATATACCATCATGGATAAATTAGCAACAAAAATAATAAGAAAGATACCCAAAAAAAAACTCTTAAGCCTAAAATTATATTCCACCAGATTCGAACCTTGGTTACTTGCTGCCAACAATAAAAGCCACAAAGCACCAACCACTAAGCCGAAGTCACATTTGTTCCTTTTTTTCACAGTAAATATATATTTAGAAGTTGTCAGTAGTCTCTACCGACACTTCTAAATAAGGTTTATACAATGATTATAAATAGTCAGTGACAATCAAGACGAAACTTAAACATCTAGGAGTGAACCCTAAAGGTTTTGAAAGTTAAAAAATTAGAAGTGATAGGATGCAAATTGATATTGTCTCTTTAAATTGAGTGTAAGGGTATTACTCTATGATCTACAAAACTTGAAGAGGTTAAACCAGCAATTTATAGAGTTTACTAAGGAAACCAAAATATTTAATAGTAAAACTTAAAAGGTTCAATATTAAGAGTTTGAATAAATCATAAAGTAAAAATATATAAGAGAATGATCAAAATTACATTTCCAAAATTTAGGAATAAAATATAAAATTTTGACATTTAGTCTTATGACCAATGAATAAATTATGTTTTTAACCAATAAGGTAAATTATTTTTAAATAACGAACCAATAAAAATCAAACTCAAAGTGTATGAGATAGTTGAGTAACAAATTAATTAGTTTGACTATGTTTTAATAAGCTAGTGTGGTAAGAATTCAGAAAAAACAAAATAGATAACGAACCAATAGAAATTAAACTCAAAGTGTATGAGATAGTTGACTAACAAATTAATCAGTTTGACTATGTTTTAATAAGCTAGTGTTGTAACAATTCAGAAAAAACAAAATAGAAGTGTCTAAACCGACACTTCTATTTAAGGTTATATAAATATATTTTAATATTATCATATTATAATAATGTTATTATTATAATTTTATTATTATTATATTAATATTATATTATTACTATTATTAAAATATTATTACTATTTTATATTAATATTAAATTATAATTATAATTTTATAATATTATTATTATTATAATATTATATATTATTAATATAATATTATTATTATATTTTAATATTATAATATTATTAATATTATATTATATATTATTAATATTATATTATTATTAATTATTATTATATTTTAATATTATAATATTATTAATATATTATTATTATTATTAATTTATTATTACTGTTCATAAAACTTCATCATACCACAATACTATTATTATTATTATATTTTAATATTATAATATTATTAATATTATATTATTATTATTATTAAATTATTATTACTTCAAATTGTATATAGGTATAATTAGAAAATTATATAAATAAAAATATTCTTTAGGTTTGCGTGCTTGATATCGAAGCATTGATTTTGTTTACTTTTTTTTTTTGAACGGCTAAGTTTATTTCCACTTAAATTACATCCTAGTCCTTACACCATAATTACACCATTGCATGGAATTGAACCCATGACCTCCCATTCTAAGAGACAAGCCTCTACCAAGTGGGCTAGTCCCACATTGGCGATTTTGTTTACTTAATATGCCACAACATAAGCTTTGGGCTTGTTTAAGCTCGGTTCGAGCTTTAGTAAGTTGATACCGAATAGCTTCCGTCATCGCAACTTGTTTTAGCTTCATCCAATGTTTTCAGTACGTCGAACCGGATATCTTACTGGCTACTGGTTGAACCAGATTCAAGAACCGGATGACATAATAAAAAAAATTCTAAACAAAATCTAAAATTATAAACACATTTAAACAAGCATAATTAATGTTTAAACAAACATAATCATGTCAAAAAAAATATGGTTTGATTTTAATGTTTCATTCTTTGGATTTCAGTTTAAAAAAAAAGAAAAAGAAAAAAAAACTTCACTAAGACCTGTTTGCATGGTAGTCTATCAAAAAATGGGATTTTTTCGTCATAACATAAGAAAGTCATGGAATACATAACTTTAGAGATAGGGGCTAGTTTCTTGTGGTAGTCTGAAATCTGGTCCAACCCGTGAACCGGTTTCGGGTCCGACCGATGAACTCGCTCAACCGACCGGTTCACTTGAGGGCGGTTCGTATGTTGATTTAGGGCCGGCCAGCCGACCCCCGGTTACCGGTCCGGTCCGGTTTTCAAAACAATGGCTTGATCTAATATAATAATAACGTACCACATCATCATATACTATTGCAATATTATTACGCTTAATATTCTTAACAGTATGCCATGAGCCTAGCTAGTATTAATACACAACAAATAAAGATTTCTTGAAAATGGAGAATTTCCATTATCTTGAGATCCGGCTTGAAGTTATAAAGTTGGCAACCAACAGCTTTAGGGACGACAACATTATCGGGGTTGCTGGATTTGGGAAGGTGCACATTGGATTAATCTCAAACTCTATGGCCGAGGCAAATCATATATGGTTGCTTTAAAGCTTCTAGATCGTATATACGGGGCAAAGAGATCCGGAGTTCTTGGAAGAGATTATGATTATTTTCGATTACAAGCATCCAAATCTCATCTCTCTTCTTGGTTTACGGTGAGAAGATCCTTGTGTATGAGCATGCGTTACATGGAAGTCTTGACCGCCATTTAAGTGCCACTTCTCTCATGTGGATAAAACGTTTAAAGATATGTGTTGAGGCCGCAAAAAGAATAAGCTACCTTCATGATCCCAATGGTACACAACAAAGAGTGATACACAACAAAGAGTGATTCACCGTGATATCAAAAGCTCTAATCTTATTGGATGAGAACTGAAACGCGAAAGTTTCTTACTTTGGTTTGTCAAAATCGGTCCTGTTAATCAGCAGTACTCGTTTCTTTTCTCCAATGTTGTAGGTACCCCTGGTTACCTAAATCCCCTTTATTTGGAGACATACTTCCTAACGAAAGAATCAGATGTATACTCTTTTGATGTCGTCTTATTTGCAGCATTGTGTAGAAGGGTATGTTTTGAATATAATGACGGTCAGCTTTCTAGTCTAGTGCAAATGTGGAAACAAAGCTACAAACAGAAGAAGCTAGACCATATTATATTTCAAGACATGGATCAACAAATGGATCCAAGCTCTTTAGAAACATTTTCAACTACTGCATACCAATGCTTGCAGAAAAATTATAAACAACGACCAACAATGTCACAAGTGGTGAAAAAACTTGAGATTGCACTTGAAATTCAAGAAATTTATGATTTGAGAAAGTATGAAGAAATGATTGCACTTCAAATTCAGGAGAGTTATGATGTGCCAATGGACTATGAAGAAATGATCAAGACTTCAATGCCTCCGCTAATCTACACATCACAACAGGAACTCAAAACGCTTCTCGCGAAAGGGGTCACCTCGCTAGCTATCATGAAGGAAATTAAATCTTTATTAATTCATATATAGAATGTTACTTATGTTATAGCTTATTTTGTTTAATTATTTAATTTGCATCTATGGACAGTGGTTTTCAATAAATAAAAATGGTCAACATTGTGAAATGATATCTGCAGCAGAATGTATGATTCCTCTTTCAAATACAAATATTTCATATTCTCATGAGTATGCTTCAAGGTAATCTTCTCATCCCTTTTGATTCTAGATTTTAGAGACTTTGTTATTTCCTTAGACTATGTGTGACAACTCGTAAAATCCAGGTCAGCAACTCTAATATTTTTAATAGTAATGTTATTATTATTTCATACGTGGCACTAGAATAAATGCATTTAGTGTGACACGTGGCACAACAGTCTGAACACGCCGATAATTCAAGGAATTATCGCACAACACTCGCACGTGTCTTGAATAACGAACGTTGGTGAACGGATCAAACTGTAACACGAAAACACTGCACTTAGGTTCGGTGAACCTAATTTAGCTCGAACGAGACCTAGGTGTTGAGAAACGATGATCGTATTCGAGAAATACGAAAGATTCGGTTCAAAACAATGAAATTGGGCTTATTGGGCTCAACCGAGACCCATCGCGGTACGCGATGGGCACCCAATTGGGCCTTCGCGGTACGCGAAGCCCGAGCGGGAGAATTTGAATTTCTCCGAAAAGAGTCGCGGTACGCGACGACCGATCAACTTCCACCATCGCGGTACGCGATGTGTTTCGGGAACCAGACGATTATTTTAATCGTCGCGTGTCGCGGAGCTTCTTTTTGGGCGGTGTCGCGGTACGCGACAGGTCTATAGTCGCAGAAATCTTTATAAATCCAATGTTAATCATGTTAACCACTCTTACACTCCAACTCTCGGATGAAAACTTCCACTCCGGCCATTATCACCCTGTTACACCACCATTAACCACATTGGAGCCATCTAGGAGCCATTGGAGCTCATTCTTGGAGGTTTTGAGGGCTTGAGGAGACTAGAACACATCAACTAGCATCTTGAACGGTTGGAACTGCTGTGGGACGAATTCCAGAAGCTCTTGAAGCTCTCTATTTCTGTTCCATCGAGATTCAAACATCCAAAGAAGCCTTGGAGGTAGTTTCTATGGTCAAAACTTCTTAAAATCACTCAAAATCGCACATGCAAGCCTTGTAGGCTACATGCATCACCACCATCACTTTAACCACGAATTTTGGATGTTAGTAATCTATTATTGAATGTGTATATCACTGATTTGATGATTTGGTGATGATCTATGATGATTTTATTTGAAAACTATGGTGATTTGTTGATTTTGTTAGTAGATGATTACTTTTATCAACATGCATGCATGATCTAGCATGATTTACATGATATTTGATATGGAAATGTTACTAGATATGATGTTGATGATCCTTTACATGATTTAGAATGATTGATCATGTCAAAATCGACTATTTGGGGCTTATTGCTAAAAATAGTAACTTTTATGTTACAAAGTGGTGATTTTTGGTGAAATGACCACATGCATGTGATTTGATCTAAGATTTATGCTTGAAATGATGTTTAAGAGTTATCATGATAGTTATTTGATACTTAGAAAGGTTTAGAATTGTTAAAAGCATGATTTTTATAAAGCTTACTAAAAATAGTAACTTTTTGGGCACAAGTTGCAAATGAGCGACGTGTATGATAATGTATTGAGTCTAAAATGCTTATTTAGTGATTTAATAATGATATTGAAAGGATTATATTGATTGGGAGATTTGATTTGTGATTATTTCTATAGGTTACTATAAATAGTAACTTTATTTCGCTAAGTCGATGATTATCGCACGTTAAACGTGACGATCACGATTAAATGGCTAAATATGACTAGGATAGCAATATTACATGATATTAGTTGTTAAATTGATGAAATATGCTTGTTTGCGCACACTTTCTAATTATGGAAACTTTTATGCGCAAACTATGTTAAACCGACTATGTGTAACGATGTGCTACGTGATGACATGCTCATTTAGGATAAATATGCATGCTAGAATAATCGGAATATGAATTTATGCATAACTTGCCAAATATGGAAACTTTCCTAAAATAGAAACTTACTATAAATAGTAAGTTTCCTCATAGGAATGATTTTGGTATCCGTACACTTCACACGACACTAAACCGCACTTTACACGAACACTTGATCCAAAACCGTCACCAACGGGTCGTTAGGTCAAACACGATCGATACGGTCAAACACGGTCAACTCGAACCACATAACCACTTAGTGTCGTTGAACACTAACACGGTCCGATGAGACCCACATACGCAAACACGAACTCATAACACCTACATGATATAGGTGATTACTAGCCGGCGAGCTACACTACTCTTTTGAGCTAACGCATATCTAAACTCAGGTGAGTTTACGGCCCCACTTTTACTCTTTAACTGCTTTTGTTAAACTATTGGGGTGAGAATACAATGCAACTGTTTTAGATGTATGACTGGTATGTTGTGAAAACTATTTTTGAGTGTAACTATTATCGCATAAAGCCCTCACTTATCCTTACCGTTAATTGTTACGAACGAGTCGTTATTACGTAGTACTACTGGGTTTGACTAGCCCCACTCGGCAACAACTTTGACTGGAGGTCATAACGAGTGTAATAATCGATGTGAATTGCGAGTTCAGCGATGACTCGCGGAGGCAAACGAGAACAGTCTAGTTTCGGTAAGATGACATGACACACTCACGGATCGTAGATCCAACAACTAAACTTAACATGCCCAGTATATATCTGTTTACTATTTATGTCTGTCTAAACCTGTGAACTCACCAACTTTTTAGTTGACACTTTTCGCATGTATTCTCAGGTAATTAATGGAGCACACGCTAGGATACACACAAGGACGCATTAAGGAGTCTGATCAGCATGTAGACTCGTGTCCTAGGCGTTGTGTGCATTTGATATGTTTTAAAAACAATTTAAACATTTGTAGTGTCTGTTGCAAACAATTACTTTCCGCTGCAAATATATGTATTTCTGATGTTAAACACTTTCCGCTGCTATTTGAATGAAACTTGTATTGTTTTACAATCTGTGTGAATGTGTAACTCATATAGAGTCGTTCTATATGACCATGAGCTATGATCCTGGCCACGTCACACCCACGTGGACTGACACCACGAGTGGGAATTTGGGGGTGTGACAGACTGGTATCAGAGCCAGGTTATAGGGAACTAGGTTTGCATATAGTAAACTTGGACTATAGCCACTGCTCTACACAAGACACTACACTAGAAATTGCACAACAATATTATCTGCTATCATGTACTATTACTAACTTGATTAGAACGCAGGAATGGACAACAACAAGGATCAGGACGGGAAGGACTCGAGGAAACGTCCATATGAGTACGAGCTTACCGAGGAGGATAAGCAGAGGATCCGGGATATGGTGGAGCAGGTACACGCTCAGGAGCCCAAGAGGCTCCGACCCTCGACCGGCAGGGGACCATGGGACTGGTACCCTACTACCCTTGCTGTCTGGGCGAGGGAAGAGAGAGTACCTAAGTTACCTTTGTTAGGTGACATGTCTACTGGACCGCCTTTACCACCGATTGACATACCCATGGAGCGGGCATTCGCTGCACTGATCTCGCGTTACAGGCGTGAGTCGTGTCAGCTACGAGTGATGACTGATGGGTTTAGGGATCTCTTGGAGCATAGTCAGCAGCTCCAGAGCCGTGTGGAGCAGCTAGAGGAGAGACTTGCTCATATTGAGGGAGCGCAGGATGATGTGGTCGCTAGGACTCAGGATGTTATCCAGCGACAGGAGGAGGTCGCCGCTGACGTCACGGACATCCGTGATAGGACTACGTTGCTCGAGGAGCAGCAGGATTTCTTAGCCACAGTGACACATGGACACGATGGACGGTTGGCAGCTGTAGAGGTTGCCAGTGAGGAGAACCAGGCCATGATCCAGGCCAGCGATGCCATGTTAAATGCTTGGGTCGAACAGTTCCTAGAGGAACAACAGCCCGAGCCAGAGCCCCAATTCGAGGCGGAGGACCTCGAAGAGGGAGATGCCGACGGGGATTCTGCTGAGGATCCCGAGGAGGAGGACGATGATGGTCCTGCCGATAGTGGGGATTCACACTCCACGGTTGTCTAGTTAGATTTCCTATTTCAGTATTCTATTCCTTTCAGTATTTTACTTTTGTATTCTCAGATGAGCGGGATGTGCTCATAGAAGCTTTTGGTAGTATTTCCTTTTGAAAATCATTGTACTTCAAGATTGATATTAATGGAAATTATGCTTTATTATTATTATCTGCTTTATTATTACTACTGTTATTTGAAGCCTTGTTATGATAGCTAACTTGACATTTGACATGACAACAATCCTAACTTTGGCTAACACTTAGCATCTGATGACTAACACTCTAACCCCTCTATACAGAAACATGTCGGGAAGAGGAACCAATGCCCTTCGACTCAAACGCAAGGCCGAAAAGGCACGGATCGACATGATGGTCGAACGGAAATTCAACAAGGTACTCGCAGAGTACGAAGCCAACCGACACGCCAGTGAGACGAGTGGCTCTAACAACGGATCTCATGGGGGAGTAGCAAAGGGATGCTCGTTTAAAGCCTTCCTGAGCTGTCATCCTCACAAGTTCCAAGGTACTGAAGGAGCAGTGGGACTGCTTCGTTGGATAGAGAAGCTGGAGTCAGTTTTCTCCATGGCTGAATGCTCGGAAGAGAATCGAGTAAAATACGCTACGGGAACACTGGAGGGACCGGCCCTCACATGGTGGAACACACATGTCCAGACTCTTGGACTGGACACCGCAAACTCCATTCCTTGGGAGAATTTTACAAGGATGCTTCACGAGGAATACTGTCCCCGTGACGAAATCCGGAAGCTTGAGGAGGAATTTTGGGTGCACAAAATGGTGGGATCCGAAATCGAGAAATACTGTACTCGGTTTCATGAACTGTGCAAGCTCTGCCCGGCAATGGTGACGCCGGAGTATAAAAAGATCGAGCAATTCATCAGTGGATTGCCGGAGCAGATACAGAGCATGGTAACTGCTTCCGATCACAGCACAATCCAACCATTGATCCGACTTGCCCACAAACTAACTGATCAGGCAGTAGCACAGGGAAGGCTGCCAAAAAGGGGTGAACATCTGAAACCTCTAGAGCCCAAGAAGAAGTGGGAACCCAACAATAACCGTACTTTCTCACCACAACAGCCAACCCAGCACCGGCCAGCTCCGGCAAAGGTTTTCACTGCCACCCAAACAAATAATCAGGACAAGGGGGGATATCGGGGCAACAACCCCAAATGCAACAACTGCTCATACCACTATCACGGCCCATGCCGAAGAGTTCGGTGCACCAACTGTGGCAGGAACGGACACCTGGCCAAGGAATGCCGATCAAACCCCAACCCTAACCCCAACAAGGATAATACATTGAAGGGATGCTTTACTTGCGGGAAGCCGGGGCATATGCGTAGAGATTGTCCACAAAACAAGAACGCAGGCGGCAACCCAGCAAGGGGGAGGGCATTTGTGATTGGCTCTGGAGAAGCTAAAGACGATCCACATGTCGTCACCGGTACGTTTCTTTTAAATAATGCCTATGCTAGTATATTATTTGATACCGGTGCCGATAGGAGTTTTATCTCTAGCGACTTTAGCAAATTACTTAATATGACACCAACACCACTAGACTATAAGTACACCGTAGAGTTAGCAGACGGCAAGCTGATCGAGACACAATATATCATCAAGGGATGTGTTCTAACACTAGCGGACCATCAACTAGTGATTGACCTGATGCCGGTAACTCTCGGGAGCTTCGACGTGGTGATTGGAATGGATTGGCTATCTGCAAACCACGCTGAGATCGTGTGCAACGAGAAGATTGTGCGAATTGCGTTGCCAAGTGGAGAGCAGATCTCAATCCAGGGAGAACGGCGCGGGATACCGTTAAACATCATGTCCTGTATGAAGGCAAGCAAATATCTGAAGAAGGGATACACGGCTATCCTAGCCCTTATAACCGAACAGTCAAAGAAGGAACGGAAGATCGAGGACATTGAGGTTGTTCGTGATTTTCCGGAAGTCTTTCCTGAAGATCTACCGGGACTACCACCAGCACGGCAAGTGGAGTTCCAGATAGACCTGACACCAGGAGCCGCACCGATAGCCAAGGCACCGTATCGATTGGCTCCTACGGAAATGCAAGAACTATCTAACCAACTGCAAGAGTTGTTAGATAAAGGATTTATCCGACCGAGCTTCTCACCTTGGGGAGCACCGGTCTTGTTCGTTAAAAAGAAAGACGGTTAATTCCGTATGTGTATAGACTACCGAGAACTGAACAAAGTAACGATCAAAAATCGATACCCTCTACCTCGAATAGACGACCTGTTTGATCAACTACAAGGGTCAAGCTACTATTCGAAGATCGATTTAAGATCCGGTTACCATCAACTCCGAATACAGGAGGACGATATACCGAAGACAGCCTTCAGGACACGGTACGGACACTATGAATTTCTAGTCATGCCTTTTGGACTGACTAACGCACCAGCAGTATTCATGGATCTCATGAATCGGGTGTGTAAACCGTATCTCGACAAGTTCGTAATCGTATTTATTGATGACATCCTGATCTACTCTAAGACTCAGGAAGAACATGCCGATCACTTGAGACGTGTCTTAGAACTGCTGAAGAAGGAACAACTATACGCGAAGTTCTCCAAGTGTGATTTCTGGATTCGCGAAGTTCAGTTCCTTGGACACGTAGTAAACGAGAAAGGGATACACGTAGACCCAGCCAAGATCGAGGCAATCAAGAATTGGGCAGCACCTAAGACTCCAACTGAAGTGCGGCAGTTCTTAGGACTGGCCGGGTACTACAGGCGGTTTATCGAGGGATTCTCGAAGATCGCGCAATCATTGACTTCCCTCACACACAAGGACAAGAAGTTTGAATGGGGAGAAAAACAAGAAGCTGCTTTCGATCTGTTGAAGCTGAAGTTGTGCAGTGCACCAATCTTATCGCTACCAGACGGGTGCGAAGACTTTGTGGTTTATTGCGACGCATCGAAGCAAGGACTCGGTTATGTATTGATGCAACGCGAGAAAGTTATAGCTTATGCGTCACGACAATTGAAAGTGCATGAAAAGAACTACACAACTCACGACTTAGAGTTGGGAGCCGTAGTGTTCGCACTAAAGATCTGGCGACACTATCTGTACGGCACCAAGTGCACAATATTTACTGATCATAAGAGCCTACAGCACATTTTCGACCAAAAGGAGCTGAACATGAGACAACGCAGATGGGTCGAACTGATAGGTGATTATGATTGTGCAATCAAATATCATCCCGGAAAAGCTAATGTAGTAGCCGACGCACTGAGCCGAAAGGAAACAACCAAACGCGTACGTGCACTACAACTTATCATCCACTCCGAGCTACCAAATCAAATTCGGATCGCACAACAAGAAGCGTTGAAAACCGAAAACCTCACTCTCGAAGCCATGAGAGGGATGGACAAACAGATGAAACAGAAGGATGACGGAGCTTACTACCTAATGGATCGAATTTGGATTCCACGCTACGGGGATTTGAGGGAAGTAGTGATGGATGAAGCTCACAAGAGTCGATACTCAGTACATCCAGGTTCTGACAAGATGTACCACGATCTAAAGGCAACTTATTGGTGGCCTAACATGAAGTCAGAAATCGCAACGTATGTGAGTAAGTGTCTGACTTGCTCAAAGGTCAAGGTGGAATACCAGAAGCCTTCGGGATTACTCCAACAGCCAGAAATCCCAGTATGGAAATGGGAACAGATTTCCATGGATTTCATCACGAAGCTACCAAAGACCACAAGTGGTTGCGATACCATCTGGGTTATCGTAGACCGACTTACGAAATCGGCACACTTCCTGCCGATCTGTCACACCCCGGGCCGGCGGGAACGGATCGGGTTTTCCCGTCGGGCGGAAGGTTCCCGGGGCGCGATATCTTTGAATGATAATCAAATGATCAGGTTGTTTACATAGCACATGAGATATAAATGAGAAATATGACATGAAATAGAATTACAAAGTTAAATTACATTGTACTTCATAATTTAACTAAGTAAATCTAATCAAAAAGAATCAATGAGTTTATATCTTGATCTATACAAGATATACAAAAGTGATTCAGTGTTCTGTCATATCAAAATGTATGCAATCAAAAGAAAGCTAGGTCTTCTATGAGTCCACTAGCTTATCATTTGCATAAAGTATCTACACCTGTTCGTCACCTGAGAAAACATGTAATTTAAACAAAGTCAACACTAGGTTGGTGAGTTCATAAGTAAGTAAATTGTAAACCATTGACTGATCATTCACACATTCACAATGATATAATTGTTGCTTGTATACTTGTTTCACCTGTTCCACCCAATGGCCTCTCCTTAGTTATATGTACAAGTAGTATATCACCTAACTAAGTATGCTTATATATAGGGAATCACGAAAGGGTCAAGCCCAGACGCTATCCCACCACATACTCAACCAAGTTCCACACCACTTGCGATACAACTAAAGATATCCATTTCCCAACTATCCGAATTGTCCACTGTGTAATCATATGTAGAATAATAATATAGTAAGAGGGATTTAGTCATCAAACCGAAGTATTGATAAACCCTCGTTGAATTAAGGAATTTAGATTACTTAAATCTGATCCTTGTATTATTCTATTACTTGTGAGGTTAACTTTTATGTTACACTTTTAATTTAATTAAAAGTATTAGTTAACTGATCATCATATGTCTCCAAATGTAGCGTATAGAATCCGAATGGAATCCATTTTAAATCCTCACGTAATCAGATTAAAATGCATTCCATTCTCTCCTATCCCGCCGTGTGATCCCAAAGTTTCCGTGTGGGATTGTATCATGTGATTAACAAAGTCGAATAAGAACTTGTCTTATTACGTTATGATAATCGGGTGTAAATGACAAGAATCCCATGAAGTTACGTTATCATGACCGTCATTCACTGTAAATGATAAGAATCGTCATTTACTGAATCCATATGTTCCCAAAGTATCCGTGTGGGAATGTTCTCGTGTGTTTAACAAAGTCGAATAAGAACTTGTCTTATTACATTATGTTAATTATGTGTAAATGATAAGAATCCCATGAAGTTACGTTATCATGATCATCATTTACTGTAAATGATAAGAATCCCATGAAGTACGTTATCATGATCATCATTTACTGTAATCCGTGTGATCCCAAAATCTCAATGAGGGATTGTTCTCGTTATGCTTATGTGTAAACTGTCTAGGTATTTGCTCATGTGAAAATAACTAAGTGTTATAAGCTATTATCTTATAACTAAGTTATTCTAATGTGTTGATGATTAAGAAATTACATTATCATAATCATCTGAGTTTCCCTGTTATCTCATAATCATACAAGCATGCATACAATGATATATGATAATAAACAATTTAATATCATTTAATCAGAGTATAATTAACATGTTAAGTAAAACTTTTAAATAAATAAAAGTAAACATGTTTCTCAGCCCCGAGAGTTAAAATCAGTTAAGATTAAAAGTAAAAGGGGCATATGAACTCACCTTGTAGTAGTAGGGTTGACTTAGCTTAAAAGAAAGAAGACACGCGCTCTTGATTGTTCCTGTGATAGTTTTTCACGTTCCTGTATTGATATCACGTTGTATGAAACCTATAAGTATTGATTATACTTGATTTGCGTGTGTGCGTGTGTGTTAGCCTTGAATTGGCTAACACCCGTAGGTCACAGTCATCATTCGGCCCAGTGAACTTGTTATGATTCTTCCTTGACAACACTTAACCACATATGGTTGATGTACCTTGTTATTGATTTTATACTCATCTTGACTTAATGTATTGTTGTTAAAATTTCTAAGTATAAAATTTAGGCTTTTCATGAAAGATTATCAATCTTTAAGGTAGTGGGTTTAACTAAGTGTTATAGTTTTCAAATTTGTATCAACATTTCCCACTTATCACCTTTGTATTAAATACACTTAGTACATGATTTAATTACATCTCGAGCTTGATTGTTGATTCGTTTAGGTGTTAGGCTAAATCATTATTCACATGGACCGAATGTCACTCCTTTTAGTCGATTAAGTGTGGGCCGAGTAATATGTGTGTGTTGGGCCTGTTGGGCCTAGGTGTTATGTGGGCCGAATACTCCAAAACATCACACAAAATAAATGGGCTGTTAAACTGATAAAGGGGCTGAAACGAAATGCAGTTGGGCCAGCATGTATCCATTGGGCCGATTAATAAATGTGGGTAGCTCAAGTATTGGGCCTAGATTAAACGAGTAGTTTGGCCAAAGGTTTATGATTGGGCCGGTTGGTTGATGTTGAATAAATCACGGAATTTGGGCCAAGGGTCCTAAACTATGATCGAGGATGATGTTGTCCGAAGCAAAGGAGTTAAGCCCAATGGATACTCGTGTGTTTTCTGCTCCTTGACCTGGTGGGCTACTGCCGAACACCATCCTCACCGATTACAACAGGACCAGCGAACCCTTGTCCCAATGGTCAAAGGTTCGACAGGGGTTGAACATCCAGGGTTCGTCAAATCTTGAGAAGAAGGTTCGTTATTGAAATGGTTCGGCAGTAGAGGTGTAGCAACCAGGTTCGCGACTTGGATGCTCTAGCAGGGTTCGTGATAACATCATTGGGTTCGCCATGGAAAGGCTCGTCACCCATGAAGGGTTCGGCCAGAACTGAGATGCGTGGGTTCGTGGATGGAATGCTAGGGTTCGTGGAAAGAGGATGGTTCGCGACCTGAAGGGGTTCGGTTCTGTGCATGTGGGTTCGGCAGATCTAGGTTCGTAGGACCACAAGGGTTCGGTGCGGATGCCATGGTTCGGTGGCTGGTTGGTTCGTGTACATGGGTTCGGTAGTCTGCAACAATGGTTCGTGAGGGTTCATCACTCCCATGCCGAACCTGCACATGCGACCAGCACCATCTTCATCGAGCTGGTCAAGGTCAACTGACTGGAATGAGGTTTAGAACATGTGTAGGCTGATTTTCGTGGTCCATTTGTTCGAATGATGATGTCAACAAACGGTTCTAAGTGTGTGGGTCGAGTGGGTGTTAGAAAACCCTAATTTCAGCCATATTCACGGCCTCATACCTCTGATTTGCGTGGTCAAAGCTCCAGATCTGTTGTACTTTCACGTAGGGAACATCAAGGGCTACGCGTGGACGCGAAAATCACCCAAATCGGTCCACAAACGAGGAAGATATCAAGGATTGAAGGTGTGAAAATGGTGGTTGTCTTCTTGAACGGGAATGTAGAGAGAGAATGAGATGTGTGAGTGAAAAATGAGGTGAAAGACTCATTTTTGGGTTTTTATATTACGCGTGGTGTCCGGGTCCATTTCGGTTGCTCGGTTCGTTAATTCGTCACGTATCCGGATTTTTACGCGTAATTAATTAAAATAAGTAAATAATAAATAAAGACTTTAATTAAATTAATTTGATGAGTTTCAAAATTGTAAAAATGTTTATTATTTTATTTTATTAAATTTAAAATCGTTTCGCGTTGTAATTCGTTTTCGTTTCGTCGAATCGCGTCACCATCGCGCGTATTCGTTCGAATCGTCATTCGAACGAACACGACGATGGTTTTGCTTTCCGACTTTTGTTTTCTACTTTCCAGTCATCATTTCAGAACGTTAAACTCACAGATATGTTTGTGTGAATCGTCACCCACACAAACACACTGTCAGTTCGTTATTCTGAAACGACACTGCAGTTTATGTTTAAATTGTGTTTCCTCACTGTCGGACTCAACTAAACATCCTGTTTTCGCATTGTTTTCACTTTGAATTGTCGGCCATCTGATTCCTGTCATCTATGGACATCAGATCGCAACCGATTTGTTTCTCATGATTTGTTGTGTTAATTGTCATTAAGTTTTCACTTAATAACCACAACTTATGTTTCAGATGTATGTTGTACTTAATGTATTTAAGTTTACACGAAAATACGTACAACTGTTCTTGTATTTAGAATCCTGTTAATACAAGTACTGTTTACAATCGTATATATACACATAGTTACTGTTTACAAGTACACATACCGTACGGACTTGCCGGGCGGTCAGGTACTAGTTGTCACAGTCTCCCCTTGTTAAAGAAATTTCGTCCCGAAATTTAAGCATAAAGATCGGTCTTTACTTCTCGAACAGATGGGGATACTTGGCTTTCATGTTGTCCTCGCGTTCCCAAGTAAATTCTGGTCCACGCTTGGAGTTCCATCGAACCTTTACAATAGGGATACGGCTACGTTTCAGTTTCTTAACTTCACGTTCCATAATCTCTACAGGTTCTTCAATGAAATGTAGTTGCTCATCAACTTGTATTTCTTCCAAAGGTATGATCAATGACTCGTCTGTTAAGCACCTTTTGAGATTTGATACATGAAACACCTCGTGTACTCCACTAAGTTCATCAGGGAGTCTGAGTCTGTATGCCACAGGACCTATACGTTGAGTAATCTCAAACGGTCCGACATACCTAGGTGCTAGCTTGCCTTTAGCGCCAAAACGAACCACGCCTTTCCATGGGGACACTTTCAACATGACTCGGTCACCCACATCGAATTCCAAAGGCTTGCGCCGTTTGTCTGCGTAACTCTTTTGGCGGCTACGTGTTGCTTGTAATCGTTGTTGTATCTGGGCAATCTTATCAGTAGTTTCCTGAATAAGTTCAGGCCCAGTGATTCTGTTGTCTCCTACTTCGGTCCAACAAATTGGAGACCGACACTTTCTACCATAAAGTGCTTCAAAAGGAGCACATCCGATGCTGCTATGGTAGCTATTGTTGTAGGAGAACTCAATGAGAGGTAAGTGTGTATCCCAATTTCCACCGAAGTCTAGGATGCATGTTCTTAACATATCCTCTAGGGTTTGAATGGTGCGCTCGCTTTGTCCATCCGTTTGTGGATGATAAGCAGTGCTCAAGTTAACACTTGTCCCTAAGGATTGTTGCAATGATTGCCAGAACCGCGAAGTAAATCGACTGTCCCGGTCAGAAATAATAGACAACGGCACTCCGTGCCTCACTACTATTTCATCAATGTATAGTCTTGCTAGTTTCTCCATCTTGTAAGTCTCTCTTATTGGCAAGAAGTGTGCGGATTTGGTCAATCGATCAATGATAACCCAAATAGAATCATATCCGCTGGAAGTGCGGGGTAGCTTTGTAATGAAATCCATAGCTATTTGTTCCCACTTCCATTGTGGTATCTCCGGTTGTTCCAGCAAACCCGAAGGTTTCTGGTGTTCAGCTTTGACTTTGGCACATGTGAGGCATTTGCCGACATAAGTGGCAATGTCTTTCTTCATGCCCGGCCACCAATAAAACGACCTAAGATCTTGGCTCACTTTTGGAAGTCCTTACACAAGGCACTCGGGACGAGGTTGGATATGAGTACTGCTTATCACCCACAAACGGATGGTCAAAGTGAACGAACCATCCAGACCTTGGAAGACATGCTTCGAGCATGTGTGATTGACTTTGGTAACAGCTGGGAGACTCACTTACCTTTGGTAGAATTCTCATATAATAGCATTGGAGCTGCACCATTTGAAGCACTTTACGGACGCAAGTGCAGATCACCACTTTGTTGGGCGGAAGTTGGGGAAAGCCAACTGACCGGACCCGAGCTTGTGCACGAAACAACTGAAAAGATCGTGCAAATTCGTAACAGAATGGCAGCAGCTCGAGATAGACAAAAGAGCTATGCCGACAAGAGGCGCAAACCTTTGGAATTCCAAGTAGGAGACCGAGTACTTCTTGAAGTCTCGCCTTGGAAGGGAGTGATTCGATTTGGGAAACGGGGAAAGCTAAACCCTCGTTATATAGGACCATTCGAGATCACTAAACGAATAGGCCCCGTGGCCTACGAACTACAGCTACCACAGGAATTGAGTAGCGTACACAATGTGTTCCACGTTTCAAACCTCAAGAAATGCTTATCAGACGAAACGCTCGCGATTCCTTTGGAGGAAATCCAGGTCGATGAACAACTACACTTCATAGAGGAACCGGTGGAAATTATGGACCGGGAACTCAAGAAGTTGAAACATAGTAAGATACCCATTGTAAAAGTTCGATGGAACTTACGACGAGGACCGGAATACACCTGGGAACGTGAGGATCAGATGAAGAAGAAATACCCTCATCTATTCGCCGAACAAACCACCACCGGCACGTGAACTGAATTTCGGGACGAAATTCCTAATAACTAGGGGATGATGTGACAACTCGTCAGCAACTCTAATATTTTAAATAATAATGTTATTATTATTTCATACGTGGCACTAGAATAAATGCATTTAGTGTGACACGTGGCACAACAGTCTGAACACGCCGATAATTCAAGGAATTATCGCACAACACTCGCACGTGTCTTGAATAACGAACGTTGGTGAACGGATCAAACTGTAACACGAAAACACTGCACTTAGGTTCGGTGAACCTAATTTAGCTCGAACGAGACCTAGGTGTTGAGAAACGATGATCGTATTCGAGAAATACGAAAGATTCGGTTCAAAACAATGAAATTGGGCCTTCGCGGTACGCGAAGCCCGAGCGGGAGAATTTGAATTTCTCCGAAAAGAGTCGCGGTACGCGACGACCGATCAACTTCCACCATCGCGGTACGCGATGTGTTTCGGGAACCAGACGATTATTTTAATCGTCGCGTGTCGCGGAGCTTCTTTTTGGGCGGTGTCGCGGTACGCGACAGGTCTATAGTCGCAGAAATCTTTATAAATCCAATGTTAATCATGTTAACCACTCTTACACTCCAACTCTCGGCTGAAAACTTCCACTCCGGCCATTATCACCCTGTTACACCACCATTAACCACATTGGAGCCATCTAGGAGCCATTGGAGCTCATTCTTGGAGGTTTTGAGGGCTTGAGGTGACTAGAACACATCAACTAGCATCTTGAACGGTTGGAACTGCTGTGGGACGAATTCCAGAAGCTCTTGAAGCTCTCTATTTCTGTTCCATCGAGATTCAAACATCCAAAGAAGCCTTGGAGGTAGTTTCTATGGTCAAAACTTCTTAAAATCACTCAAAATCGCACATGCAAGCCTTGTAGGCTACATGCATCACCACCATCACTTTAACCACGAATTTTGGATGTTAATAATCTATTATTGAATGTGTATATCACTGATTTGATGATTTGGTGATGATCTATGATGATTTTATTTGAAAACTATGGTGATTTGTTGATTTTGTTAGTAGATGATTACTTTTATCAACATGCATGCATGATCTAGCATGATTTACATGATATTTGATATGGAAATGTTACTAGATATGATGTTGATGATCCTTTACATGATTTAGAATGATTGATCATGTCAAAATCGACTATTTGGGGCTTATTGCTAAAAATAGTAACTTTTATGTTACAAAGTGGTGATTTTTGGTGAAATGACCACATGCATGTGATTTGATCTAAGATTTATGCTTGAAATGATGTTTAAGAGTTATCATGATAGTTATTTGATGCTTAGAAAGGTTTAGAATTGTTAAAAGCATGATTTTTATAAAGCTTACTAAAAATAGTAACTTTTTGGGCACAAGTTGCAAATGAGCGACGTGTATGATAATGTATTGAGTCTAAAATGCTTATTTAGTGATTTAATAATGATATTGAAAGGATTATATTGATTGGGAGATTTGATTTGTGATTATTTCTATAGGTTACTATAAATAGTAACTTTATTTCGCTAAGTCGATGATTATCGCACGTTAAACGTGACGATCACGATTAAATGGCTAAATATGACTAGGATAGCAATATTACATGATATTAGTTGTTAAATTGATGAAATATGCTTGTTTGCGCACACTTTCTAATTATGGAAACTTTTATGCGCAAACTATGTTAAACCGACTATGTGTAACGATGTGCTACGTGATGACATGCTCATTTAGGATAAATATGCATGCTAGAATAATCGGAATATGAATTTATGCATAACTTGCCAAATATGGAAACTTTCCTAAAATAGAAACTTACTATAAATAGTAAGTTTCCTCATAGGAATGATTTTGGTATCCGTACACTTCACACGACACTAAACCGCACTTTACACGAACACTTGATCCAAAACCGTCACCAACGGGTCGTTAGGTCAAACACGATCGATACGGTCAAACACGGTCAACTCGACCCACATAACCACTTAGTGTCGTTGAACACTAACACGGTCCGGTGAGACCCACATACGCAAACACGAACTCATAACACCTACATGATATAGGTGATTACTAGCCGGCGAGCTACACTACTCTTTTGAGCTAACGCATATCTAAACTCAGGTGAGTTTACGGCCCCACTTTTACTCTTTATCTGCTTTTGTTAAACTATTGGGGTGAGAATACAATGCAACTGTTTTAGATGTATGACTGGTATGTTGTGAAAACTATTTTTGAGTGTAACTATTATCGCATAAAGCCCTCACTTATCCTTACCGTTAATTGTTACGAACGAGTCGTTATTACGTAGTACTACTGGGTTTGACTAGCCCCACTCGGCAACAACTTTGACCGGAGGTCATAACGAGTGTAATAATCGATGTGAATTGCGAGTTCAGCGATGACTCGCGGAGGCAAACGAGAACAGTCTAGTTTCGGTAAGATGACATGACACACTCACGGATCGTAGATCCAACAACTAAACTTAACATGCCCAATATATATCTGTTTACTATTTATGTCTGTCTAAACCTGTGAACTCACCAACTTTTTAGTTGACACTTTTCGCATGTATTCTCAGGTAATTAATGGAGCACACGCTAGGATACACACAAGGACGCATTAAGGAGTCTGATCAGCATGTAGACTCGTGTCCTAGGCGTTGTGTGCATTTGATATGTTTTAAAAACAATTTAAACATTTGTAGTGTCTGTTGCAAACAATTACTTTCCGCTGCAAATATATGTATTTATGATGTTAAACACTTTCCGCTGCTATTTGAATGAAACTTGTATTGTTTTACAATCTGTGTGAATGTGTAACTCATATAGAGTCGTTCTATATGACCATGAGCTATGATCCTGGCCACGTCACACCCACGTGGACTGACACCACGAGTGGGAATTTGGGGGTGTGACACTATGTGTTATCCATCACTCCCCCTCACTCCACGTAGGCGCCCCATAATCAACCAACACCATCACCCCATTATCACTCCACATCATCTTTACATATGTTATCCATCACTCCCCCATCACTTCCCTATCACTCCACGTCATCACCACTTTTCCCCCCTTTCTTCTCCTTCACCGCGTGACAGCCCTCACGGCTGACCACCACTTGGTGGTCACGTCCATGTATGTTATGGTGATGGGGGCGTGAGGAAGGGTGGCCAAGCCCCCCTAGATAACACATACCCTTATAGAAGTAATAAAAAGAAAGAAACCCATAAGATATTGTGTATTATCAATCAACTTTATATTGGAAACATTTTGAACATCATTATATTAAAAAAAAAAAAAGAAAGAAAGAAAAACCTTTCTTTTGATCCATGTGGTTTGACAGTTTTTACCCTTTTATTCCAAACTTTTCAAAATGGTCATTATGCACCCTGTGGTTAGACAGATTAACCATCTTGCTCCATGTGATTTGACAGTTATAACCATTTTGCTCTATGTGGTTTCGAAAAAAATGGAGTATAATTGAGACATATTGAAAAAGTTTGGAGCAAAATGGTTAAATTGTCATACCAAAGGGAGCATAATAGTCATTTTGAAAAGTTTGGAGTAAAAAGGTTAAAATTGTCAAACCACATGGAGTACATAAAGAGAAATTTTGCCTAAAAAAAAAAACTTGAAGGCAAACTAACATATATTTTATAATACATTTTTGCTTCTTGGTGCAGATTTGTAACAGGCAACTGTCTCACGTTAAACTGGAAATTCAAAACACATATCCAAACCCAATTCTTGTCACCAAAAACAGTATACACAGTAAACCTGGTGTTCAAGATTATCAAAAAGGACCACCCTTTAAGCAAATGGTCACACAAAGCACCGACATATGTCACGATAGGGGCAGATCCGTCTTTTTTGTACTTTGCAGACGAGAGAGAGGACGGATGGTTGACGACTAAATTGCATAAATTTACCAGCGAAGGTAGATATGCAGATCTTGAAATTATATTTGAGAGTTTAGTGTATTATGATTATTCTGTATTAGTAGTTGAAGGCATTGAGTTTCAGCCCCTAGAGAAAGTAAGCATCATATCTTTCATTCATTTATATCAATTTTCTTCATGGAAAGAGCTTCAAATTAATAGATTATGCATGTGTTTATATGTGTACGTTTTGTAGGTGGATCATGAGGATGAGACAGATGGTCATGTGCAAGGGATAACAAAGAAACTCTATCTTTTTTTTGGTAGAGGATTCCCAATCAAATATGTTAAAAGGGGTAAGTTTGAAATAAATGATTTTTTTTTTTTATTTCTTAATTTATATTTGTTTTTCTTTCTACAATTTTACCCCATGATAGTGGCCTAGTGGTAAAGTGGTGAGAATCTATAATGGAGGTCAAGGGTTCAAAGCCCGACACCACCCAATTTTCCATGAGTCACGGGATTTATCTCCCTCATGCTAGCCGTGAGACCGGTCGGTGAGGAGCGCCTAATGGTGACGTTCACCATTTTTTTAAACATATTTTGGGTACGTTTAGGATTCAAACTAAATCCCAACGGTCATATGAACCTGAACATGGTATAGATAAGTGAACGTGAATATGCTATGAGTTTTCATGGGTTGAAACAAGAGTGACTTGTATAACTCGAAATTTTGTATTATTTTAATTTTTTTTAATATTAATACTCTAAATTACAAATTAACAACTTTTATTACTAATGTATATAGAAACATGATTTTGTTTAAATCTTGGTATCAAAAATCCAATTAGTTGACATAAAACTTGTATTTTAAAAAAAATAAGCACGTTAACCTACAAACCCATTAAATCGACTCAAATACAAGCTGTTTAGCAAAACATGTCCACATGTCAACCCAAATCTATTTATACTAAGCCCAACATACATTTTTTAAAAAAAAAAACAAATGTTGTTCTTGTATTACAAACATAGCCAAAATCACATAAATATATACACATAAACTCATGAACCGGCAAAAATTTGTGAGTAATTTTTTCTATTATTTTTATAACATATTTGTAAGGATTTTGTATGATTTTATGAAAAAATTGTATAGAGTTCGTGGTGAGATATAACTTATGCTTCTGTAAATGTTATATAATATTCATTATCAAGATTGTATTGTGGTAACCTGCCGTAACACGCGTGGGGGGAATAAACTTAGTTATACATAGTATCTGAAAACTGCTCTTTTGATTTGCCAGACAAAAACAAGGTTCATCAAAATAGATGGCACAAATGAACTGCCTTCAACTTAGGCTTCGCATCTGAATTTGCACATCATGCTTTTTAATTGCAAGCTAGAGGAACACAGCTACGTACCATTCGGTACCAAGGACTGGATCCTGGCACCTGCTGACATGGTAAATCAATATTCAACAACACTGGCGGCATATGCGTGGCGCGGCCCTCCCTAACGTAGGTTCACGCAACCATTATCCTTAACCAACTCAAACCATCTTTGTTGTCTCATATATTTAAGTCTTTTCTGGTGATCGAAAGGCATATTGGAGGCATTTTATGTTTGGTGTAAATGGTAAATTTCGCACCATATATACTAGTAACTATGTTAAAAATTCGCGTATTACACAAATTAAGTAAAAAATACAATGTTATATCCTTATTAATAAAGATTTGAAACATATAATAAAATTATACATAGTATTGTTTACAAATATATTATGTGCAGGAAACATATTAATTATTATGTATGAATGTGTAGGATATTGTACTATGTTGATTTATAAGTGACTTTTGTATGTAACAATGATTTGTGAAGAGATATGTTTGATTATGTGTAGAACGATTAGTTATATACATAAATTTCTTGTGATTATAATTATAATTTTCTTTATTATATATGAAGTTTACAAATTAAAAAATATGTTTAATTCTTTGTACAAACATTTATATCTAATATATTTCATGGGATCATGAAATTATAATAAAAAAAAACTTGATGCTCAGATTTTATAATTAATACAAAAATGGCTCTCAACTCACGAACATCATGTAAATCCTTGTAAGAAAAGGTGAATAGGCTGACATAACGTTCTTCTAATCTTTGAAGAAACAACTAAACATCGTGCTTGCAATTGATCATCCTAATGTCGTGACTAAAATTTTGTATGCATTCTGAATCCCGCAAATGTTGTGGTGACATCCCTACAATTAAATCGATGTGTCATAGTAGGACCAACAAGATGTCACACCCCGCCAAGGCGAAACACGCGAGGTGCGACGGTCATGGTTTCATAGTCATTGTTTACATTGAACGATTTTTAAATGCGTTAACCAAATGAGTTTAGAAGTCATTCCTTAAACCAACATAAGAAAAATAAATACATAATAGAGTTCACAATAAATATTGCTAATAAGATTTTACAAACATGGCCTAAGTCAATAGACTATGCAAGAAAAATACTCAAAATGTGTACTTCTTGATGTAATGTGACTCCATATTCTAACACCCAAAATGCGCCCTCATAATATTTCTTCAATTATCTGAGATAAACATGCTAAAACAGTCAGCATAAAACTAGTGAGTTCACAGATTTAGACACATTAAATAAAGTTGTTTCATTTGATCACAAGGTTTTAAAAATGTGTCTGTTGTTCTTAAAAACAATATCATGAGTTGTGTGTATTTATTATTACCATGAGCTCCCATAACCGAACTCGATATGATTGAATTGCCCCATCCCAATGTTCTATCGCAAAACATTATATTGAGATGAATATTATGCACCCGATCTGACCTACAATCACAGCTAGAGCTACTAACCGCGGGTGGGGGTTGTCACTCCTGAATAACATTATTCCAAATAATTCACGTTTACCCACAATTAACGGTTACAGAATAGGGACTTAAAGCGATAAAAGTAACTCATGTAATAATGTGTTGAACTAAAAGCACTTGCGTTAATGAAACGAGTACAAGCATGATTTCTCCCCCTATGAGTTAGTAAAACATTGTAGAAATAGGGGCCGTGAAACTCACTGTTAAAGTGAATATCCAATTCCTGAGTATGAATGTTGTCTTGTATGGAATCCCTACAAGGTTTTCCTACAACATTGTGAATTTCGTGAACTTGTCAAAGTTCGTGTAACTATTTTTATGTTATGATGTTATTGTTATGATGTTTTTAGTATATTTTTGTTGTTTGATTTGTCTTAAAAAAATGTGTTTTATAGTCGGAAAAACTTTTTATAATGTCTTAAAAATAATTATTTATTAGTTTTAAGAAGTTTCGTCAGTAATGCAACGTATTTTGAAAAATGTTTATTTTTGTTTATCAATATCTAAAAACTTGAAATATTATATTTCCATAATAACCATTTAAATCACTTCATATATACTTATACGAGTTAATATTTCATTTTCATGACAAATATATATATAGGATTGGGCTCAAATAAAAACCCACCTTAATTGAGGTAACCTATTAACCCTGGCAAAAAACGCTCAAATCGCAAAAAAAAATTTCATGGTTTTTTTATACAAAAATATGGGGGGCTCCTTTTTTAAGCGTTCGCTAATATATCTTCGCAGTGTAACGCAAACTTACATTTCGTTAACTTTCAAACGCTTGTGAATTAGTGAACGCTTAAAAAAGGAGCCTCCCTATTTTTGTATAAAAAAGACCATGAAAATATTTTTTTTGCGATTTGAGCGTTTTTTGCCAGGATTAATGGGTTATCTTAATTAAGGTGGGTTCTTATTCAATCCTTACCCTATATATATATAGTGCATATAGGTATGAATGTTTAAAATTTTTGTTTTGTGACAGATTCAGTTTAGTGAATTCGAGTGAACTTTTAAAATAGAAAACGTTTTTTATAAAATTATGAAACTTTACAGTCAATTATTTTAACGTGTTTCGAAAAAAAATTTTTAGAACATTTTTTGAGATTCTGTTCGGAAATAGGCCGAAACAGCCACTCAAGTCAGAAGGTCGAAATATGCGTACTGATTTTGTAGAGGTTGTTTCGGGTATCATTTGGTTGAGTTAGAAAACGTATAAGTAGTTCTTAGAAAGCTAACACAATGAACTTAATTTTGGAGTTTGATTTTACGAATTTCCGTGCCTTTAAGACAAAGTTATAGCTCGTTAAAGTTGGAACATATTCTGTCCATAAATCAGGAATGTGTAATTGGGCATATATATAATTTTAATTAAACGTTCAAGAGCGTATTTCACCTTAGCAAGCAAGGAGAAGATAGAGACGTAGAAGAAGGTTGATCTTTAACTGACAACTTAGAAGAAAATGATGAAACCTTGAAGATGACAGTTTGGACTTAGCTTCCTTTGTTGAATGTGGTTGTGTTGTGATTTGTGTAAATTAGAATCGAGGGAGAGGATATTTTAAGCTTTGTGTGTTTGAATGTTTTGTGCACCTTAAAACTATTACTTAGTCTTTATATAGTGAATCATAGTATGCATCCTTGATTAAATTAATAAGTATGAAAGTATAAGGTTGAGTGCAAGATTGGTCAAAGAGTTGAGGTGGGAAGTTGTGGTTTTCTACTATTACCATCAAAATTGGAGTTGGAAGAAAAATTGTACCATTTTTTGTCCTCAAAATAAATATAATAATAAAAGGGAATGGATTTAACCTTCTTGGTATGGTTTTGGTACCATTATTGCCGTTCAAATCTCAAAAAAAAATGAAAAGTACATGTTAATGTAAGAATAATTAATTATATATTAATAGTTAGATGCATGTTCAAATACATATACATACACACACACACACATATATATATATATATGTATGTGTATAATCTTGGATAATGATACGTGTGAGTGAGTAAAAATAAAATTAGACCTGTGCGTGTAGTAGTATAATCAGGTTATAAAAAGTATGTTTTAAAATGAGTGTTTATGTTATTAAACAAGGTTTGATTATGTCACCAGGTTTTCAAGTTTTAAGCTTTAACTATGAATTTATATTTATAAATGTATTATCTTGACGGGTTGAATATAAATCAGTTAAGCTTTAGTCTATTGTTGGCACATATAATTAGAAATTTGGTCGAGATTAAAACTTGAAAAAATGACGGATGTCACAGCCTCCCCCTGTTAGAAGAATTTCGTCCCAAAATTCAATTTGTGTTTCCCAAGATTGATGTCTTCTCAAATAGTTGGGGGTACTTGAGTTTCATTTGATTTTCACGTTCCCAAGTAAATTCTGGTCATCGCCTAGAGTTCCATTGAACCTTTACTATAGGGATGCGACTTTGTTTCAATCTTTTTAATTCTCGATCCATGATTTCTATCGGTTCTTCTATAAAGTGGATTTTGTTATCGATTTGAATTTCATCTAAGGGTATAACGAGTGTTTCATCATATAAACACTTTTTCAGGTTTGAAACGTGAAATGTGTTGTGAACTCCACTGAGTTCTAGGGGTAGTTGGAGTTGGTAAGCTACGGGACCAATCCTCGCAAGGATTTTGAATGGTCCGATGTATTGTGGGTTTAGCTTTTCGCTTTTTCCAAACCTAACGGTTCCTTTCCATGGTGAGACTTTCAACATGACTTTGTCTCCAACTTGAAATTCCATAGGCTTACGTCTAACGTCGGCATAACTTTTCTGACGATCACGTGCTGCCTGTAATCGTTCCTTGATTTTGATGATTTTATCTGTGGTTTCTTTATTGAGTTCTTGACCAGTGAGTTGACTTTCTCCAACTTCTGTCCAGCATATAGGTGATCGACACTTACGACCGTACAATACTTCAAACGGTGTGGCTTTTATGCTTGAGTGATAACTATTGTTGTATGAGAACTCACATAACGGTAAATGAGTATCCCAACTGTTTCCAAAATCTATTACGCAAGCTCTCAACATATCCTGCAAGTTTTGGACGGTTCTTTCACTTTGACCATCTGTTTGAGGGTGATAGGCGGTACTCATGTCTAGACATGTGCCTAGTGCTCCTTGAAGAGTTTGCCAAAACCTTGAAGTAAATATACTATCTCTGTCTGAGATAATAGAAATTGAGACTCCATGTCTTGAGACGACTTCATTGATATAGACTTTGGCAAGACTTTCCATTTTGTCTGTCTCTTTAATTGGCAAAAAATGTGCAGATTTCGTCAAGCGATCGACAATTATCTATATAGTGTCGTAGCCACTTAAGGTCTTGGGTAATTTTGTAATGAAATCCATTGAAATCTGTTCCTATTTCCACTAAGGTATTCCAGGTTGGTGCAACAATCCTGTAGGCTTCTAATATTCCGCTTTGACTTTAGAACAAGTTAAGCATTAACTAACATAAGTGGCGATATCAGCCTTCATGTTGGGCCACCGATACATTTCTTTAAGGTCTTGGTACATTTTGTCAGAACCTGGGTGTATTGAATACTTGGATTTGTATGCTTCATCCATCACCAAATTCCTTAGGTTCCCGAAGCTTGGAACCCAGATTCTATTCATGAAATAACTTCTTCCGTCAGTTTTGACTTCCAACTGCTTGTCCATTCCACACAAGAATTCGTTTTTCAAATTCTCCTCTTTAAGTGCTTTGATTTGAGCATTTTGAATCTGAGTAGCGAGAGTTGTATGAATCGTCATTCCTAGTGCTCGCACTCGTAGAGTTTTGACTCGTTCTTTCCTGCTCAAGGTATATGCTACAACATTGGCCTTACCATGATTGTAACGGATGTTGCGGTCGTAGTCATTGAGAAGTTCCACCCAACGTCTTTGTGTCATGTTTAGTTCCTTCTGATCAAAAATGTGCTGAAGACTTTTGTGATCGGTAAAAATGGTGCATTTTGTACCGTAAAGATAATGCCTCCAGATTTTAAGTGCAAAGACAACTACTCCTAACTCCAAGTCATGAGTCGTATAATTCTTTTCGTGCACTTTGAGTTGCCGAGATGCATAGGCAATCACTTTGTCTCTTTGCATCAACACACACCCTAGGCCTTGGTGTGATGCATCGCAATACACAACGAAATCATCCGGCCCTTCAGGAAGTGATGAAATTGGTGCGCTGCATAACTTCTGCTTCAATTACTTGAACGTTGATTCCTGTTTTTCACTCAAATCGAATTTCTTGTATTTCTGAGTAAGAGTGGTCAAGGGTTGAGCTATCTTGGAGAAATATTCAATAAATCTCCTACAAAATTGTGACACCCCAACTTCTCTCACGTTGACACGTGTCAAATTTTGGTCCCAGTTTATGCTTTAACAAAAAATCGTGTTCGGAAGCGTGAAATCACCCTTTCATAAGTTAAACACACCATTAACATCTATGATTAATAAAAACTAGTGTGTTTAATTTTAATATCACCAAAGATTTACATAACGTTTGAATTCCGCTTCAAAACGTGCCCAATCTGATTGCCCGATGCATATCTATGTTTTGACCTGTAACATCACATAAAAGGTCACAATTAGTTCATAAGAACTAAGTAAGTAACCCCAAAACTCAATAATACACAACCATTGTAATTTAACACAACACATATGTGCACACAAACTCCAATTGTGCATCGTATTTCCAAAAAGTCAAATTTAAACAATTTGACTCTTGAAATTAGATGTCTACACTCTTGTAGATCATCTTTTGTTCACACACCTTGTGAATCGAAACATGCACATAGCCAATTTAACGTCTACACTTTTGTAGATCATAACCTCCACATTATGATGGTTGTTTACACTCTTGTAAATCAACTTAATCATTATCACTAGTTGAATCTTCACACACCTTGTAAATCATTCAATTAAAATAACCACACCAACCATAACCATTTCTATCACATTCAATCAAAACAACAAATCACATATATCATATGATCTATTTTCAACTCTATTACTAGCACCTCTAGTTAATAGTCAAATTACGATCATATGACTTAATCCAACTCTATTACCAGCACCTCTGGCTAAATTTAAAACACCATAATCACCATATATACTCTATTGAATCATCCAATTATCCACACTCTAGTGGTTTCAACAATTTAGTCCCCGGATTAACCGGTTATCCACACTCTAGTGGTTTGACTTATTCACCATTAACTCATTCGGTTATCCACACACCTGTGGCTTAATTTATTCACAGTTCTCAAGACAAAATGTCAAAATACATCTTTCACAATCAATGATTCAAATGAGCCATTCAAAATGACTCTCACAATGTAATAATATCATACTATTAATTATCAATCATTGGTTGCAATATTTTAGTCATGATCACACTATGGTGTTCACTCTCCTGTTCTTCCACCATAGTTACTTGTCAGCACCTCTGACTATCCACACACTTGTAATTTCATACATAATTTCAAGTCTTAAGATGTTCACCCACCGGTCCTTTCATCTAAGACATTTTCTAGCACCTCTAGCTATCCACACAACGCTGGTTTCATACAAAAATTTAAGTCTTAAGATGTTCACCCACCGGTCCTTCCATCTAAGACATTTGCTAGCACCTCTAGTTATCCACACAACTGTGGTTATTTTTATGCCATTTATATTACGCATACAACTCCAGCATAACATTCACATTGAAACTAAAAATTCCTTCTCATAGGTCTTTTAACTCAATTAGTTTCATTAAACAAGTTATGCACAATCAATATATAAACATCAAAATCAAGTAGACTCTTTCTACTGCTTATATGTAATGTTACAGTAAGTTGGATAACTTACCTTGATTTGGAGAGCTATAAACAATCTCCAATCCTTTTCCAGGCCTTCTAGAACTAGATTCACCTCCTCCTCCTATTATATATTCACATATAACAGGATTTAATAATATGAACACACAACTTGTATTATTTATGTAATCCAGTTCATTTGACCTATTTTACTTTTCATATTCAGTCAAAACCTCATTGAGGCTTTTATCAAACAACTCATGTGCAGAAATTAATCTGCCCAAGTTCTTAGCCATATTCAATTATTAAAATTCCATATTTTGTAATATGTCGCTTGACTTCCACCATCAATACCTAGTTGCAAATTAAACGTATACAACTAGTTTCAATGCATCCAACACCTATACATACTGATTCAAACTCATTTGAATCTCATTCATTACTATGTGGCATTTAGAAGTCAAGTTATCACCTATAATTAGCATATTTATGCCAAAATCATTAACTTCCAAACCTCAACATTTAATCAAAACACTTGAATCGGATTAATCATTACAAAGAATGATCCAACTCCATTATAATCTTGATTTAATCATCCTACTAGTTATCATACTCAATAATATGGATTTCATGACAACCGGACATTATAACGGGTCAAAAATCAAAACTTCACCGTTAAAACATCTAGTTCTTCGTTTCTAATTATTCCTAGCCATCATCTAGGCAATAATCAATCACAATAATCATTATCTCATGCTCAAAACTATATTTAATCCATATATTATCAAACCAGTAGGAGAAATCAAATCATTACCCTTTTTAAACGGATTTCTGTCACATAACAACGATCAGATGTTGTAGAAACAATCCTTGGCACGTTCCGGATGTTTAGAATGCTCCAAATATGAGTTTGGATCTTCAGAATTTCGCCTGTGAGTGTTGCAATTTTGAAAGAGAAGAAAAATGAAACTTCTTGAAGCATTTCTTGAAAAAAAAACCAATCTGCCAAACCGACACGCGCCAGGCGCATCGCCCCGCATGGGCGTTTGGTCTCAGGCGTACCGCGCGAGACTATAGTTCCCAGATATTTTTTTTCTTCCCGCGCGTACCGCCTAGCGTGAGTGGCTGAGGCTAGGCGTACCGCCTGACACCTTTGACTTTGATGTTTTTGTATTTTTCTTCGTTTTGCGATTCCGGAGAATCCAGAACTCCGTTTCGCGCACGGTTTTTTCCCACGTTCATGAATTCTCGCATATTTTCAAATTGTAACAATCACAATCATTCTATTAACAATTATTTCATACATATTCAATTGTTAAAACCGGTTGTTACAAAAATCTAGCCAGGCCCAAGAATTTCCGCACCTCAGTTGGAGTCTTTGGTGCAACCCAATTCTTAATCGCTTCAATCTTGGCAGGATCAACATGTATGCCTTTATCATTGATTACATGCCCCATAAAATGCACTTCTCTAATCCAGAAATCATATTTTGAAAACTTTGCATACAGCTTCTCATTTCCAGCAACTCCAATATTAGCTTTAGATGTTGTTCATGGTCCTCTTTGTTTCTAGAATAGATAAGAATATCATTAATAAATACGATGAAAAATTTATCCAAATAGGGTTTGCACACCCTGTTCATTAGATCCATGAACACTACAGGAGCATTCATCATGCCAAAAGGCATGACTAGAAACTCGTAGTGGCTCGAAGTTTTTTACGAGCCGAGCTGGAGCCAGAATTTTGGCTCGAAAGAAATTTCAGCTAGGCTAGAAAATCCACGAGTCTAGCTGGAGCCAGGCCTTGCTCGGCGTGGCTCGATTCGATTACAGCCCTATATGTGTGTGTATAGGGTAACATATGTTTTATTAATAATTCACTCTTATAACAATAATTTGTGATTATTGGTTAAGATCAATCTAAATCTTTGTTTTTTCAAATATTATTACTACACATATAAAATAATTTCTTCTTTTATGTGTGTGTGTAAATTCATGTGTGTTTTAGGAATTTCCACCATATAAAAACTTAACTTACATTGGTGCAAAATCTAAAATCTTTCAATGGTGTAAACTCCTAAATGCATGTAAGTTACTTACACATAAAAAAATAAAATGTTGTTAATTTGTAACAATGATATTAAAAAAAATAAAGATTTTGATTGATCTTGATATATTATCACGGGTTATCGCTATAGAGGAGAGAACATAAGAAAACTCTTATCTTTTGAGAAAACTTAGAATACTACTATCAATCATTCATAAAATTTATTAGTTATTTATTAATATAATTTTTAAAAGATATTTATATAATATTACACATTTAACAAAAAATATTCTACGTATTGCGTTACGTATATGTAACACCAATTTCTTATGTTTTTTGGTCGACATGCTTTTACATGTATATAATACAATTAATCCAATGGTTTTTTGGTAAAATGTGTAATATTTCGTTAATACCTTTAAAAATGTAAAAAAAGTTATGTAAATTATATAATTGATCGAGAAGAGTTTTCACAAAACTGTGAATTTTCTTTATAACCTAACCCCATGTGCGTATGTATGTATGTTTGTATGTATGTGTGTGTGGATATATATATATATAGGTGTGTAAATTTTTACATCAGTGTAAAGTTATGAAATGACAAATTGATAACACATTGTAAAAATCATCTCAAGTTATGATTGTGTGTGTGTGTGTGTATGTATAGGTTATGTAAAATTTACTTCACTTGAAGGGCATGAAAGGATAAATTGGTAGCACATGGAAGTTATGAAAATCATTCCAAGTTTAGTTTAAACAAAGAAAAGTAACTATTTCATCTCATTAAAAACACAAATAACAAACAAAAACATAGCTAATATGAACAAATTAGATAGCAACAACCAAGATGGTTTTCAGTACTTTTTAAACCATTATAAGATAATGAGAACAAAATGTTAAAAAATCAATATGTTTCAATCTTGATCTAATTTAACAAAAAGTAATGAAAATTCAATGATAAAAATATGGCTAATGTGAACAATCAAGTTAAAGATATAAACGCTAACAAAAAAAAGTCCCTTAAAATAAAAAAAAACAACTAAACAATAAACTATAAAAAACCTTTCTTATCAAATTGAAGATGTTTCAGTGAAGTGTAGTTACCAACAAGCAGGTTAAATGTCTCATCGTACAGAAAATCGTCCGCTCATCATCAGTGGTAAATGCATTGTCGTCTTGTCGATGTCTTCACAAGTCACAACAGCGTTATCAAAATCAAGTGAACAAACGCCCATTAACAATGAAAGCTTGATGAAAGAAAAAACATGATCAAGCTGATTTGTTGACTGATACTGATGCTTAATGAAGCTAATATATAATACACTATAGAGGGTAATTATAGCGGTGTAAAATGCGGGCTTAGTGTTTATAAATGAAAATATCCTTAAAGGAACTTTTAAACATATGTCACGTGACAATAACTTATGGTAAGGTTCGGTTATTAACATATATTAATTGTGGTAACCCATCAAACTTCACCAAGATCAACCAAAACCTTTGGGTTTTTTAAGACATTTATTATACATGTACAAGATTATATTTTTTTATACGTAAATGCAAATTAACATGCGTTTATTATACGTAAATATCTTTTGCTTGTATGGTTTTCTTTTTAAAGTCACGAGTAGCTTTTTGATTTATATAGTGCACCTAATCATGAGTGTTAAATGCAAAAATGAGTGGAATTCCACGCCAAGTACTATGAAATCCCACATCATATTAGTTAGTCTGCATCTAATGAAAATATGATAAACCGATTCTAGCTCCTCCACACACAGTTTACAGTAGGGGTGAGCAGAAAACTGAATTAACCAAACCGAAACCAAATTAACCAAAACAACTGAACCAAATTAACCAAAACAATTGAACCAAATTAACCGAACCGAAAATAACTGAAACGACGTGTTCGTTTCGGTTTTGGTTATTGTTTTTCCCATAACCGAAAATGAACGAACCAAACCGATATTGCTTACTCATTATTTTTCTATCATTAAACCCAATACCAATATATTATTATTTAAGTTCTTGATCCAAGAAGACTTACTTTTTAAAACCATATAAAAAAATAACAATTAAAACAAATTCCAAACTCTCGCTTTCCGGTGCACACGAATATGTGACTCATACGTATACAACCATTTGGTTGAATGGGTCTCTGAAAACAGGTTAAAAGAAGCATTTTTTAAATTTCATATGAACATTTTTTAATTTTATGATTCATAATGTTTTATGATATACATCATACATGCAATCTTTGTCCAGTAGAGGTGTTCAAAAAATCCGAAACCCGAATCGTATCCGAAACCCGAGTAAATTGATCCGAATTAAAGATTTGGATATGATATCCGTTTTCCGAATTCGTATCGAATCAGATCTCGGATATAAAAAATCGTTTTTGTTCGAATCGGATATCCGAATTCAATCCAAATAACCCGAATAAACCTTGTTAATTCGGGTTGTTCGGATTATTCGTGTCTCACCCCGGGCTCTCGGCGACCCGAATTGGTTTCATCGATATGTCTCGATCAGAGTTTATTACTCTTTTTCATATGTTTTAAGCGGAAGCATTGTTTCATGAATTCATAATTTTTCGCAGCGAAAATCGTTATTCTTCAAATTTCATAAATAATTCACATGCATAGATATTAAAACCATATTTCATCATTTTTAAATAATTCATACGCATAGGTATGAAAACCACATTTCGTTATTTGTAAATAACTTTTCAAAAATAAATTTTCATGATTTTATAAAATTTCATACGCATAGGTATGAACACCATCATTTCATATTATTGTAAACATGATTTTCACAAACACGTAATTTCAAACCATTTTATAATATCCGGTTTATACATGACTTGAAGACATAGCTCCAATAGCTCCATGGTCTTACCACGAGATCTTATTCAAGGCATCATAGGCTAAAAATCTCTAATCTTGCTTCTCTTTTACATTTCATTATTATCTGAAAAGTTTTTGAAAATAAAACGTCAACAAAATGTTGGTGAATACAAACAACAGATTCGATATGTAAGCATAGCATGTTCGGTTCTTTAACCATAATTAATAGTGGCAATACTACACATTTAGCAGGTTATTTCACTGATCGATACAACCACTGCATACCCTGGCTTGTACTGTCACTGGTTAAGAACAACAGCGGAGTGCGTCTTACAGTTGTTCCCTCCAACCCACAGCCTGTCACTGGTTAAGTTGCCTACGGAGGGCGTGTTACGTATAACATTCCAGCCCACGCTACCAGTCACGTATGGGAGTTTCACCCATATACGGATACAATTGCAAATCGTACATATACTAATGGTCTAAATGATGGTCTCATAGTATCTCTTTATACGTTAAAGTTTAAACATACCATGCTCATAAAAAAATTCATTTATATTTAAAAAGAAGTTAGATGTATTCACCTAGATTTTTGGTTGGCTGAGTGAAAGCTTAGAACTTCTTACTATTATTTGGCAACGTTTCTACTTAATTTATCTTGCAAATACGATTCCTAATGCTGTTTATTTTCTGTTCCTAAAATGAACTAAAATTTCAATATATTATTTATATAAATAGGGTAGAATCTTAACCCTAACCCTATAAGTTAATAAAATCTTAATTTATGAATTTAACTATGAAATCAGATAATATACCTAAACGAACTAACTCCTTAATCTTGACTTTTTATATTGATCAGCATCTCCTAGTATCCAAAGTTTCTAATCTCCTTCTCTATTGTTTGCGTATGTGTGTGTGTGTGTATATCTGTGTTCTCATATGAATTCATATAACCTTAGAAGTATTTATTGGCAATTTTAATACTTGATATCCAAGAATAGCTTTCTACGTGTTTTACTATATGTTGAATGAATCATCGTAATTTTTTTTTTCGCCTGCAGTAAAAACCTCCACGTATAAACTCTTTGAAACGAGATTTGAAAGATTTTTTTTATTTTTTATTATTATAATTAATTTAATTTAAATTTTGTTTTTCTCTTATAACTTTTAAATATAATGTTTTATAAAATTCTGAATATACAGTTAGGACCAGCTCATTTTTCTCTACGTTTTAACCTAAGTTTCGTTAAAAATGGAGAAAGTTTAATTATAATATATATTTGTTAATTTTTTAGGCAGTCTCCTAAAATAGTAGTTAATTGTTCAAACAACGATTATTTTTAATAATTGTTTCATCCTACCAATTCGTTTAAACAAACGCTAAAAATTTTGAGCGTTTATTTCTACTTTTATACTCTAGAATAATCATTTTTATTAAATAATTTATTTTATATTATTAGACGAGGCCTTACATTTTAATTGATCATTTTTATTATTATATTTTTGACTAATAATATTTTAATTATAAACGAGATTATTTTATTTATATTCACAAAACTGGTTGTTTCAATTCGGGTGAAAAAATAAGTTTATTCGGGTTTTTCGGATATATTCGAATCGGGTTAAGAAAATTTCGAACTCGGGTTTGGTCGGGTTTCGGATAGAGTTTTAAAATTTTCAAATCCGAATAAACCGTTATTCAACCCGATAAACACCCCTATAAATGTCCAGTAGGAAAAAAACTATTTTCTACAAGTTTTTCTCAAACGGAAAAAAGAAGTAAATTGTGCATCCCACATCGCTCACTAGAACAAAAAATTGCAAGATTATTCCACTATAAAAGAAAATGCTATTTGAAACCAACTCAAAACGGTTTTGATAATCTTTTTATTCTATTGGCTTAGAGGATATAAACTTTAAATTTAAAGTAATGTTCAAGTTTAAACAAGAAGTAGTATAAATATTTAAACGGAAGAAGGAGGTTAAATTTGATCGCAAGTTGAAATCTTCTTACAAAAATTTCAATTATCCACTTAAAACCGAACTGACTTGTGAGACATAACTAATAACCGAAACCGAATTAAACCAAAACCAATCGGTTTTAAGGAATACTTAACCAAAAATTTCGGTTTTGGTTTCGGTTATAGCTCAAAACTGAACAGAATCGAGCACACCTCTAGTTTATAGATATAAGAGTTCACTCGTATATGCCTTGTTAACATATTATCCATCGTAGGGATGCACTAAAATGAAACGATTGTGGAATGGATGCTTTTATTTCCTTTCAACCATGATGTTGATTTCTTTTCAATAGGCATGTGAGGGGGTTTAATTTGTGCGGACATGATGAAGATATCCTCAACATTGTGTACCATTCTATTTATGACATAAAATTACGGGGATGAGATATACAAAAAACAATTTTTTAGTGCATTTAAACAAATATTGTAGTAATAATGTAACATTAAAATTGAACAAATGTTCTAGCGTTTAAATTTGTATTCCAATGTTCTGCCGTTTAAACAAAACTAGTTGCTTACCCGTGCATTGTGGAGGGGCATTACGATTAAATCTCATGCTTTGTAGGTGAAGCATAGACAGAAAATACGATTATTTTCCTGATGTTATGGTATAAGAATTTTTTAAAATTTATTTAATAGGAAAAATTCAAAAAAACTTAAAAATCGCTTGACGTAGCTTGTTTTACGTAATTAAGGATTTGCGTTGCTTTGATGAATTAGGTAGGTTAAACACATAAAAAATGTTTGAAATTATGGCGACTTAGTTACAGAGATTAAAACAGAGATAAAAAAAATAGTTATATAAGAGTATAAATATTCTTCAACCAGTATCGATAACATTCTTTAACGTATCAGTACATTGTCGTTAGTCGACAAATCCAAGATTATTATTTTTTAATTAACGTACAAATACATTTGAGTAAAAACAAATTATATATACTAAAGTAGATAAATTTTTAATTTTAGAAACTCAAAAAGTTAAAAGTAAGACACTAAGGAGAGTTGAGAAATAAAATGTAAAGAAAAAGAAACAAAATTAACGAACATATCGAGAAAAATTAACAAACGCATCGAGGAAAATTATAAGTACACGGATGGTTCCTGTGGTTTACCCATATTGCACGGATGGTCCCTAATTATCAGAAATTACAACGGTGGCCGAACACTTTGCAAAAACGTAACACGGGTGGTCCATGGGTTGAATGGACGTTATCTTTTTCTGTTAAATGGGTTTGAATTGACTAAAATGCCCCTCTTATTAAAAAAAGACAAATACGTGTATACACACACATAGATACACACCTGCACCACCGAAAACCTCCGGCAACACCACCACCATGCATCTCCGGCAACCACCACCACCGAGCACCTCTGGCAACCACCACCACCGATAACCACCATCCGACCCATACCAACTTGTATCTGATCGGGAATTAACCGTGCTAACATCATCTATTCAACAAAAAATTAAATATAATCTGTAATCGCACTTTTCAATCAAAATAAGCGTCGATAAATTAAATTTCGAATATAATTCACCAAATACTAATATTACGACCGACCAGAACACACAATCTCACTCAACAGTGATTAATTAGCTAATTATGAAACTGCTCACGTCATGACAGGAATTAAAAAGTCAAATAATCAATATCTTTAATACAAGTAACATGAAATCGCAATACAGACCGTTCACACATTCATCGTTATAATCATATGATCTTGATCTGTCCTTTTATGACAAAAACACTTCAGATCATCCAAATAGGATTGAATCAACAAATTTACGCGACATCAGGACCGATTAGGATCAATTATGAACAATCAGAACACATAAGTTAATAACATACATGCGCGTGATGTGGTCGCCGGCGATGGTATTGTCTCCGGTGATGATTTGGCCGCCGGTGATGATGTGGTCGCGATTCCAATCGCAATTAGTGTCAAATGTTGTGTTCACCGGTGATGGTGTGGTGGTAATGTGGTGATGGGTGGTGGGTAATTGCAGGTGAAGGTGGTGATGTTTGTTTGGTCGCCGGTGTGTTACCACAGAAGAGAGGTTAGGGTTTTCTCCTAAGAGAAGGAGAAAGATGAGGTAAAGGTGTAAGGGTATTTTGGTCATTTAGAAAAATTTAACAGAAAAAGATAACGTCCATCCAACCCAGGGACCACCCATGTTACGTTTTTGCAAAATATTCGGCCACCGTTGTAAGTTCTGATACTTGAGGACCATCTGTGCAATATAGGTAAACCATATGCACCATCCGTGTAATTAACTCTAATTTTTTTATTAATAATATAACCTTAAAATTGAACCAGAATTGAAACCAAAGACGTTCCCTGCCACCATCGTCCTTAGTCCTTACCCTCTTTGGCTCCTCGCGGCGACGCGGTCGCAGATCTCCGAGCAACAACCGACGACTTCGGACGACATCTGAGCAACATACGATGGGTTTGACGACATCCATGATTAATAAACCACTGATTGTTCTTCATTGTTCTGTTTTTGCAAAGAAGGGTGCCTCTCTTGTTGTTTGATTTGTTTTTTTTTTTTTCAAAAAATTAAAAAAAGAAAAAGAGGAGCCATTGACTTTGACTTGTTCTGATACAGATAATATATTGGATTGAAAATGAGTTTATATGTAAATTAAAGAGAATATTCAACACGTAATATATGTTGAATAATATTTATTACTTTAACAATAACAAGCATAAAAAGTTGACCTGCTCCATGATCTTATCTCCAATTTAACCAGTTACCAATGATTTCTTTCAAGTTTAATATGCATTCAATTCTTGACACATTTAATTGATTTCATTTAGTTTTTATATTCATATTTGATATCAACACACATATTGGGCATATGGAGAATTTCCATCATCTTGAGATCCAACTTGAAGTAATTAAGTTGGCAACCAGCAACTTTAGGGACGACAACATTATCGGGGTTGGTGGATTTGGGAAGGTGTTCAAAGGATTCATCTCAAATTCTAAGGGCCAAATCATGGTTGCTTTAAAGCGTCTAGATCGTAGATACGGACAAGGAGATCCGGAGTTCTTGAAAGAGATTATGATGCTTTCCCATTACAAGCATCCAAATCTCATCTCTCTTCTTGGTTTTTGCAACGAAGACGGTGAGAAGATCCTTGTGTATGAGCATGCGTTACATGGAAGTCTTGACCGCCATTTAAGTTCCACTTCTCTCACGTTGATAAAACGTTTAAAGATATGTGTTGAGGCCGCAAGAGGAATAAGCTACCTTCATGATCCCAATGGTACACAACAAAGAGTGCTCCACCGCGATATTAAAAGCTCCAATATCTTATTGGATGAGAACTGGAATGCGAAAGTTTCTGATTTTGGTTTGTCGAAAATCGGTCCCGCTAATCAGCAGTACACCTTTCTTTTCTCCAATGTTGTAGGTACCCCTGGTTACCTAGATCCCCTGTATTTGAAGACTTACCTCCTAACGAAAGAATCAGATGTATACTCTTTTGGTGTCGTCTTATTTGAAGTATTGTGTGGAAGGGTATGTTATGAACATAATGATGGTCAGTTTTCTAGTTTAGTGCAAATGTGGAAACAAAGCTACAAACAGAAGAAGCTAGACCATATTATATTTCATGACATGGATCAACAAATGGATCCAAGCTCTTTAGAAACATTTTCAACTACTGCATACCAATGCTTGCTGAAAAATTATAAACAACGACCAACAATGTCAGAAGTGGTGAAAAAACTTGAGATTGCACTTGAAATTCAAGAAACTTATGATTTGAAAAAGTATGAAGAAATGATTGCACTTCAAGAAATGATCAAGACTTCAACGCCTCCGCTAATCTACACAACACAAGAGGAACTCAAAACGCTCCTCGCGAAAGGGGTCATCATTAACATGGGAAAAACGGTAATTAACTAGCTAGCTATCATGAAGGATATTAAATCTTTATTAATTCATATATAGAATGTTACTTATATTTTAGCTTATTTTGTTTAATTATTTAATTTGCATGGACAGTGGTTTTCACTAAATAAAAAGGGTCAAAATTGTGTAATGATATCTGCGGCAGAATGTATGATTCCTCTTTCAAATACAAATATTCCACATTCTCATGACTATGATTCAAGGTAACCTTTCCATCCCTTTTGATTCTTGATTTTGGAGACTTTGAAATTATAGAATTAATAAAAAGAAAGAAACCCATAAGATATTATGTATTATCAATCAACTTTATATAGGAAACCCTTTTGAATATCATTATTAAAAAACTAAAAAAAAAAAAAAAACTTGAAGGCAAACTAACATATATTTTTTAATACTTTTTTGCTTCTTGGTGCAGATTTGCAAGGGGAAGCTATCTCTCATTAAGCTGGAAATTCAAAATACATATCCAAACCCAATTCTTGTCACCAAAAATAGTATACACAGTAAACCTAGTGTTCAAGATTATCAAAAAGAACCATCCTTTAAGCAAACAGTCATATGGAGCACCGAGATATGTCACGATAGGGGAAAATCCGTCCTTTTTGTATTTTGCAGACGAGAGAGAAGACGGATGGTTGACGACTAAATTGCATAAATTTACCAGCGAAGGTAGATATGCGGATCTTGAAATTATATTTGGGAGTTTACCGAATTATGATTCTTCTGTATTAGTAGTTGAAGGAATTGAGTTTCAGCCACTAGAGAAAGTAAGCATCTTTCATTCATTTATATCAATTTTCTTTATGGGAAGCAGTGGCGGAGCTTGGGCAAAGTGAGAGAGGGTGGAAAATTTTGAAACTTAGAATACATGTTAATTTTTTGAAGCGAGGGGGCGAAACCGCGATTTTTAACTAAAAATAACATTTCGGCCGAAAAATTAACGCTACGTACGAAAAAGAGGCCCCCAGCCCCTATTAAGCTACGCCACTACTGATGGGAAGAGCTTCAAACAGATAATATGTTGTATATGGGTAATGTTTTATAGGTGGATCATGATGGTCATGTGCAAGGGATAAAAGAGAAACTCTATCTTTTTTTTGGTAGAGGATTCCCAATCAAATATGTTGAAGGGGTAAGTTTGAAATATATGAATTTTTTATTTCTTAATTTATATTTGTTTTTCTTAGTACCCTTTTAGACGTATATTTTGGCTATGCTTATGCTTCAAACTAAACCCCAACGGTCAATACCATTGAACTCTTACAAAATTTCGATCCAAAAACACACGATGGACAACATCGAATATGTACACTAGGTGTGTTACACACTATTGTGTCGTTAGACTCTAGACCGGGCCTTGCTTCTACTATAGTGATAGCGACTGCGGTTGTTGCTTGCTAGTTTATTTTTTTATTTTTATTTTTTTTTAAAAAAATTATTATTAAAATTTGCTGGGAATTCAATGGTTAATCACTTGGTGGGTTGAAGCCACAAGTACAAAGGATGCGATGTCAGTCATGAGAACCTGAACATGGTATAGATAACTGAATGTGAATATGCTATGAGTTTTCATGGGTTGAAACAAGAATGACTTGTATAACTCGAAATTTTGTATTATTTTAAATTTTTTAATATTAATACTCTAAATTACAAATTAACAACTAAAATTATTAATGTATATAGAAACATGATGTTTGTTTAAATCCTGACATCATAAATCCAATTAGTTGACATAAAACATATGTTTTAAAAAAAATAAGCACGTCAACCTACAAACCCGTAAATCGACTCAAATACAGCCCGTTTAGCAAGACATGTCCACAGGTCAACCGTCAACCCAAAACTAACCCAAATCTATTTAGACTAAGCCCAACATACATATTTAACAAAACAGATGTTCTTGTATTACAAATATAGCCAAAATCACATAAATATATACCACATAAACTCATGAACATGCCAAAATTTTCTACAAATTCATAAATTCCTACAAAATTACTATATATATATATAAATATATATAGGATTTGGTTCAAATAATAACCCATCTTAATTGCAGTAACCCAATAACTTTGACAAAAAATGCCCGAATCTTTTGGTTTTTTTTTTTGGTATTTATTATACATATTTAAAGGGGGTTTCTTTTTTGTGTTTTTGCTAATTCACAAGGCAAATCGAATTTGCACTAGTGTAAAAGTTTGGCATATATATATTAAAAGTGATGAAAAATTAATAGGAGATTTAATATTATTATATAATAAGTGGGTCCATTGCTTATTATATTATATATCATATTATTTAAGTGTTTGATTTAAGTAGTGATGTTTTGAAAATCAATACTTGAACCATCAGAAGTTTTTTTAACTTTGAAAAGTAGTAAACAGAGATAAGTATATTAAATTTGAGAGATTTGCTTATATATTTGAGTTTTTATTAAATTTGAGAAATTTGCTTTGAGATTTGGGTTTTATTTTTAGTTCAAACAATTGGTTGCCGATGAGACGGATTTTGTTACTAATTTTTTCTACTATTTTTACAACATATTTGTGAGGATTTTGTATGATTTTATGAAAAAATTGTATAGAGTTTATGGTGAGATATAACTTATGCTTATGCAAATGATATATAATACCCATTATCAGGAGTTTACTATAGTAACCAGTCGCAACGCGCGGGGATAAACCTAGTTATACGTAATATCTGAAAACTACTCTTTTGATTTGCCAGACAAATACAAGGTACATCAAAATAGATGGCACAAATGAACTGCCTTCAATTTAGGCCTCGCATCTGAATTTGCACGTCATGCTTTTTACTTGCAAGCTAGAGGAACCCAGCTACGTAACAAGGATTGGATATTGGCACCTGCTGACATGGTAAAACAACCTTTGCTATCTCATATATTTAAATCTTTTCTGGTGAAAGGCATATTGGAGGCATTTTATGTTTGGTGTAAATGGTAAATTTCACACCATATATACGAGTAACTATGTTAAAAATTCGCGTATTACACAAATTAAATAAATATAATGCTATATGCTTATTAGACTATCCACAGCGGTCACCCTACTGAAACCCCCCATGAAATTTTATGCCACGTCATCACCCTATTGAAAACTTTAAAACCCCACAGTGGTCACCCCACCAGAAAACTTTACCCATTGTGAGAGAGGATAAGGCTGTGTGTGAGAGGGGGGAGAACGGGGAGCGGGGGCCGTGGAGAGGGTTCTGGCGGGGCCCGCGGCAGGGGGTGGCGTGTTCCCACTTGTGGCCGCGGAAGGGCGGCACCCCGCGGAGGTGGGCGGGGTAACGGCTGCGGCCGGTCTTAATAAATATTTGGAAACCTATAATAAAATTATACATAGTATTGTTTTCACATATATTATGTGCAGGAAACATACTAATTATTATGTATGAATGTGTAGGATATTGTATTATGTTGATTTATAAGTGTCTTTTTTGTATGTAACAATGATTTTTGAAGAGATATGTTTAATTATTTTTAGAAAGATTAGTTATATACATAAATTTCATGTGATTATAATTATAATTTTCTTTATTATATATAAAGTTTACAAATTAAAAAATATGTTTAATTCTTTGTACAAACATTTATATCTAATTAATATATTTCATGGGATCATGAAATTATAATAAAAAAAAAGCTGATGTTTAGATTTTAAATGAATATAAAAATGGCTCTCAACTCACTAACATCATGTAAATCCTTGTAAGAAAAGTTGAATAGGCTGACATAGCGTTCTTTTAATCTTTTGAAGAAACAACTGAACTTCGTGCTTTCCATTGAACATCCTAATGTCGTGACTAATTTTTTTTCCGGAGGAGCGAAATAATTTTTTTTTCCAGAGGGCGAAATAAAGGTTTTTTAAAAAAATTTCACTACGTATCGGGAAATTTACACTAATACATGATGAGAACTACATCCCATGTGCTATAAACCATCCCTGCTATTGGTTTCTAGTCCATCGTAACATTCAAACACCAATAACGAATCTCATTTAAATAAAATCGGAATGGAAATTTAAGCAAAAAAAAAACATAGATGCAGCATTATAATAAAAAAAAACAAAGCATAAAATAAATGTTATGTCTCAGTAATTACACATGCCCAGACAATTTATGTATGTTGCTAAACGAGTGTAAGTGCCAACATGTTACGTATATTTTTAAAAGAAATGTTAGGTTACGAAAATCACACAATAGAGGAGAGAACATAATAAAACTCTTATCTTTTGAGAAAACTTAAAATATTAATCATTCATAAAATTTATTAATTATTTTAAAGATAATTATATAATATTACACATTTAACAAAAAAATATTCAATGTATTGCGACATTGCGTTATGTATATGTAATACCAATTTCTTATGTTTTTTTGTCGACATATTTTTACATATATATAATACAATTAATACAATGTTTTTTTGGTAAAAAGTGTAATATTTCGTTAATACCTTTAAAATGTAAAAGAAATATGTAAATTATATGATTAATCGAGAAGAGTTTTCACAAAGCTGTGAATTTTCTTTAGAACCTAACCCTATGTGTGTATGTATACATATATAAGTTATGTAAATTTTTACCATGGTTGTATAAGTCGCTAGACGCTACTCGGGCGGTGAGGTATCGCCTAAGGATTAATCGAGATTTATATGTAATTTTACAAATATATATTATATACACACTTCAATATCAATAATTTAATATAATACTTTAAATAACTTAAAAAATAAGCTTAAATATACTAAATCAAATACTTCAAAGTTCAAACTTAAACAACAAGTTCAAAGTTTAGAGATGGATTTCGATGTTAAGTGGCTGGATTCAATGTTTCAGAGACATATTAAGGATTTTTGGTTGAGAAATGTCTAAATAATGATAAAATTGGTCCCTTTTTACCAAAAACAAGTCAAAAAAATCAAAAAATAAAATAAAATAAAAATCCGACTAGGCCACGCCTAGGCCAAAATCGATACAGTAGATGGGCGCCTAGCTCCTAGCCGGCCACCTAGGCTGATTTTTACAACACTGATTTTTACATCATTGTAAAGTTATGAATTGACAAATGGATAACACATTGTAAAAATCATCTCAAGTTATGATAGTGTGTGTCTGTATAGGTTATGTGAAATTTACATCACGTTAAGGGCATGAAAGAATAAATTGGTAACACATGGAAGTTGTGAAAATAATTTCAAGTTTAGTTTAAACAAAAAAAAAGTAACTATCTCATCTCATAAAAAAACACAAATAACAATCAAAAACAGGGCTAATATGAACAAATTAGATAGCAACAACCAAGATGTTAATCAGTACTTTTTAAACCAGTATAAGATCATGAGAACAAAATGTTAAAAAAACAATATGTTTTAATCTTGATCTAATTTAACAAAAAGTAATGAAAATTCAACGATAAAAATATGGCTAATGTGAACAATCAAGTTAAAGATATAAACCCTAGCCAAAAAAAGTCCCTCAAAATAAAAAAAAAACAACTAAACAATAAACTATAAAAAACCTTTCTTATTAAATTGAAGATGTTTCAGTGAAGTGTTACCAACAAGCAAGTTAAATGTCTCATTGTACAGAAAATCGTCCGCTCATCATCAGTGGTAAATGCATTGTCGATGTCTTCACAAGTCACAACAGCATTATCAAAATCAAGTGAACAAACACCCATTAACAATGAAAGCTTGATGAAAGAAAAAAACATGAGTGAAGGAGAAGAAAGTGTCGATCAAGCTGATTTGTTGACTGATAATGATGCTTGATGAAGATAATATATAATACATTATAGAGGGTAATTATAACGGTGTAAATGAGGGCTTAGTGTTTATAAATGAAGATATCCTTAAAGGAACTTTTAAACATGTCACGTGACAATATCTTATGGTAAGGTTCGGTTATTAACATATATTAATTGTGGTAACCTATCAAACTTCACCAAGATCAACCAAAACCTTTGGGTTTTTTAAGACATTTTATTATACATGTACAAGATTATCTTTTTTTATACGTAAATGCAAATTAACATGTGTTTATTATACGTAAATATCTTTTGCTTGTATGTTTTTTTTTAAAGTCACGAGTAGCTTTTTGATTTATATAGTGCACTTGATCATGAGCGTTAAATGCAAAAATGAGTGGAATTCCGCACCAAGTACTATGAAATCCAACATCATATTAGTTAGTCTGCATCTAATGAAAATATAATAAATCGATTCTAGTTCCTACACACACAGTTTACACTAGGGGTGAGCAGAAAACCGAATTAACCAAACCGAAACCAAATTAACCAAAACAACTGAACCAAATTAACCAAACCGAACAAAAAACGGAAATAACCGAACCGGAAATAACTTAAACGACATGTTCGGTTTGGTTTTGGTTATTGTTTTTCCCATAACCGAAAATGAACGAACCAAACCGATATTGCATACTCATTATTTATCTATCATTAAACATTTAAACCCAATACCATTATATTATTATTTGAGTTCTTGATCCAAGAAGACTCACTCTTTAAAACCATATAAAAAAAATAACAATTAAATCCAAATTCCAAACTCTCGCTTTCCGGTGCACACGAATATGTGACTCATGCGTAGACAACCATTTGGTTGAATGGGTGTCTCTGAAAACAGGTTAAAAGAAGCATTTTTTAAATTTCATATGAACATTTTTTTAATGTTATGATTCATAATGTTTTATGATATACATCATACATGCAATCTTTGTTCAGTAGAGGTTTTCAAAAGATCCAAAATCCGAATCGTATCCGAAACCCGAAAAAATCGATCCGAATTAAAGATTTGGATATGATATCTGTTTTCTGAATTCGTATCGAATCAGATCTTGGATATACAAAATCTTGTTTATTCGGGTTTTTCGGATTATTCGTGTCACACCCCGGGCTCTCGGTGACTCGGGCACTGCGACCCGAATTGGTTTCGTGGACATGTCTCGATCAGAGTTCCTGTCACACCCCCACCTCTCGTCACCTGTTGATGATGTCACTGAAACAGTCGCGGAAGCATAGTGGTGATGTCTCAGAGATGAGGGGTGACTTACTTGATCCGATATCACAAACACACAGATTAACTTGAGATAATTACATTACATGATTCGTTGTTACAATTTACATTACAACATTAACTTATTCAATTACAAGTTTGTGAAGTGCAGTCTCACCGGAATCACTGTCTACCTGCAAAATGTTTGATTTGAAAACTCAGCACAAAGCTGGTGAGTTCGTAAAGTTTAGTAATTAAACAATATGATATGCAAAATTTCAAGATATACAGTTCAGATAACCATGGGACCCGTATCTAGTTCCTTTCGGACAGTTTTACATTTTACGAAGATAATACCCGTCGGTAAATATCTTAATGCCTCATTATCTTAATGTCTATCACTAACATTAAGAAAGTGTTTTGGAAACAGGTAACAAACATTCACACCAGGGGAGATGCAATCCTCCCAGCAAATGGGTTGTTAGCCAATAGTACTATCAATGCTTCCTGTTCGGCCCCACATGGGTTCACTAGATACAGTTTCAAAGAATGAGGGCTTTTGATACTGTGATAGAGATACTAACGGCAAAATCCCATGAAATCACACAAAAGTCACATGAAATCACAAAGATAACAGTGATACATATCATATGTTCAGAAATCGATTTACAGAAATTCCCCGATATTTGTAAAACACTGAAATGAAAAGGGGTTGTACGAAACTCACCTGAAGTCTCAAGATAATAAGATCACTCGCAAACTGGTGATAATAGTGTAAGTCTGCATTAGTTTAGGTTAAATGAGTTATTGATGTTCTAACTCACTGATTAGATCTTTCTGAACGTTCAATGTCAAAGACATTGCTTTGCAAGTTATCAACCGATATTAAGTATTTAATTAGTTATTTTGATGTCATATCATACAATGTATGATAATGTAGGAACCTACCTTGAATTAGATTCCTAATATGGTGTTGATGACATGTTTGATTAATCAGAATAATCTTGGATTAACCAAATAGTTAATGTTGTTGATTATAATGCTAAAACAGTTTCTAGACAGATTAATGGCTTAGGAATTATCAATCCTTGTTATTGATTACCCAAATATCATGAAATATCACAATGTAGCATTATAATAGGTTTAGTAACCATGTTTAACATACTAATATGACTGTTATTATAAACATCAGATAATCATTCCAATGAGTATGTTAATGATTGTGATTAGTTTGAAACACTTGGATTTAACCTTGCATTTCAAAGATTAATCAAACTAATCACCTACATTGTCATAATCAAATGGTTTAAACCATTATAATCATGGGTATGATTTCATGCAAACCGGGCATTACAACGGATCAATACAAGGATTTAACCGTTAAAACATCGTGTTCTTCGTTTATAATCAATCCTAGCCATCATCTAGGCAATAATCAACAATCCTAACTATGTCATTACGTTAAAAATCAAGATCTAATCAATCATAATCAAACTAGAAGGTTAAAACGAATCATTACCCAATCCAACGGATTTCTGCGTTTAAAACAACGATCAGGACTTGAAAACACGTTCCTTGGTGCGATCGGTGACTTATGATGGCTTTAGAATGGTGATTTGATGATGAAGTGTGTGTGTTTTTCGTCTGGAAGAAGCTGGAGCTCGAGAGATATGAAGATGATAATTTTTGCATGCAATCTGATATTAAAATCTGATCCATTGCACCGCCTCTTGCATCGCGTACCGCGAAGAGGAGCCAGGGAAGACTTCGCGTACCGCGAAGAAATCCAGAAGAATCTCAGATATTTTGGTCCATCGCGTACCGCCGAGAACCCTTAAACCAGCCTCAGCGTACCGCGACGAGTCTAGAAGTTCAATACTTAGAAATATTTCTTCGTTTTTCGATTCCGGACAATCCGTAACTCCGTTTTGTACACGGTTTTCGCACACGTTCATCATTTCTCGTGTACTATCAACCTGTGGTAATTTCAATTGCCAAATCAACGCGGATTTCTAGAACGACCAAATGTGATCCCGTCATCAATGACGTGCTTTCTCAGCTGTTTTAAGCGAAAGCGTTGTTTCATAAATTCATAATTTTTCGCAACGAAAATCGTTGTTCTTCAAATTTCATAAATAATTCACATACATAGATGTGAAAACCCTATTTCATAGTTTCTAAATAATTCATATGCATAGGTATGAAAACAACATTTTTCAAAAATAACTTTTCAGTATTTTATAAAATTTCATACGCATAGGTATGAGCACCATCATTTCATATTATTGTAAACATGATTTTCACAAACACATAATTTCAAATCATTTTATAATATCTGGTTTATACATGACTTGAAGGCATAGCTCCAATAGCTCTAATAGCTCCAATAGCTCTAATAGCTCCAATAGCTCCAATAGCTATAATTGCTCCATAGTCTTACCACAAGATCTTATTCAAGGCATCATAGGCTAATAATCTCTAATCTTGTTTCTCTTTTACATTTCATTATTACCTGAAAAGTTTTTGAAAATAAAACGTCAACATAATGTTGTTGAATACAAATAACAGACTTAGCATGTTCGGTCATTTAACCATAATTAATTGTGGCATTTAATACTACACATTTAGCAGGTTATTTCACTGTTCGGTTTTGGTTACGGTTATAGTTCAAAACCAAACTGAACCGAGCATTATCCGGGATGTACTAAAATGTGGAATGGATCCTTTTATTTCCTTTCAACCATGATGTTGATTTCTTTTCAATAGGCATGTAAGGGGGTTTAGTTTGTGTGGACATGATGGAGATATCCTCAACATTGTGTATCGTTCTATTTGTGACATAAAATTATGGAGGTGAGATATACTAAAAACAATATTTTGAGTGCATTTAAACAAAATTTGTAGTAATAATATAACCTTAAAATTGAACAAATGTTCTAGCGTTTAAATTTGTATTCCAATGTTCTACCGTATAAACAAAACTAGCAGCTTACCCGGGCATTGCGGAGAGGCACAACGATTAAATCTCGTGCCCTGATGTTGTGGTATAAGAATTTTTTTTAAAAATTTATTTAATAGGAAAAATTCAAAAAAACTAAAAAGCGACATCGCTTGACGTAGCTTGTTTTACGTAATTAAGGATTTGCGTTGATTTGATGAAATTAGATAGGTTAAACACATAAAAAATGTTTGAAATTATGACGACTTAGTTATAGAGAATGAAACAAAGATAAAAAAAATAGTTATATAAGAGTATAAATATTCTTCAATCAGTATCGATAACATTCTTTAACATATCAGTACATTGTCGTTAGTCAACATATCCAAGATTATTATTATTTAATTAACGTACAAATACATTAGAGTAAAAACAAATTATACATACTAAAGTAGATAAATTTTTAATTTTAGAAACTCAAAAAGTTAAAAGTAAGATACTAAGGAGAGTTGAGAAATAAAATGTGAAGAAAAAGAAAAAAAATTTAACGAACGTGCCGAGAAAAATTAACAAACGCATCGAGGAAAATCATAGATACGAACCGAATTGAAACCAAAGACGTTTCCTGCCTCCATCGTCCTTACCCTCTTTGGCTCCTCGCGGCGACGCGGTCGCAGATCTACGAGCAACAACCGACGACTTCGGACGACATCTGAGCAACATACGATGGGTTCGACGACATCCCATGATTAAAGGATAGCGTCTCCGACCACATACTCGGTGTTTTTTGGTTGACTACAGATTTTTTCCCGCTGCAATCGTCTTCTACCAGCAGGTTCTATTCATTCCATTTGTTTCTTTTTCGTAAAATTGTAACGGTGTTCGAGATTAATAAACCACTGATTGTTCTTCATTGTTCTGTTTTTGCAAAGAAGGGTGCCTCTCTTGTTGTTTGATTTGTTTTTTTTTTTTTTCAAAAAATTAACAAAAGAAAAAAGAAAAAGAGGAGCCATCGACTTTGACTTGTTTTGATACAGATAATATATTGGATTGAAAATGAGTTTATATGTAAATTAAAGAGAATATTCAACACGTAATATATGTTAAATAATATTTATTACTTTAACAATAACAAGCATAAAAAGTTGACCTGCTCCTTGATCTTGTCTCCAATTTAACCAGTTACAAATGATTTCTTTCAAGTTTAATATGCATTCAATTCTTGACACATTTAATTGATTTCATTTAGTTTTTATATTCATATTTGATATCAACACACATATTGGCCATATGGAGAATTTCCATCATCTTGAGATCCAACTTGAAGTAATTAAGTTGGCAACCAGCAACTTTAGGGACGACAACATTATCGGGGTTGGTGGATTTGGGAAGGTGTTCAAAGGATTCATCTCAAATTCTAAGGGCCAAATCATGGTTGCTTTAAAGCGTCTAGATCGTAGATACGGACAAGGAGATCCGGAGTTCTTGAAAGAGATTATGATGCTTTCCCATTACAAGCATCCAAATCTCATCTCTCTTCTTGGTTTTTGCAACGAAGACGGTGAGAAGATCCTTGTGTATGAGCATGCGTTACATGGAAGTCTTGACCGCCATTTAAGTTCCACTTCTCTCACGTGGATAAAACGTTTAAAGATACGTGTTGAGGCCGCAAGAGGAATAAGCTACCTTCATGATCCCAATGGTACACAACAAAGAGTGCTCCACCGCGATATCAAAAGCTCCAATATCTTATTGGATGAGAATTGGAATGCGAAAGTTTCTGACTTTGGTTTGTCGAAAATCGGTCCTGCTAATCAGCAGCACTCATTTCTTTTCACCAATGTTGTAGGTACCCCTGGTTACCTAGATCCCCAGTATTTGAAGACGTACCTCCTAACGAAAGAATCAGATGTTTACTCTTTTGGTGTCGTCTTATTTGAAGTATTGTGTGGAAGGGTATGTTTTGAATCTAATGACGGTCAGTTTTATAGTTTAGTGCAAATGTGGAAACAAAGCTACAAACAGAAGAAGCTAGACGATATTATATTTCAAGACATGGATCAACAAATGGATCCAAGCTCTTTAGAAACATTTTCAACTACTGCATACCAATGCTTGCAGAAAAATTATAAACAACGACCAACAATGTCACAAGTGGTGAAAAAACTTGAGATTGCACTTGAAATTCAAGAAACTTATGATTTGAAAAAGTATGAAGAAATGATTGCACTTGAAATTCAAGAAACTTATGATTTGAAAAAGTATGAAGAAATGATTATAAGTTTGAAAAAGTATGAAGAAATGATTGCACTTCAAATTCAAGAAACTTATGATTTGAAAAAGTATGAAAAAATGATTGCACTTCAAATTCAAGAGAGTTATGACATGCCATTGGACTATGAAGAAATGATCAAGACTTCAGTGCCTCCGCTAATCTACACATCACAAGAGGAACTCAAAACGCTTCTCACGAAAGGGGTCATCCTTAACATGGGAAAAACGGTAATTAACTAACTATCATGAAGTATATTCTCACTATTCAGTAGGGTCTGAGGGGAAGGATGGACACAAAGTCACAAACCTTACCCCTATCCTAGTTGGGATATAGAGGCTGCTTTGAATTAATTCATATATAGAATGTTACTTATATATATTATAGCTTATTTTGTTTAATTATTTGGATGGACAGTGGTTTTCAATAAATAAAAATGGTCAACATTGTGAAATGATATCTGCAGCAGAATGTATTATTCCTCTTTCAAATACAGATAATTCATATTCTCATGAGTATGCTTCAAGGTAATCTTTTCATCCCTTTTGATTCTAGATATTAGAGACTTTGTTATTTCCTTATAGAAGTAATAAAAAGAAAGAAACCCATAAGATATTATGTATTATCAATCTACTTTATATAGGAAACCTTTTGAATATCATTATTAAAAAAAAAAAAAACTTGAAGGCAAACTAACATATACATTTTTAATACATTTTTGCTTCTTGGTGCAGATTTGTAACGGGCAATTGTCTCATGTTTAGATGGAAATTCCAAACACATATCCAAACCCAATTCTTGTCACCAAAAACAGTATACACAGTAAACCTGGTGTTCAAGATAAAGAAACACAAATGGTCGTCATATGGAGAACCGACATATGTCACGATAGGGGCAGATCCGTCCTTTTTGTACTTTGCGGACGAGAGAGAAGACGGATGGTTGACGGCTAAATTGTATAAATTTACCAGCGAGGGTAGATATGTGGATCTTGAAATTATATTTGAGAGTATAGCGAATTATGATTCTTCTGTATTAGTGGTTGAAGGAATTGAGTTTCAGCCCTTAGAGAAAGTAAGTATCATCAGTGGCGAAGCTTGACCATAATCCCGGGGGGCGAAATAAAGGTTTTTAAAAAATTTTACACTACGTATCGAGAAATTTACAACTACTACACGAAAAAACAGCCCCCCCCCCGGTTCTGAACTAAGCTATGCCCATAAGCATCATATCTTTCATTCATTCATTTATATCAATAATCTTCATGACAGATTATGTGTTGTATATGGCCTGGTTAATGTTTTGTAGGTGGATCATGAGGATGAGACAGATGGTCAGATAGCAAAGAAACTCTATCTTTTTTTTGGCAGAGGATTCCCAATTAAATATGTTGAAGGGGTAAGTTTGAATTTTTAATTTCTTGATTTATATTTGTTTTTCTTTGTACCCTTTTAGACATATTTTGGCTACGTTTATGGTTCAAACTAAATCCCAATGGCCAACACCATTGAACTCTTACAAAATTTCGTTCCGAAAGCAGAAAAGAAAAACACGCGATGGCCAACGTCGAATATGTACACTAGGTGTGTCACACGCTAATGTGTTGTTAGACGCTAGACAGACGGGGCCTTGCTTTTACTGTAGTGACAGTGACGTGTGGTTGCTATTATTTTTTAATTTTTATTATTAAAATTTGCTAGGAATTCAATGGTGTTAGTCACTTGGTGGATCGAAGCCACAAGGACAAGGGAATGAGAAATTCTTTTAGAAATATGATTCTATTAAGTCAAATGATCATAAGAGGGCCGGGGTGAGAACAATTTTTTTTTTAAAAAAATGGGTCCATCGCCCCTACCATGGGTGACGGTTTCTAGATTTTGTTATTAACAACCTTAATTAGCTGTGATAAGTCAGACATCGCCCATAACAGGGGCGATTTCTGCCATCTGGACGCCACCTCACCATTTGAATGTCTAGCTTATCACATCAAATTAAGGATGTTAATGACAAAAAATTTGGAGCTGTCGCCCATAGTGGGGGCAATTGACCCAGTTTTTTTTAGAAAAAATTGTTCTCACCGATCATTTGACTTAAAACAATCCTATTTCTAAAATAAATTCGGGAAATGATGCCAGCCATGTGAACCTGAACATGGTATAGATAACTGAACGTGAATATGCTATGAGTTTTCATGGGTTGAAACAAGAATGACTTGTCTAACTCCAAATTTTGTCTTATATTATTTTTTTTTTCATATTAATACTCTAAATTACAAATTTACAACTAAAATTACTAATGTATATAGAAACATGATGTTTGTTTAAATCTTGACATAAAGAATCCAATTAGTTGACATAAAACATATATTTTTAAAAAAATAAACACGTCAACCTACAAACCCGATAAATCGACTCAAATACAACCCGCTTAGCAAAACATGTCCACAGGTCAACCCAAAACTAACCCAAATCTATTTAGACTAAGGCCAACATACATATTTAACAAAACAGATGTTGTTCTTGTATTACAAATATAGCCAAAATCACATAAATATGCACACACATAAACTCATGAACCGGCCAAAATTTTATACAAATTCATAAATTCCTACAAAATTATACATAATATCTGAAAACTACTCTTTTGATTTGCCAGACAAGCACAAGGTTCATCAGAATAGATGGCACAAATGAACTGCCTTCAATTTAGGCCCCGCATCTGAATTTGCACATCATGCTTTTTAATTGCAAGCTAGAGGAACCCAGCTACGTAACAAGGATTGGACCCTGGCACCTGCTGACATGGTAACAGTGGCGGACCTAGGAATTTTTTTTATGGGGGTCGGAAATTTTGTCAAGATAATTATTTGTCGTTAAATTTTTTTATTGGACCAATTCGAACGAGGTCGGGTCACCCAAAAAATATGAAACAAAATTAAATCACAAATACATAATAAAAGTACGCCAAATCATCCGGTTAATTAGGATGACCGATGATATGATAAAATTGGTTTTTCTTCGGCAGAATTCGAATGAATACTATTCAAATCAACAAATTTAAAATTCAACTAAGCTTTATTTTGAAAAATTGTTCCATATTGCATTATTTGGGTACCATTTTATAAGTTTTGTTTTTAAAATGGTTTTAGAATGAGCTTTATTGAAGCTGTCAAATTTTTATGGGGGTCGGGAGAATTTTCTTGGGGGTCGGTCGAGATCGGATCCTATATATAACGTTAAAAATATAAAGTTCATGGGGATCGGTCGACCCCCATCCCTACAAGGTGGGTACGCCCGTGCATGGTAAAACAATATCCAACAACACTGGTGGCCGGCATATGTGTGGCGGCCCTCCCTAACGTAGGTTCACACAAACGTTGTCCTTAACCAACTCGAACCACCTTTGCTATCTCATATATTCAAGTCTTTTCTGGTGAAAGCTAGGCATATTGGAGGCATTTTATGTTTGGTGTAAATGGTAAATTTCACACCATATATACACGTAACTATGTTAAAAATTCGCGTATTACACAAATTAAATTAATTAAATAAATATAATGTTATATGTTTATTAATAAAGATTTGGAAACATATAATAAAATTATACATAGTATTATTTTCAGATATATGATGTGCAGGAAACATATTAACAATGATTTGAGAAGAGATATGTTTAATTATGTGTAGAAAGATTAGTTATATACATTAATTTCTTGTGATTATAACTATAATTTTCTTTATTATATATGAAGTTTACAGATTGAAAAATATGTTTAATTCCGTGAGCAGACATAAGACATTTATATCTAATATATTTCATGGGATCATGAAATTATAATAAAAAAACTTGATGTTTAGATTTTAAAATTAGAGTTAATTACACGGATGGTCCCTGTGGTTTACCCAGATTGCACTGATGGTCTCTTAACTTTGAGAAATTACATTGGTGGCCGAATAGTTTGTAAAAACGTAACACAGATGGTCCCTGGATTGGATGTCTGTTATCTTTTTCTGTCAAATTTTAAAAAATGACCAAAATATCCCTCCCCACCCACTTTAACCCAGCCCTCCCTTCTCTTCCGGCCACATCGACCACCATTGTTTCCGGTGAGTTCAACACCACCACCACCACCATCATCGCTACCATATCCCACCACTTCGGACCACCCCTTCTTCCATGAAAACACCACAGATCAACCGCCATTTTCCGCCTCCAACGGCAGCCACGAAAACTCGTAAGGGAAAATAGTAAACCCCTTCTGTTAACGTCCAATTTCTCAGCCTTTGTCCGCTTCTGTTACCACCACCACCATCAGAAGTGAAAAAGCCCGTCTCAAATCCCTGAGAAACCCTCGACACTCAAACCTCCATTGTTTTTCATCATAAACCTTGTTGCACCCGCTGCTGCCGGAGTTGTATTTCATGTGGCGTACAAGAACATTTCCGGTAATAGAATCGGCTAACCGGTGGCGGTGGAGCTGGAGGTGGTGGTGGTGCAGGCAGGTGGTGGAAGAGATTGCTTTCTCCTGAAGCTAAAGCGGATGAAAATTAGTCTGCAGAGTGGGATACTGCTCATGGATTACCAGCTGATATTGTTGTTCAATTGAATAAGCTTAGTGGATTTAAGAAGTATAAGATATCTGAGCTTGTGTTTCTTGGGTGGAGAGGGGCATTTTGGTGGCGGTCAGCGAGGAGGATCCGGCGACGATGTGAGGTGGTGTGGCTGCCGGATATGGTGGTGGTGTGGCCGCCGGAGCAGATTGAGTGGTGGTGGGGAGGAAATAGGGGGTGGGTGTGCTTTTTTTTTTAATTTCAATAATGAAGGAGGGTATTTGGGTAATTTCACATCCCACTTAACAACAAAAGATAACAGACATCTAACCCAGGGACCATCTGTGTTACGTTTTTGCAAACTATTCGGCCACCAATGTAATTTCTCAAAGTTAGGGATAGGGGTGTCGTTCGGGTTGGTTCCTCGGGTTTCGGGTTGCTCGAGTCGGGTTATTCGGGTTTTGTAATATGAAATTGGAACCGAGAACCGAACCATTTAACTTCGGTTTAATTGGTTCTCGGGTTTCGGTTCTCGGGTTTAATCGGGTTGGGTTAAACGGTTCTCGGGTAATACTTGAAAAACTAATATACTATTTTTCAAACAAATAAAATTAAAACTTGTTTAACCAAAACATACATTTCCTTAAAAATTTCAAATGTTTAACCATAACATAACAAAAACGTGTTTAACCAAAACATACATTTCTTCAATAATGTCAAAAAATATAAAGGATTTAAAAATCAAAAAATGTCATCGCCCCTTAGAATCCTAGTTCGGGTTATTCGGGTTCACCCGAACAAATCTCATGGGTACCCAAGGACCGAACCATTCTAAGTTTTCGGGTTCGGGTAATAGGCTTTTTCGGGTTGAGTATTTTCGGGTTCGGGTTTTTCGGGTTCGGGTAGGAGTTTTTTGGGTTGGTTCTTCGGGTTCGGGTAAAAAACACACCCCCAGTTAAGGACCATCAGTGCAATCTGGGTAAACCACAGGTACCATCCGTGTAATTAACTCTTAAAATTAATATAAAGAATGGCTCTCAACTCACGAACATCATGTAAATCCTTGTAAGAAAAGTTGAATAGGCTGACAGGATGTTCTTTTAATCTTTGAAGAAACAACTTAACATCATGCTTGCCATTGAACATCCTAATGTCGTGACTAACATTTTGTATGCATTTCGAATCCCACGCATGTTGTGATGACATCCCTTCAAAGCAGTATTAAATCGATGTGTCATAGTAGGACCAACAAGATGTAAAATCATAATGTGCACGAATTGTATGTCATCAAAATTTCAGTGTATGTTCTTACTAGTAAGATTTATGTTATTTGAAGACACAAAATCATGGTTATGATTTTTAGCAAAATCATAGAATAAAAAAGCACGAGATCCTTTAACAGCCTTCAATCATACAAAGGTCTTACAGTCGGTAACTTTAAACACCCTATCATGAGTTGCAACATATGACATATATAGGATCCAACGAGTTAAACTTCATGGGCTTAGGTTTGCCAGAACAATTGCATGAAAAAGTGAAACCCTATGTGTCATTTCACCCTTCCATTTTTTATACTCTGAAGAACGAACATCAAAACCAGATAACTTAACATATGATTCATACATGGTGAGAATTTCATCCCATGTGCTGTAAACCATCCCTACTATTGGTTTCTAGTCCATCGTAACATTCAAACACCAATAACGAATCTCATTTAAATAAAACCGGAATGGAAATTTAAACAAAAAAAAAAACATAGATGCATTATTATAATAAAAGACATACAAAGCATAAATTAAAAAAATGTTATGTATCAGTAATTACACATGCCTAGACATTTTATGTATGTTGCTAAACCAGTGTAAGTGCCAATATGTTATGTATATTTATAAAAGAAATGTTAGGTTATCGTAATCTGCAATATGTGTCGCAACTAATTCATAGTGTAAAGATAAAAGGCGTGTGTGTGTATATATATAGGGGATCGTTTATAAGAAAACTAATCACAATTGTTATCAATCAATTTCGTTTTTTGTTTTACATTTTATTTTATTATAAGGTTATATTTGTTAACAAAAAGGAAAAATAAAAAAAAAATATATGTAATTCATGTTATTACATATATGTAACTTGTAAAACATATATGTAAAAAAAAACCCAAAGATTTGATTTGATCTAGTCGGAGTTATTTGGGTTACCACAATTAAGGTGAGTTAACAATGAAATATATAAATATATATATATATATATATATTGATGTCAAAAAAATCAAATTAATGTGTTATGTTTATTCTTGCTACATTGATATAAACCCGAAATTTTGAGTTCAAAATCAACTAAAAATTATATTTGTCTTAAATTTGTAACAAGTTGTATTGAGTTTTGGTTTACATTGTTGTAAAGTAACATGTGCTACGTTGTATCATTTATTTGATTATAGTGATGTAACAATCGTGTTTGTCTCACCTTATATCATTAATTTAACTACAGTGATGAAATTTACAGTTTTCAGAAAAAAAATGTTAAAATAATGTATTATGTTTATGTTTGTTGCATTGATGTAAATCCTAAATTTTGAGTTCAAAATCAACTAAAAATGACGTTTGTTTGAAATTTGTAACAAATTTTGGTTTACATTGCTATAAAGTAAAATGTGGGTTACATTGTATCATTTATTTAATTAGATTGATGTAATTTACTGTTATCAGAAAAAATTCAAAATTAGTGTAGTCAAGGCTAAAACGGAATTGAAGAGAAAAAATAAGACGAACTTAATGGTGCTACTTTTATAAAAATTATATACTATAAAAAATGTTATGAATGTATAAAAGATGAGACAAACTTTGGATAAAAAATAGATTGATTAATATATATTATATGATGACACATGTCACAATCATATTAAATATATCTTTTTAAAATGATACAAAATGTTTTAAATGTTCTTTCATATAAAAAAGTAAATAATGACACGTGTCATGATTTTAAGCAATTGACTTTTAAATTAACAATTAGAAGATATTTAATAGGTTATTACTGTATTTAAGGGTTTTTATTTGAACACTATCATTTATTTATCTATACTAATAAATAAAAATAATTGGTGACACTTGTCACAATTTTAGATCACTTATATTTTGGTTTTCACGCTTCTCTCTCATATTTAATTATCTATATTTATTATTTAGTTAGGAGTTAAGATTTAGGAATTAAGGATAATGAATTATAATACGTATAAATGTATAATAATTAATATATTATTAATTAATTATATTTAAATTGAAATTAATTAGGAATTTTTAAGGAAACTTATACTTTTATTTAAAAACTTCTATTTAGGTCTTTAAATATATTCAAATTCAAACTACATTTATAAAATTATTTACAAATAAAACAATAATGATACTAGTTATTTTCTATAATTTCTTTTAAAAAATTTCAAACATTTAATATGATTGGATAATTTGAATGATAAAAATATATTATATTGAATTAATAAAAAGCAAGTAATTTTTAAAATTCCAAGTTATATGTATTAATATAAATATTAGTTAAAGTTAATTTAAGTGTGTTAAAAGAAGAATAAATATACTTTAATTAAATTATTTATGAATTACATTACATAAATATATTAACACATTCTTGAAAAGAATTTAAAATTATAAGATAATTTATAATTATTACGTTAAATATTATAAACATATTTTGATGACTTTATGTATTAACAACTTATATTATATTTTATTCAAAATGTGTAAAACATGACTTTAGTTAAACTGTGCAATGTACATGTTTTTTAATTACATAGCTTTTGGTTGATAGATATGTATATATAACATATTATTTTTTCAACCCGTGTAATATATGAGATTTTAACTGTGTCAAAGACAATAATAAGAATCAATGTTGACTTCTTTAGTTCCTTATTTTATATTTGTTTCAAGCTAAACTTTGAATGCAAATCAAAGTTTAGCCAGAAAGAGCCTCTTAAAGTTCTTAGTGTAGTTAATTATATATGGATAGCAATCACCTAATAAAGTTTGAGAAAGGAATTAGTATTTATTTTCATATCATACACTCTCCATCTAGCCTTACGTACAATAGTCTAAAGTATTTTTAAATTTAAGTAACTTTAAACCACCTTATGCTTGCTAGCTCACAAGAAGAACTTATTCCCATGCATCCCTAGCTAATGTAAACTAAGTATGACAAAAGAAGTATGCATGGAAATATATATAATTCTTTAAACAACATTTGGTCAATACATGCAATGATCTAATGAGAATGCCTATAAGGGTTTAAATTCAATGCCTTGCACGATAAGGCCCTTAAGGGACATGTTCAATTCAAGTCTCATAAAATGAGTCAAAGTGACAAAACCAGTTTGGAATTCCCAAATTTTTACTTCCATCCAACCATCTTTCCTTGCTTGTGGAAGGCCTTTCATGTTAAGTCCACGATTCCGCTTGCGGTTGTTCGTGTCATGTTTCCCTCTAATAACTGGGGTTTGAGGACTAAGTAAATGGATAAACCAGAAATCAGTTAAGTCCCAAACAAATGAGGACAAAGTTTTATTCATCACTGTTATAGGAACTTCAGATACATAATGGTTTTCTGGTAATTTGTAGACAAGATAACAAAGTTTTAACCCAGTAATTAAATGAATATAGACATGATAATCTTGTCCCAAAGCAAGAAAAATGAGTGAAATTGGGTGAATAATTATTGTATTTTGGGTTGAAATTGGTAGTATCATAACATAGAATAAGTTGAGATGAGTATTACCTTAATACATTGAGGGTCAAGATGTGTAATCTAAAAACTATAAAAATAAAATAGATTCAAATGGGTAAAACTTATCAATAATATATTTAATGATAAAATTATTAAAAAATACACAAATAAACTATTTGTTTACTTACAAATCATTTTAAACTTAAACTAAATTGATGTTTTTTTAAAAAACGACCAATTTAAACCCAAACTAATTTTGCTTAAAACTAATCACGACCCACACCTGTTCTGAGTGTTACCTAATCCGACCTAACATGTCTGTTTTACCATACTTCAAATATTACAAGTACATAATCTGTTCATCAATTAATTCTAAATTACTTCTTGCCCATTGTTGATTAGGAATCCTTCACAAAGAAGAAAGTATAGTTCTTTCTTTGTTGTCCATTTCACCCCATCTTTTAACCACTTGAGTATCTCTTCATAATCAACTGGCAATTTTTGTTCCCAAAATGTGTCTAAATCTAAGTTGGGTTGCATATCCACCTTCTCACCCTCCAACACTTCATCTTCCACCTATAAAAACATCATCAAATTGATTTCATTTGAAGCAAAGTAAATGTTTATGATGTAAATGGATAAACCAGGCAACTTACTTTCTCCATGGGTCGAAACTCGATTCCTTCAACTACTAAAACAGAAGAAAAATGATGCGTTGAGCACTCGAATATAATTTCAAGGTCATCATTTCGACTTTCGATTGTAAGAACATACAATTCAGCCATCAACCATCCATCTTCTCTCTCGTTTGCAAGGGACACAACGAAGGATTGTGTGTTCCCTAGCAAATGGTATTTAAGTGCTACATAAGGTGATTTGATTTTCGGGTTTATGTTGATAAGTTTGAACACAATGTTTACTGTGTATATCGTGTTTGATGACAAAAACTGGGTTCGGATTCGTGTTTTGAAGTTCCTGTTAAATGCAATATAGCTGCCCATTGAAAATCTGCATCAAGAAACAACAATGAATGATTTATTTATATAGGTGATGTTTGTTTTTAAGAGGTAAAAGTCTGCAAACATGAAGAGGTGGACCAAATGCCTGCATTCTGCAAGAACAAGAATATTTGTTTTTTTAACGTCTGTTGACTATTAAAATAATTTGGTGGTGGTGTACGGCCTGTGGTGGTGGCCGAGGGTGGTGGTGGTCGACGACGGTGGAGGTGGTGGTGGCGGACGGTGGTGGCGGGTGGCCGGTGGTGGCTGCGGTAGCGGACGGTGGTGGTGTCTGACGGTGGTGGCAGTGGTGGTGGATGGTGGGTGGTCTCTACAGGCCTTAGAAGATCCTGGTAGTGGCTGGGCCGCATCTGCATCAAGGAAGAGCACACGCAGACGTTTTATAATGAAACATCTTCGAAAAAACAAACAGTCTGTAGATGTCAATGTCTGCACGTGGTTGCACGACGCAGACAAAAGGGGTTGCACAGACGTTTTTTGAAAAAAAAAACAAACAAACAGCACCACTGTCTCCAAAATCTAGAATTAAAAGATAGGAAGAACACAAATTACCTTGAATTATATTCATATGAGGTTGCGCAGACGTTTTTGAAAAAAAAAACAAACAAACAGCACCATTGTCTCCAAAATCTAGAATTAAAAGGTAGGAAGAACACAAATTACCTTGAATTATATTCATATGAGTATTTGTTATATAAACTTTCAATGGGTTCCAAACATTCTGCTGCTGATATCATTTCATAATGTTCTCCATTTTTATTGAGTGAAACACACTATCCATGCAAAAAATTAAAGAAAATAAGCTATAAATATGTGTAACATTCTATAAATCAAGATTTGTTATATCATTCATGATGAAAATCTATGAAATTACATATCGTTTTTCCCATGTTAAGGATGATCCCTTTTGAGAGAAGCGTTTTGAGTTCCTCTTGTGATGTGTAGATTAGAGGAGGCATCGCAATTTTTATCAATCTTTCATAGTCCAAGGGCACACCATAAGTCTCTTGAATTTGAAGTGCAATTAGTTCTCCATACCTTTTCAAATCATAAGATTCTTGAATTTTAAGTGCAATCTCAAGTTCTTCCACTACTCGCGTCATAGTTGGTCGTTGATTATAAGTATCCTGCAAACATTGATATGCAATGTTTGAAAAGATTTCCAAAGATCTTGGATCCATTTGTTGATTCAAATCTTGAAATATAATATGATTTAGCTTCTTTTGTTCATAGCCTTGCTTCCACATTTTCACCAGACTATGAAACCGACTATCATTGTATTCAAAACATAACCTCCCACACAATAGTTCAAATAAGACGACACCAAAAGAGTACACATATGATTCTTTCGTTAGAAAGTACATCTCCAGATACTGGGGATCTAGGTAACCAGGGGTACCTACAAAATTGGAGATAAGATATGTGTACTGCTTATTAGCTGGACCCATTTTCGACAAACCAAAATCAGAAACCTTAGCATTCCAACTCTCATCTAGTAAGATATTGGCACTTTTGATATCACAATGGAGAACTCTTTGTTGTGTCCCGCTCGGATCATGAAGATAGCTTATTCCCCTTGCGGCCGCAAGGCATATCTTTAAGCGTTGCATCCATGTGAGTGAAGTGGCATTCAAATGGTGATCAAGACTTCCATGCAACGCATCCTCATACACAAGAATCTTCTCACCATCCTCGTTGCAAAATCCGAGAAGAGAGATTAGATGTTCATGTTTGTAACGAGAAAGCATCATAATCTCTTTCAGGAACTCAGTGTCTCCTTGCCCATACCTACGATCCAGACGCTTTAAAGCGACCATGATTCGCCTCGTTGAATGAGAGATTGATCCTTTGTAAACCTTCCCAAACCCTCCAATACCAATAATGTTTTCGTCATCAAAGTTCTTGGTAGCTGATTTTATATCTTCAAGCTTGATTTCAAGATGATGGAACTCCTCCATGAAGGCCATTAGTTTTAGATTAAATAAAATAAAACTAACTGAAATCAATTGTTTCAATCAATTGCTTGTACAAATAAAACTAGAGTAAACGCTGATAATATATAATTAGTAAAATTATTGGAGACTAGAGAATATGAGCGTTCAAAATAAAAACAATTAAAAATAAATAAATAAATAAATAATAATAATAATAATAAGAAAAATAATAATAATAATAATAATAATAATAATAATAATAATAATAATAGATGAGTCAATATTGTCGTTCTTAAATTTTAGGGTCCTACCAAAGATACACCACCCCCAACTGTGAGACACTAGCGGCTGTCTCTTATACGCCTGTATATGCCCTATACGGCCCGTATAGTAGGGGTGTTCGCGGTCTGGTTTTTAGGTGGAACAGTAAACCAAACCATTAACAACGGTTTTTGAATAATGAAAACCAAAACCAAACCGTTTAAAATAAAAACCGAACCAAACTGAACCGTTATCAATGGTTTGGTTCCGGTTTGGTTTACGGTTTGAGCTTTTGATCCCGTTAAAAATAGAATCGAATCAAAGCAAACCTTTTGTAGTTAAAGACGAACTAATTATACCAAGTTTAAATGTATTTTTTTAAAAAGACGTATAAATAAATTATGAACTCAATCTAAACAGTACATGTATATATATATATATGAATATATGCATATATATATATATAGATAGATATATCTACGTGTATATACATATATCTATATTTATATATACACACACATACGGTCTGGTCCAGTTTATTACGACCGGTTTTTTATGAAAACCATAAACCAAACCTTTTATTACGGTTTTGAACTTTTGAAACTGACTGACCAAATGTTTGGGGAAAAACCAACTGTGAAACCAAACCGATGACAGGTTTGAGCGGTTTCATGGTTTGAAACCGGACCATGAACACCCGTAACGTAAAGGAAATAGTCAACCTGACAAAACTGTTGCCGCTTGACATGTTGATTTGAATCTATACGGCCGTATAGGCTCTATACGCCCGTAGAGAGCATATACGAGCCGTAAAAGTGGGCCTAATGTATGAATAAAGGAGGGTGATGTATGAATAGTGGGAGCCAAACTTATTATGGTTGAATAGTCAACGTCCATGCATGTATTTTCGTTTGACCCTGAACATAAGATGTTGTGAAAGAAATTCTTTGTATTAACAGTTATGCTGACTGCTGAACATACTCTTCTAGTCTTCTTTACCTTATTTTAGTTATATTATTTCGTCCTTCAAATTGTCACACCATTTTTATTTTTATTTTTATTTTTATTTTTGTGTTTTATATTTATTATAATTATTATTATTATGTATACAGAGGTTCTTTTCATTTTTTATAAATCGTCCATTTTCTACTTTTCTAAAAACATTTTTTATTTTTTTTATAAAAACGTTCTTGATTCTATGTTTTTATTAAACAAATTTCTATTTTTGTAAAAACGTTCTTCTGTTAAGTGTTTTTCAACAAATTGGAAAAAAAAGTTTTTGTTTCTTTTGAGAAATTACTTTTAAAGTTTTTTCAAAACATGTACATAAAAAGCATTTGTTTCATAATTTTACAAACTTTTTTTAATAAAATTAGAAACTTTTTTTATCACAGTATTAATAGCATAACAAAAACGCGTTTCTTAACAATAATATAATATTTAAGATATGGTTTTTTAAGGGTGGTGTTATTCACACACCCCACCTGCCACATCTTACACCCAAAACGCCCAGTATTGGTCAATACGACCCCAATACGTCCCGTAGTGACCACTTCGGGGAGTATTTAGGGGTAATCATTAGGTATCAGTACCAATGATTCGGGTGTCAGTGTCAATGATTGGACCCTTAAACGCCCCGTAGTGACCACTACGAGGCGACTATACGCCCCGTAGTGACCACTACGAGGCATATATTTGACAGGGGGTGTTAAAATATAATTTTGGGGTGTGTAGATAACCCCTCCCTTTTTTAAAGAAGAGGTTTGACCCATATATTAATTAACGGTAATAGATTGTCTAAAGAAAGGACACAAGTAGTTATCATGTCATTGTTACGATAATATACCAACTAATTGCCTCCTATGCCTTGTACACCCTATTTTTGTGTTTAAAAAATGGTATGGATATTGGTACACCGATGTATGGATAACAACATTTTTTGTATTTTTTTTAATATTAAAAAATATTAAAAAATACGTATAAGTAAAAATTATGTTAGTATGATGTGATTGATTTGATTTGAGAATGGTGTATAAAAGTGGGGGTGGTGTATGAATATTAGGACACTTAAAAAGGGTGGTGTTTATCTCACACCCACTTTTTTTAAAAATACACCCCTGAGACGGCCCGTACTGCCCAGTATGGCCCATCTCAATACTAAGTCAAACATTCACTCTGACAACCTGTTTTACTGATTGGGAGCAAGACGGGCCGTACTGGCCAGGACGGCCCGTCTCATTCATCGTACAGACATTCCCTGCAACATAGTACAATGATTTGACAGCAAGACGACCCGTACTGGCCAGTACGGCCCGTCTTGCTTTTTCAATTCTGACAGAAGGACACTGATTTGACCCAGTACGGGCCGTATAGGCCAGTACGGGCCGTATTGAACATTTTCAAATTTGTATATAAGCATGAATCGTTTCAAACGAACGCGTAACTTTCGAATTCGAATATATTTCAAGATAATTCATATATGTAACGATGTCGTTCTAGGATGGGAGTTTTTTCAGCTATTTCGTGCCAGATTTGAACGAAGAGCCTCCTGTTGAGTATATTCATACGGCACGATAGATCTGAATGCTGAACCTAACGCTGATGCCGGTTTTGACAGTCAAGCATCGTATGGGTTCGTGTATGACGACAGTAAACAAAGTAACCCGGAGGAGGGTTATGAAGAAAACCCGGCGGCTTCAAACGTTAACTGGGAAACCAAAGAGGTAACTTAAATGAAACATAAATGTTGATGATTGTATATTATCGCTATCCATTTACGGTATTTATTATTGTTTTTATATGTCAGGAGTTTATGTCTGAGGAAACGCTGGTAGGGTGGGTGAAAAGTAGAGCACTAGACAATGGTTACATTGTAGTCAAGAGAAGAACGAAGAAATCAAAGACAACAGGCAGTGTAATCAAAGTCTGGCTCATGTGTGACCGTGGTGGCGAGCACAATAGCATCGCAATCCTTAGACGCTCAGGCAGCAAGAAAATCGGTTGTCCGTTTCAAATGATGGGGTTATACAACGAAGTTCGTGAATCCTGGAAATTACAGGTGATTAACGACAATCACAATCACGAACCTGCTCAGAATCTAGAGGGTCATCCATATGTTAGAAGATTCACTCAGGATGAAAAAGATCTGGTTGAGAATCTGACCGAGGGACACATGGATCCTCATAACATACTTTCGAGCATAAAGAAACATAACCCTGCAAATGTATCCGTCCCTAGGGATGTATACAATTTACGGCAGAAGATAAAAAACAAGAAAAAATTCGGTGATACTCCGATGCAGGTATTGGAAAACTTGTTTCACAGTCAGCGGTACGTTTACTATACCCGGGAGGATCCTGAAACAAACGTCGTGGAAGACATCTTCTTCTGTCATCCAAAATCGTATTGCTGGTGGCGTGCATTTCCGCATGTACTCATGATGGACGCGACATAGAAAATGAACCAGTACAGGCTTCCATTTATTCAAATTGTTGGCGTGACTTCCACACACCAGACGTTTAGTATTGCTCACGCGTTCGTAAGCAAAGAGCGTGAGGAAAACTACGTCTGGGTCTTGGAAATGGCTAAGAGTATGTTGAATAAATGTATGGAGCCACGTGTGATCATAACAGATCGAGACCTTGCTGTTATGAGTGCGTGCCGTAAATTGTTTCCAGAAGCTGCAAAATATCCCTACAGATGGCACATAGACGAAAATATTGCCAAACACTGCAAGGCAAGCTTTTCGGACGCAGACCGGAAGAAATTCAAAGGTCGATGGGCGAATTTGTGTAACTCTCCGACAACAGAGTTATACGACTACAACTACAACCGTCTGTACGAAAAACTTATCAAAGACAACAAAAAAAGTAAGCATCATATATCATCATTATTATCATCATATCATCACTGGTTTTTGTTTCATTTCAGGGGTTCTGGAGTATCTGACGCACACCTGGTTAAACAGTTACAGAGATATGTTTGTAACAGCATGGACCAACAGAATGCGCAACTTTGGTCAACGTACAACAAACTGGGTGGAAAGTCAGCACTCGAACCTAAAACGATTCCTTAGATCAACAAACAGCACGCTTGCCTCGCTTGTCGGTTTCGTAAATGAAATCGTGCAAGCACAGGAGGTAAAAGTAAAACACGATTTTGAAACGAGCTTGATTAAAACTATGGGTCATCATAAACTACCAATATTTGATAACCTTCGAGGAAAGGTGTCCCATAAAGCTCTTGATTTGTTGGTAGAGGAAAAAGACAAAATAAGAGTCATGCGCGACAAAAATATGACGTGTGGCCACCAGCTTTGGACGAGTTGTGGGTTGCCATGCGCTTGTAATATATCAAAATATTACAACACAGGTTCGTAATATTAAATGTAAATCTAAGATGTTTCGTACGTAGTTACTTTTATATTAATTCTAATTATAAATTATGCAGATAAAAAGATACCGCTATCAGATATAGATATTTTTTGGACAAAACTTAACGCAGCTAACCCAACACTGTTAGAAGAAGAAGAAGAAATAGATGTGATAGGGCAAATGGGTTTGGTTACAAACCTCCTGAAATAAAAAAAAGTCTAATAAAGAAGGTTTTGGCGCAGGTATTTCCAAATAAAAGAGACAAAAAGGCACCTTCAGTTCAAAAAGATACGCGTGGTCGTCCAACTTTAAAGGCACAGAAACAAAAAGAGAAAGACGTTGTTAAAGATAATTTAGCGTCCCAAAAAAGTACATTTGAACTTTCGAGGCATAGTTCGTTTACAGCTGTGACCGAGAAAAGTCAGAAACCCGTATTTCGGCGCAGCCATTCCACATCGGTATCAAAAGCAATGCCACCATCGGACTCGCTAAGTCAAAACGAATTCCGTTTTCCACGTAACATGAAGCCAGAAGGATTAAACAATGTTTATCGCTTCGGTCATCACATCCTTCCTCTGCTTCAACCTTACGTGATAAACATACAAGATGTCGAGCCAGATGGTAACTGTGGTTTTCGTTTTGTAGTCGTGGGTTTAGGATTCGATGAAAGTCACTGGGCATTTATTCGACAACAACTCTTGCACGAATTGGATTTCAACGCAGATCTGTACAGATATGTGTTTAACTCCTACGACCCAGGATCTTATGATGTACTACGCAACACAATAAATTGGCAACAGATTGCACCTGCTCCTGCCGAACATTGGATGTTTATGCCTCACACATGTTTAGTAATTGCTCAAAGATTTGGCGTCATCGTTCACCTTTTCAGCAGTCGAGGTCCTCAAACCATTTTTCCTTTGTAGACATCTGCTAATAGTTTGCCGCGACATAACGTCGTATCAGTAATTAATCTTGGCGTCCATTACGTTAATGTTACCTTATAAGGATGTTATCCAATGCCAACTGTAAATCCTATCTGGAAACGTTACCGAAATGATGCCGCATTCGACTAGGAGTTCGTATATCATGACAGGCTACAAGAATACCAAATATTTTTAGATGAAAACAAGTTGGTCGACTACAAAGACGTTTAAATGTAGAAAACAAATTCTTTATTGAAATGTAATAAAAGTGAATTTTTTTTTGAATTTAAAAAAAAAAGTTAGAACAGTATGGCCCGTACTGTTCTAGATTAAATTCAAATCTCAGTTTCATTTTTTACTTTTTCACACACATACGCTCACATTTTCCTCTCGTATTGGTCTGTACACCCCGTCTTGAAGCTTCAAACTTTCGATATCAGGTATGTGTTTTCTTTCGTAGATCATGAATATGTGTTTAGATTAGGTTTTTGATCGAAATAGGACCTGTTTAGAGCGTTTTTAAGTTTCCGAATTAAGAACAAGACGGGCCGTCTTGACCAGTACGGCCCGTCTTGTTCTCCAAATGAAGAAGGTGACCTTTGGCCTGGTATGACCAAGACGGGCCAGACGGCCTCGTTTTGGCCTGGTATGTGTCACACCCCCAATTTCCCACTCATGGTGTCAGTCCACGTGGATGTGACGTGGCCAGAATCACAGCTCAAGGTTATATAGAACACCTCTATATGTGTTAACAAATCCCATGTTTGACACATACACTTAACAAAATAGTTTGCAGCGGAAAAGTAATTCATAGCAGCGGAAATAAAAATGTTTGAATACATGCAGCGAAAATTTAATTGTCAGATAAAACATTGCTTAATACATAATCCAAATGTAATTGTTTTCAAAAGTTAAACATAAACATAAATGCATGAATGTCCCTATGCTCGGTTCCTTAAATGTGCACTCCTGGATGTCCATCATCCTGTCAGTTACCTGAGAATACAAGTTTAAAAAGTGTCAACACAATGGTTGGTGAGTTCACAGGTTTTGATATACATATATAGTAAGAAAACGTGTCATGATGTTTATCATATGTTAGTACCGAGCCCTAGGCTCCAAGTGTCAGTGCGTCACTACCGAACTAGACTTGTTTGTCCTTGCCTCCACTGTGTCTCGTGCACACAGTAAGTTAGGTCAGAATTTCACGGGTTATGACACTCGGTCAATATTGTGCCCCGTGGGGTTAGTCACACCCAAACGAATCCATTCAAATCTACCACGTTGTTCGTACATTAACGGTAAGACTTTGTGAGGGCTTGTTACGAGTTCAACACTTAATGTTTGTCTAATAAACCAGCATACACATAAAGATGTTTGTACAGTAGTAATGTTTGACTCGACGCAACTAGTATTCTCCCCCTATTTGAAAAGTTTGAAAAGAGTAAAGAGGGGCCGTAAACTCACCTTAGTGACGAAAGTAGTAAGTAAGCGTAAGCTCCTGAAGTAGTAAGCGCGTCGGTCACCGGCAACCTATATGTGACCGTGCTAGTGTTTGTGTTAGTACTCGTGTTTGTGCTCAACAACTCTCGGTTGTTCATGTTTGTCCGTGTCGGTCCACAATGACCGTGTTTGCTCGTGTTGGTCCACATTGACCGTGTCAAGTCAACGACCCGTTGGTGAACCGCGTGACAGTTGTGAATCGTGTAAGTGCTCGTCGTGTGCAACACGCGCAAGTCGCGTATATGGAAACTTACTATTTATAGTAAGTTTCCATTTATGGAAAGTTCACAAAGCATAACGGTTTTATGGTTCTAGCATGCTCGTTAGTCCTACGTGATTATGTTAACACATAACACTTTATCATATGAAGTCACATAAGTCATTCATATCATGTTTGCACATAAAAGTTTCCTAAAATGGAAAGTTTCCATTTATAGTATACGTGATATCGGAAACCATCTAATTTAGCATACGTTCATCATAATAACACATAATAAATCACTTAGTATGCTCAAATCACACAACATGTTTATAAATTGGTTTTTGTAAAAATAAAGTTACTATAAATAATAACTTTGTAGTTTTGCATAAAATGACCATTCTAAGGACTTCTAATCCATTTTAATACTACAAATCATCACAATAAGCTATTTAACATCGTTTAAGCTTACACATTTAACCATAATCATCAACTAACAACATTTCACTTTAAAAAGTTACTAAATATAGTAACTATGCCAATATTGGATGTTTATGCCTCACACAGGTTTAGTAATTGCTCAAAGATTTGGCGTCATCGTTCACCTTTTCAGCAGTCGAGGTCCTCAAACCATTTTTCCTTTGTAGACATCTGCTAATAGTTTGCCGCGACATAACGTCGTATCAGTAATTCATCTTGGCGTCCATTACGTTAATGTTACCTTACACGGATGTTATCCAATGCCAACTGTAAATCCTATCTGGAAACGTTACCGAAATGATGCCGCATTCGACTGGGAGTTCGTATATCATGACAGGCTGCAAGAATACCAAATATTTTTAGATGAAAACAAGTTGGTCGACTACATAGACGTTTAAATGTAGAAAACAAATTCTTTATTGAAATGTAATAAAAGTGAATTTTTTTTTGAATTTAAAAAAAAAAGTTAGAACAGTACGGCCTGTACTGCCCAGTACGGCCCATACTGTTCTAGATTAAATTCAAATCTCAGTTTCATTTTTTACTTTTTCACACACATACGCTAACATTTTCCTCTCGTATTGGTCTATACACCCCGTCTTGGAGCTTCAAACTTTCGATATCAGGTATGTGTTTTCTTTCGTAGATCATGAATATGTGTTTAGATTAGGTTTTTGATCGAAATAGGACCTGTTTAGAGCGTTTTTAAGTTTCCGAATTAAGAACAAGACGGGCCGTCTTGACCAGTACGGCCCGTCTTGTTCTCCAAATGAAGAAGGTGACCTTTGGCCTGGTATGACCAAGACGGGCCAGACGGCCTCGTTTTGGCCTGGTATGTGTCACACCCCCAATTTCCCACTCATGGTGTCAGTCCACGTGGATGTGACGTGGCCAGAATCACAGCTCAAGGTTATATAGAACACCTCTATATGTGTTAACAAATCCCATGTTTGACACATACACTTAACAAAATAGTTTGCAGCGGAAAAGTAATTCATAGCAGCGGAAATAAAAATGTTTGAATACATGCAGCGAAAATTTAATTGTCAGATAAAACATTGCTTAATACATAATCCAAATGTAATTGTTTTCAAAAGTTAAACATAAACATAAATGCATGAATGTCCCTATGCTCGGTTCCTTAAATGTGCACTCCTGGATGTCCATCATCCTGTCAGTTACCTGAGAATACAAGTTTAAAAAGTGTCAACACAATGGTTGGTGAGTTCACAGGTTTTGATATACATATATAGTAAGAAAACGTGTCATGATGTTTATCATATGTTAGTACCGAGCCCTAGGCTCCAAGTGTCAGTGCGTCACTACCGAACTAGACTTGTTTGTCCTTGCCTCCACTGTGTCTCGTGCACACAGTAAGTTAGGTCAGAATTTCACGGGTTATGACACTCGGTCAATATTGTGCCCCGTGGGGTTAGTCACACCCAAACGAATCCATTCAAATCTACCACGTTGTTCGTACATTAACGGTAAGACTTTGTGAGGGCTTGTTACGAGTTCAACACTTAATGTTTGTCTAATAAACCAGCATACACATAAAGATGTTTGTACAGTAGTAATGTTTGACTCGACGCAACTAGTATTCTCCCCCTATTTGAAAAGTTTGAAAAGAGTAAAGAGGGGCCGTAAACTCACCTTAGTGACGAAAGTAGTAAGTAAGCGTAAGCTCCTGAAGTAGTAAGCGCGTCGGTCACCGGCAACCTATATGTGACCGTGCTAGTGTTTGTGTTAGTACTCGTGTTTGTGCTCAACAACTCTCGGTTGTTCATGTTTGTCCGTGTCGGTCCACAATGACCGTGTTTGCTCGTGTTGGTCCACATTGACCGTGTCAAGTCAACGACCCGTTGGTTAACCGCGTGACAGTTGTGAATCGTGTAAGTGCTCGTCATGTGCAACACGCGCAAGTCGCGTATATGGAAACTTACTATTTATAGTAAGTTTCCATTTATGCAAAGTTCACAAAGCATAACGGTTTTATGGTTCTAGCATGCTCGTTAGTCCTACGTGATCATGTTAACACATAACACTTTATCATATGAAGTCACATAAGTCATTCATATCATGTTTGCACATAAAAGTTTCCTAAAATGGAAAGTTTCCATTTATAGTATACGTGATATCGGAAACCATCTAATTTAGCATACGTTCATCATAATAACACATAATAAATCACTTAGTATGCTCAAATCACACAACATGTTTATAAATTGGTTTTTGTAAAAATAAAGTTACTGTAAATAGTAACTTTGTAGTTTTGCATAAAATGACCATTCTAAGGACTTCTAATCCATTTTAATACTACAAATCATCACAATAAGCTATTTAACATTGTTTAAGCTTACACATTTAACCATAATCATCAACTAACAACATTTCACTTTAAAAAGTTACTAAATATAGTAACTATGCCAATATTGGATGTTTATGCCTCACACAGGTTTAGTAATTGCTCAAAGATTTGGCGTTATCGTTCATCTTTTCAGCAGTCGAGGTCCTCAAACCATTTTTCCTTTGTAGACATCTGCTAATAGTTTGCCGCGACATAACGTCGTATCAGTAATTCATCTTGGCGTCCATTACGTTAATGTTACCTTACAAGGATGTTATCCAATGCCAACTGTAAATCCTATCTGGAAACGTTACCGAAATGATGCCGCATTCGACTGGGAGTTCGTATATCATGACTGGCTGCAAGAATACCAAATATTTTTAGATGAAAACAAGTTGGTCGACTACATAGACGTTTAAATGTAGAAAACAAATTCTTTATTGAAATGTAATAAAAGTGAATTTTTTTTTTGAATTAAAAAAAAAAAGTTAGAACAGTACGGCCCGTACTGCCCAGTACGGCCCGTACTGTTCTAGATTAAATTCAAATCTCAGTTTCATTTTTTACTTTTTCACACACATACGCTCACATTTTCCTCTTGTATTGGTCTATACACCCCGTCTTGGAGCTTCAAACTTTCGATACCAGGTATGTGTTTTTTGTCGTAGATCATGAATATGTGTTTAGATTAGGTTTTTGATCGAAATAGGACCTGTTTAGAGCTTTTTTAAGTTTCCGAATTAAGAACAAGACGGGTCGTCTTGGCCAGAACGGCCCCGTCTTGGTCATTCAAAATTTAAATCAGTCAAGAACAAGACGGCCCGTCATGACCAGTACGGCCCGTCTTGTTCTCCAAATGAAGAAGGTGACCTTTGGCCTGGTATAACCAAGACGGGCCGTCTTGGCCAGATCATACAAATAACAAGTCTGTATGCATGCATGTTCATATTTCATACCATATCATCATTTTGTAAATAAAAAGTTTCTTAAAATAGCAAGTGAGCTATTTAATCACATTTTAACCATCAAGATCATGATCTAGTCTTGCAAAAACACTTATACATTATCAATAATCATTTCTATATAGTCAAATCCATTCAAAAGGCTTTAGATCATACATGCATGCAACTATTTCATCAAGTCAAGACAAATCACACATTTTAATGACTCACATCATCATGGATCGTCATGAAACGCATTCTAATCACTATAGATCATCCCAAAACACATTATAATCAACAAACCCAGAAGTGAATCTCGTGCATGTGAAGGATATGTGCTTGCATGTGTGTTTAAAGACATGCATGTGAGTGTTATGGTGTTTTTAAGCTACAAGAAGTGTTGTACTACCTTCTATAGGTTGCAGAGATGATGACAAGAACAACCTCTAATGCTCCTAGATAGCAGGTTTGTGTAGAGAAATGATGGTGATAGTGGTCTCCAAGCTTCACTACTCTTCTTCTTCGGGTTCTTGGTGGTTCACAAGCTTCCAAGCTTCAAAGGAAGGCTTCAATGGCTTCCTAGATGTCAAATCAAGGTGCTACAGAGCTGGGGAAGTGAAATGGCCGAAGTGGTTGAGTATGAGCTTGGTTAAAATGAGTGTGTGTAGGTGTGATGATGAATCTTGGAAGTTTAAAAGAAATCTGAGAATCCAGGGTGTCAGGCGTATCGCCTGACGTGTCTCGCCATTTGCCAGTCGTTGCGCGCGGGTGAGGCAGATGAGGCGCCATTTTCTTCATCCGCGCGGATCGCCAAGGATAGGAGCCTCGGGTCAGGCGTAGCGCCTGGCCCATATGTTAGGCCCAATAAGCCTATTTTGTGGTTCTGGGCCCATTTTCGCCCGTTTCTCAACTATAGAACATCGTTTGAGCATCGTTTGGACTCTAAATGCCAATTATTAACCATAATTGACTTGTGAAGAGTTTCTGTGCCTAATTGATGTGACGTTCACCAACGTTCGTGATTTTTTTGACACGTGTGTGCGGTTTCTGATAATCCTTTGGATTATCATGTTGTGTATCAATGTTTGTATTGTCGTGCCACGTGTACAAATAGTTTTTAATTAACATTTGAATAAATAAGGTGCTGACCTGGAAATTATGGGGTGTCACAGTATAACCAAGACGGGTCGTCTTGGCCAGACGACCTGGTTTTGGCCTGGTATGACCAAGACGGGCCGTCTTGACCAAGACGGGTCGTCTTGGCCAGACGGCCTGGTTTTGGCCTGGTATGACCAAGACGGGCCGGAGACCGTTCGTGAGGACTTCATACAGGGGTTGACGCAGGGGGAGGAGGGGGTTATGAGGGCCTGGTGGGCCCAGATATCTGATGAGCCCTTCACTGGCCACCGAGTACGGGCTACGATGATCAGAGATCCTCTGATCCGTTACATCCACCGCTGCATCGTGACGACCATTTCAGGTCGCGGTCAGAGCCAGGAGTGGGTGACGACGACAGATTTGTTTTATCTGCACTCACTCATTGCTGGCAGGCCGTGCAACCAGGCACAGTGTTTTGCGTTGTACTACGCCTCCTTCTACCACTGACAGGAACGCGGTACATTGTGGGGTGGCGCCTTTGTCACCCACATCGCCCGCACCAGAGGCATGGTTGACATGCTTGACATGCTTGATGATCTGCCGGCGATCGAGCCTCGTAAGCTCGATCGGCAGACTGTCATCAGTATGAAACTTGTTGCAGACATCCCGGGTCTGGGATTGCGGTTTATTGGGCAGGACTGCCGCCCGTTTCAGGCCGCCCAGGTCATCGTCGTGCTGGAGCAGCAGCAGCAGCACGGTCGCCCGATACCGGAGCCCGAGACGATTCGGGAGGAGCCGGTCAAGTCACCGCCGCGCGAGGAGGAGCCTCCGCAGCATCCACCGCACGTTTACCGTGTGGTGCGCCTGACCGAGCCACTCGAGGCGTTGTTGCACCAGATTGCCGCCCGGTGCAACGAGACGGCTCAGCGGATGGCACGCGTCGAGCGACGGCTCAATCGTTACGAGGATTTGGTCCAGTGGACGGTCGCGTCAGAGCATGCGCGACGGGACGGGACACAGCTTCCACCGTTCCCGGAGCCACGTGTCTAGGCAGACGACAGATCGGACGCTGGACCATCGGGATCGTAGTTACTTTTGTATTTTTTGTATTTTGTTTCCTTGTATATAAAACCGCACAGTGTATATACGTATGTTTCTTTCTGCATTTGCGCGGCAAACTTTATATCGTTTAAATTATTTAAATTAACGTAAACAAACTAATTGTAAAATGAAATATTTAGTTAAAACGACATTATGACGTTTAATTAACATAATAGTTGTATATCGTTCAAATAACTTACATAATAAACGTATATCGTTAAAAATTAAATTTAATTACGTAATTTAAGTTTAAATAAAATAAATAACTCATATCATTCAAATAATTCACGTATTAAACGTAGATCGTTAAAAATTATTTATAAACGCAAATTAAGTTTAAATAAAATAAATTAATTCAAGACGGCCCGTACTGGTCAGTACGGCCCGTCTTGAGTTAAGCAAAACTGGTTGACACCCAAAATTGTTTGGAAAAATAAGCTTGGTTCAAGACGGGTCGTACTGGCCAGTACGGCCCGGCCCACAGATTGTTTCACTGATTTCAAAGAATTCTATGGAATGTTTGTCTATACTCAAGACGGGTCGTACTGGCCAGTACAGCCCGTCTTGAACGGCAGGGGTGTAAAAATATAAAAGTGGGGTGTCCAAATAAAAGGGCCCCAAAATCATCTAACATCATTAATTATTATTTAAACAAAGCTGTATTCATTTTTTATATATGCCATTCTATCTTAATTTTATAAAAATAATGACATGTCAATAATATATGTCATCTATTTTTTGATTTTTCTGATTCTCTCCTATTTAATTGTTAATTGTTATTATTTAATATTTATTATGGAATGAAATTATACATATGAATAGGGATTATAGATTATGGATTATAAATATGAAAAATAATTAAAATATTATTAATTAAATTAATTTAATAGGATCCTTTGATGTTTGTAAATAAATTTATTTTTTTAAAGTATATACAAAGAATACTTTAATTTAATTTTGAAAAAAAAAAAAAGAAAAAATCATTTTAAAAATTAACTAAACATAATTTAAAACCCTTCCATGTTATGTTGGATAAACAAAATCCATTTTGTAATCAAATCTCTGCATCTGTATCTGTGGTTCAGCTCATTCAGAGGTATGTTTGTTTGTTCCTTATGTTTTTCACTTCATATAATTTGTTTGTCGTGTGCTTTTCTTTTCTACATAGGCTACACTTTGGGTTGGATTATAAAGGAAATGTCTGATTCATCATTCAAGTCTTCAATGAATGAAGGTGACACTTTGGGTTAGCATTGTTTTATGTGTATTATTGAATTGGGTGTGCTTGATGATGTTTACGTGATTCGATATGGGTTTTGTTGCTTCCATTGTCTAGAACTTTACTTAGTAACATGCTTTGTTGAGGCTTTTAGTGGTATTTGACCATTCAAGATTAGATAATTAGATTATCTGTTGTTTTAATTAATCCTGTAAATAATAGTATTAAACCTTTGAAATTATTTGAACACATATATAGCATAGTTATAGATAGAAACTTAGTGGTGATTTCCTAATCTTCTTATGCAATATTCCAATTACGGCAACATAGATTATTGTATTGTATTTTGAAATATAATATTAATAATTCATGTTATGATTCTTAGTTATGTTGTTGGTTTATTTTTCCTAAACAACCTCTTGGAGATGCAATCCATTACAAGAACCATGATAATGTCAAACTTTCGAAGAAACATGATCTTCATAGTGTTGGTTAGTTTATAGTAAGCAGTTAACTTGCTAATTTAGTTAATTGATTTTACCTATTAAGAAAAACTATGATTTATATGAACATGGGCGAAGGTTTATTCAGAGTGAGGGGGGCGACCGCCCCCTTGTTTTTTCGTGTAATAGTGTAAATTTCTCGATACGTAGTGTAAAAATTTTTAAAAACCTTTATTTCGCCCCCTGGAAAAAAAAATTAGTTCACCCCCCTTAGGATTATATTCAAGCTTCGCCACTTTATATGAACACGATGATATATTCATTTGAGACAAAGACAACATATTTGATTATAAAAACAACTTTGCTAACTAAAAGACTAAAGAAAGCTCAAAGACTTGCCCGCTCATCTCGGTAAATCATGCATGTTTTACTTTATTACAATGACTATTAATCAACATTTTCTTGAATAGCAGATATATTATTTAATGTATTTAACGTATTTTTTAAATTTTGGTTTTAATGCTTTACCTTTAATATATTATAATATTATAATATAATATTTTACACTACATAAAGGTTTAAAATTGGGTAGGTAAGGTCTATTGGGAAAGCGCAGATTATAGTCTAAAAACCACTTTAACAACTGAATGTAATCAACACATTAAAATCCAAAACATTAACCTCGTCAGCTTAGAAGTTTTCCGCCGCAACGTGTGGATGAAATAATACTAGTATACATTAAAACTCATGAAATTGAATAGTAGATATATGTATATTATATTGAATATTATATATTACTACATATATATACTATTATAATTCATGAAAAAAGGAATAGTAATTATATTTAATAATAATAATATTATTATTATTATTAATATGCATAGTAAAATAGTAGATATATGTATATTATATTGAATATTATATATATATATATATATATATATATATATATATATGTTTTGTATTCAGTAAAAACTCGATCTTAAAGAGAAAACCCTCAAACCCTATTTGAGTCGTACATTTGAAATTTTAAAAACGAACATATGGTCAATATTAACACACATTAAAATTGATTTGTTTATTCAAAACCTAATTTTTTTATTCATGTTTAATGTAGGTTTATGTTCCATGTATGACATCTTATATTATATATGTTAGTATCCTGCGAAAACCCGATCTTAGAGAGAAAACTCTTAAACCGTATATGAGTCGTTCATTTGGGATTTTGAAAATAAACATGTGTTCCATTTTAACCCACATGAAAATTGATTTGTCTATTCCATTTAGTGACATTTTGATAATTTAGACTTCGACTACCTAAAGTTTTTTAACTTTGTAAACACATATGAGAGTATTAAATTTGCGTAAAAAATTTTGTTTTATTAATTTGAGAGATTTGCTTAGAAATTTTGTTTTTTATTTTAATTAAAACGATTGTTTGTTGGTGAGAAAGATTTTTTTTGTGATTTTTTCTAATATTTTTGTAACATATATAAGAGGATTTCGTATGATTTTATATTTTAATGAAAAATTGTATAGATTTCGTGACGAGAGATTTGATTTTGTTATTTAACTTATGTTTCTGCAAATGATATATAATACATGTTCTCGAAAATGTGCTGTGATAACACGCCGCAACACGCGGGGATTAAACCTAGTTTAATATTATGTCTATCGAGTTTTATATTTATAGGTTGTGTATTTATAGGAAACCAAACACCACTTTATCACCAATGTAGCATTATTCAGTGATAAAACAACTGACCATGTGATATGAGTCCTAACTTTATTCTTACTCTTATCCTTATTATTTTTATTATTATTTTCATTTTCAAAACTTAAAGACTTATGTTATCTTTTATTTTCTTTTTCATTCACACCCACATCATTTTTTGTGTTTCTTAATCTGAAACCAATTTAATATTTTTTTAATTAATAATAATAATTTTATTAAATATAATAATATATTGAATTGAGTTATAATTTACTTTTTAAATTAATTGTTTATTTTAGATATAACTTTTAATGTTATAATCCTTTATAAAATTTTAAAGACACATTGTGACACTATTATTTCAGCTACATGTTAATATAGATTTTTTTTTTCAAAACCTGATTGTTTCATATATAATATATTTTTAAATAATGATTATTTTTAACCGTGTTTTGGTGTAAACTTATTTTATGGGTTCAATACTAGCGAGTTTCCGTTTCATGGGTATCGGTGGCCTTTCATCGTTAGATTTACCCGGGTGAAATGACTTAAAATGTGCCATTAAAAAAAGATGTATTTTTACACCTTGTATAATTTGGTAAGGAGGGTTATTGTAATCCTTAAGATTTTCGTTACTGGTTCACGAGTAATTAAATTGTTACATGATAAAGAATAAAACTCAAGCATAACTTTCTAGGTTATAGATAACATCATCTTTTTTAAACTAACAAGCTGTTGTTCTTGTACCACTCCACACCTTTCACACGTCTCGTATAGGCGTATAAGAAGTGTATACGGGACAATCATTTTTTGTAAGAATTTCTCAGTATCAATTATTTGACTCATATACGAGACGCATACGACACCAATCATTCTCAAATCAGTGGGTATCAAAGGAGATTATACGTCTCGTATATACTAATGTTAAATAAAAAAGTTGTAGGCCCAATGGTATTCATATACCAATGTTTTAAAATAAAAATGCCAAGTACGTCTTAAAAACATCCAATCTATTAGACTATTAGGTATGCCAAGTGACCCAATCACTCCACCTATGCGTCACGTAGGCGCCACATAAGCACTCACCACAACCACTCACCCCACCATTTTGGTGGAAATGCCTCATTACCCACTCACTCCAAGTCATCATTTCTTTTTAAATTAAATTGAGATATAATTAATAAAAACAAATTACAAATTAATAAAAAAAATTACAAACTAATAAAAAAAATTAATAAAAAAATACAAACTAATAAAAAAAATTACAAATTAATAAAAAAAATACAAATTAATTATCTCTATATTTATTACGAATTGTATCCTTCTCCCGCTCGGCAATTTCGCGGTCGAGCCCGGTTAAGTGTTCGGTGTTGGTGAGTAGAAGTTGTAACTCTACCAACCGTTGACGTTCCCGTTTTAATTCGTTAAAGTCACCGATTCATTGAGATAAGTGTTCTATTCCTTGGTTATAATCCGGGGTCGTTTGAGATGAAGAGTCTCGTCTCGCCCTTGCTCGGTCGGTTTTTGCGCGATCTCTCCCGGTCGGACGAGTCAAATCCTCTATCTCGTCGTCATCGTCTTCTTCTTCGTCGAGATCGTTTAGATTTATATTCACTCGAGCATTTGACGTGCCGGGGCTATCGGTTGACGATGCTTTTGATCGTTTTGAGGCCAACGTTTGTACAGTCAGGATTCGAATCCAGTTCGGACATTTCCTCATAAGCTCCCAACTCCGTTTAAGCGTGAAGGGGGTGTTAAACTCTTCCCGGTATTGATCTTCAGATTCGAGCTCGATCATCGCGTCGCTTTGGCCGCTCCGACGAGTTTGCCATTTCTGGGAATAAATCCCGTTGAACTTTCTAACCTTTAGGTTCATGTCACGCCATTAGCTAGAGAGCATATCGTTTGTACGATATTCCCCACGACCCATGGTTTGAAAAAATTGATTTCGGATTTTACTCCAAAAGTCCGGTCCTTTTTTGTTACGACCTATAAACAATTAATAAAAAAATGTTAACAATTTATAAAAAAAATATTAACAATTTTAAAAAACTAAAAGGAAAGTAATTACCAACAATTGGATCTTCCGACACATCGATCCAAGCTTTTGTAAGTTGAAACTCTTCCTCCGTAGTCCATTTTTCTAGACGGGATGAACCTCCCACATCGGGTTCGGTATCCCCAGCTTGTTTCTTTCTGTGTCTACGCCTTTGTTTTGGTTGCGTGCTTGGACCGACATTTGTAGTGGGTAGGGTCTCGGGTATAACTTCATCCTGAGATAATTGTCCAAACCCGTGCGGTTGTTGACTCGAACCATAATCGGCGAATGTATAAAACCCTTGTTGTGGGCTTAAATCAAAATTCGGTCGATAACAGTTTGAATCAAAAAAAAGATTTATTGGAGAAGGGCTAAAGACCCAATTCGGAGGTGGCGTGTTTGGGTTTCGGTTAGGTGGAGTATTTGGGTTATAGTAATTTGGGTTTTGGTTGGGATCCATGGAAATTATTTTTTTGGTTAAGAAAGTTTGAAATGGGAAGAGTGGGTATTTTTTTGTGTTGAATGTTTGAAATGGGAAGTTAAAATTTTTTTGGGTTTAATGTTTGAATGGTTTAAATAGGTAAAAAAAAAAATTTTTTTTTTCTTGACCAACGGCTCCCTCCAACGGTTATATCTAAGCCTCACGCCCGTTGCTAGACTCACGCCCATGCTCCCACGCCCCTAGGGGGCGGTGTGCCACGCCCTCCCACGCCCACTCATAAGGCATACCGGCCAGCCTAAAGGTGGAGGCACACATTGATGGTTTTGCATCAGTTTTGTCAGTTTTTCGAATTGATTGTTTAGATTTTAGGGTATGGCTCAAGATTTTTTTATATTTTATATTTTATATTTTATTTTTCATTTTTTAATTATTTTTTAATTGTTGGCCATTGGGTCTTCAGGGAATTTATGAACTTTCTTTTTAGGTGTATCAAAATGCTCAACTTTTTCTCTGTTACAAGCTCAACTATTATTGCTAAATTCGTTACGATAGTTTTTTATTTATTTTATTGAGATTTGGGTGATTATTTTATATTTTTACATTTGAGAAGAATATGTAAAAATCAAATGATATGGTCAAATTTGTCTCTAGTAGTAGTTGAGGAATAGGACGTGGGTCCATAGACGACGACGTATCAATGGAGTTTTGCTTGGTCTTGGGGGTGGCAATTGTAATTATGAGATAGTGAAGGTTCTTAAGTGTAAAACTTCCCTGTTGAACATATAAAACATGACAGCTTGAAAATTTTATTTTAGAGTTAAATGTCAAAATGGTCTTGTGTTTATATCAAAAATGTCATTTTAGTTCTTAAATAAAATTTGTTGTCATTTTAATCCTTGTATTTGAATTTAGTTGTCAATATAGTCCTTCATCAAAATTTTTGTTGTCATTTTAATCCTTGTGCTTGAAATTTAATTGCCAATATAGTCCATAAAATGTCAACTAAAATTTAGACGACGGACTATATTAGCAACTAAATTAAAACACAAGGATTAAAATGGCAACACAAATTATTTAGGGATTAAAATGACATTTTTGATATAAACACAGAGACCATTTTGACATTTAACTCTTTATTTTATTTATCAAGAAGGTAAAGACAAAGGTGGCTACATCTTTAGATTGTATCTTTGTGTGTAAAACAAAAAAGACATGGTCTATCACCAAGTCCTTCATGTGTGTTATCATGTGACACCATTTCCACACGTTAAGTAAAACAAAAAGACATGTATAAACGTTGAATATTCAACACGCAATATATGTTGAATAATATTTATTACTTTAACACGTATAAAAAGTTGACTTGTTCACTAATCTTGTCTCCAATTTAACCAGTTGCTAATGAGTTCTTTCAAGTTTAATATGCATTCAATTCTTGACACATTTAATTGATTTCATTTATTTTTTATATTCTTATTTGATATCAACATCAACACATATATTGGGCATATGGAGAATTTCCATCATCTTGAGATCCAACGTAAAGTAATTATGTTGGCAACCAGCAACTTTAGGGACGACAACATTATCGGGGTTGGTGGATTTGGGAAGGTGTACAAAGGATTAATCTCAAACTCTAAGGGGCAAATCATGGTTGCTTTAAAGCGTCTAGATCGTAGATACGGCCAAGGAGATCCGGAGTTCTTGAAAGAGATTATGATGCTTTCCCATTACAAGCATCCAAATCTCATCTCTCTTCTTGGTTTTTGCAACGAAGACAATGAGAAGATCCTTGTGTATGAGCATGCGCTACATGGAAGTCTTGACCGACATTTAAGTGCTTCTTCTCTCACATGGATAAAACGTTTAAAGATATGTGTTGAGGCCGCAAGAGGAATAAGCTACCTTCATGATCCCAATGGTACACAACAAAGAGTGCTCCACCGCGATATTAAAAGCTCCAATATCTTATTGGATGAGAATTGGAATGCAAAAGTTTCTGATTTTGGTTTGTCGAAAATCGGTCCTGCTAATCAGCAGCACTCATTTCTTTTCACCAATGTTGTAGGTACCCCTGGTTACCTAGATCCCCAGTATTTGAAGACGTACCTCCTAACGAAAGAATCAGATGTTTACTCTTTTGGTGTCGTCTTATTTGAAGTATTGTGTGGAAGGGTATGTTTTGAATATAATGACGGTCAGTTTTCTAGTCTAGTGCAAATGTGGAAACAAAGCTACAAACAGAAGAAGCTAGACGATATTATATTTCAAGACATGGATCAACAAATGGATCCAAGCTCTTTAGAGATATTTTCAACTACTGCATACCAATGCTTGCAGAAAACTTATAAACAACGACCAACAATGTCACAAGTGGTGAAAAAACTTGAGACTGCACTTGAAATTCAAGAAACTTATGATTTGAAAAAGTATGAAGAAATGATTGTACTTCAAATTCAAGAGAGTTATGATGTGCCAATGGACTATGAAGAAATGATCAAGACTTCAACGCCTCCGCTAATCTACACATCACAAGAGGAACTCAAAACGCTTCTCGCGAAAGGGGTCATCGTTAACATGGGAAAAACGGTAATTAACTAACTATCATGAAGAATATTAAAGCTTTATTAATTAATTCATATATAGAATAAACAAATTTACCCAGTATATTCTAACTATTCAGTAGGGTCTGGGGGAAGGATGGATACAAAGTCACAAACCTTACCTCCATCCCAGTTGGGATATAAAGGCTGCTTTGAATTAATTCATACATAGAATGTTACTTATATATGTTATAGCTTATTTTGTTTAATTATTTGGATGGACAGTGGTTTTCACTAAATAAAAATGGTCAACATTGTGAAATGATATCTGCAGCAGAATGTATTATTCCTCTTTCAAATACAAATAATTCATATTCTCATGAGTATGCTTCAAGGTAATCTCTTCATCCCTTTTGATTCCAGATTTTGGAGACTTTGCTATTTCCTAATTATAGAATTAATAAAAAGAAAGAAACCCATAAGGCTATTCCCATTGTGCATTTAAGAGAGACTGCACTTGCTTAGGTGTAGGCTGCACTTGGGAAGGGCTGGTTGGGGTGGGGGAGGATAAAAGGATACATTTCATCAATGCGCTTCATCAAGTGCATCAACGGATGCATAATGTGGGCCCATTTTAATATAAAACTCAATTAAAAAAAATAAAGCCAATGGATGTGTTGGAAAACAGAAAAATAAAAATGGTGATGTGGAAGAAAGATGATGCATGTGAGAAGGATGTGTTGGAGCTAAAAAGAGAAGAGATAAGCATGTAGGAAAGATGGGTAAAAAACTGATGTGTCAGTGGTGACTAGGATGCATGTAATAAATGCATCCTTATGCATTGCGGATAGTCTAAGATATTATGCATTATGAATCAACTTTATATTGGAAATTAAACCCTTTTGAATATCATTATAAAAAAAATAATAATAAAATAAAATAAAAAACTTGAAGGCAAACTAACATATATAATTTTAATACATTTTTGCTTCTTGGTGCAGATTTGTAACGGGCAATTGTCTCATGTTTAGATGGAAATTCAAAACACATATCCAAACCCAATTCTTGTCACCAAAAACAGTATACACAGTAAACCTGGTGTTCAAGATAAAGAAACACCCTTTAAGCAAATGGTCGTCATATGGAGAACCGACATATGTCATGATAGGGGCAGATCCGTCCTTTTTGTACTTTGCGGACGAGAGAGAAGACGGATGGTTGACGGCTAAATTGTATAAATTTACCAGCGAAGGTAGATATGTGGATCTTGAAATTATATTTGAGAGTATAGCGAATTATGATTCTTCTGTATTAGTGGTTGAAGGAATTGAGTTTCAGCCCTTAGAGAAAGTAAGCATCTTTCATTCATTTATATCAATTTTCTTCATGGAAAGAGCTTCAAACAGATTATATATGTGTTGTATATGGCCTGGTTAATGTTTTGTAGGTGGATCATGAGGATGAGACAGATGGTCAGATAGCAAAGGAACTCTATCTTTTTTTTGGCAGAGGATTCCCAATCAAATATGTTGAAGGGGTAAGTTTGAATTTTTAATTTCTTGATTTATATTTGTTTTTCTTTGTACCCTTTTAGACATATTTTGGCTACGTTTATGGTACAAACTAAATCCCAATGGTCAACACCATTGAACTCTTACGAAATTTCGTTCCAAAGGCAGAAAACAAAAACACACGATGGCCAACGTCGAATACGTACACTAGGTGTGTCACATGCTAATGTGTTGTTAGACGGGGCCTTGCTTTTACTATAGTGATAGTGACGTGCGGTTGCTAGTTTTTTTTAATTTTTATTATTAAAATTTGCTAGGAATTCAATGGTGTTAGTCACTTGGTGGATCGAAGCCACAAGAACAAGGGAATGAGAAATTCTTTTAGAAATATGATTCTATTAAGTCAAATAATCATAAGAGGGCCGGGGTGAGAACAATTTTTTTTTAAAAAAATGGGTCCATCGCCCCTACCATGGGTGACGGTTTCTAGTTTTTGTCATTAACAACCTTAATTAGCTGTGATAAGTCAGACATCGCCCATAAGACTATTGGGTGTGCCAAGTTACCCAATCACTCCACGTATGCGCCACATAAGCACTCACCACAACCACTCACCCCACCATTTTGGTGGAAATGCCCCATTACCCACTCACTCCACGTCATCATTCCTTTTTAAATTAAATTGAGATATAATTTAATAAAAACAAATTACAAATTAATAAAAAAAATTACAAACTAATAAAAAAAATTAATAAAAAAAATACAAACTAATAAAAAAATTAATAAAAAAATTACAAATTAATAAAAAAAATACAAATTAATTATCTCTATATTTTTTACGAATTTTATCCTTCTCCCGCTCGGCAATTTCACGGTCGAGCCCGGTTAAGTGTTCGGTGTTGGTGAATAGAAGTTGTAACTCTACCAACCGTTGACGTTCCCGTTTTAATTCGTTAAAGTCACCGATTCGTTGAGATAATTGTTATATTCCTTGGTTATAATCCGGGGTCGATTGAGATGAAGAGCCTCGTCTCGCCCTTGCTCGGTCGGTTTTTGCGCGATCTCTCCCGGTCGGACGAGTCAAATCCTCTATCTCGTCGTCGGCGTCTTCTTCTTCTTCGTCGACATCGTTTAGATTTATATTCACTCAAGCATCCGACGTGCCGGGGCTATCGGTTGACGATGCTTTTGATCGTTTTGAGGCCGACGTTTGTACAGTCGGGATTCGAATCCAGTTCGGACATTTCCTCATAAGCTCCCAACTCCGTTTAAGCGTAAAGGGGGCGTTAAACTCTTCCTGGTATTGATCTTCCGCTTCGAGCCCGATCATCGCGTCGCTTTGGCCGCACCGACGAGTTTGCCATTTCTGGGAATAAATCCCGTTGAACTTTCGAACCTTTAGGTTTATGTCACGCCATTTGCTAGAGAGCATATCGTTTGTACGATATTCCTCACGACCCATGGCTTGAAAAAATTGATTTCGGATTTTACTCCAAAAGTCCGGTCCTTTTTGGTTACGACCTATAAACAATTAATAAAAAAATGTTAACAATTTATAAAAAAAATATTAACAATTTTAAAAAACTAAAAGGAAAGTAATTACCAACAATTGGATCTTCCGACACATCGATCCAAGCTTTTGTAAGTTGAAACTCCTCCTCCGTAGTCCATTAGTCTATACGGGATGAACCTCCCACAGCGGTTTCGGTATCCCCAGCTTGTTTCTTTCTGTGTCTACGCCTTTGTTTTGATTGCGTGCTTGGACCGGCATTTGTAGTGGGTTGGGTCTCGGGTATAACTTCATCCTGAGACAATTGTCCAAACACGTACGGTTGTTGACTCGAACCATAATCGGCGAATGTATAAAACCTTTGTTGTGGGCTTGAATCAAAATTGGGTCGATAACAGTTTGAATCGAAAAAAGGATTTATTGGAGAAGGGCTAAAGACCCAATTCGGAGGTGGCGTGTTAGGGTTTCGGTTAGGTGGAGTGTTTGGGTTATAGTAATTTGGGTTTTGGTTGGGATCCATGAAAATTATTTTTTTGGTTAAGAAAGTTTGAAATGGGAAGAGTGGGTATTTTTTTGTGTTGAATGTTTGAAATGGGAAGAGTGGGTATTTTTTTGGGTTTAATATGTGAATGGTTTAAATAGGTAAAAAAATTTTTTTCCTTCACCAACGGCTACAACCCAACGGTCGGACCACAATCACGCTGTTGCCCCTATCACGCCGGTCCAACCACGCCCCTCTCACGCCCCTAGGGGGGCGGTGTGCCACGCCCCACCCACGCCCATTCACCGGGCATACCGAGCGATCTAACAGGGGCGATTTCTGCCATCTGGACGCCACCTCGCCATTTGAATGTCTAGCTTATCACATTTAATTAAGGATGTTAATGACAAAAAATTTGGAGTTGTCGCCCATAGTGGGGGCAATTGACCCAGTTTTTTTTAGAAAAAATTGTTCTCACCGATCATTTGACTTAAAACAATCCTATTTCTAAAATAAATTCGGGAAATGATGCCAGCCATGTGAACCTGAACATGGTATAGATAACTGAACGTGAATATGCTATGAGTTTTCATGGGTTGAAACAAGAATGACTTGTCTAACTCCAAATTTTGTCTTATATTAATTTTTTTTCATATTAATACTCTAAATTACAAATTTACAACTAAAATTACTAATGTATATAGAAACATGATGTTTGTTTAAATCTTGACATAAAGAATCCAATTAGTTGACATAAAACATATATTTTTAAAAAAATAAACCCGTTAAATCGACTCAAATACAATCCGCTTAGCAAAACATGTCCACAGGTCAACCCAAAACTAACCCAAATCTATTTAGACTAAGGCCAACATACATATTTAACAAAACAGATGTTGTTCTTGTATTACAAATATAGCCAAAATCACATAAATATACACACACATAAACTCATGAACCGGCCAAAATTTTATACAAATTCATAAATTCCTACAAAATTATACATAATATCTGAAAACTACTCTTTTGATTTGCCAGACAAGCACAAGGTTCATCAGAATAGATGGCACAAATGAACTGCCTTCAATTTAGGCCCCGCATCTGAATTTGCACATAATGCTTTTTAATTGCAAGAGGAACCCAGCTACGTACCAAGGATTGGACCCTGGCACCTGCTGACATGGTAAAACAATAACCAACAACAATGGTGGCATATGTGTGGCGGCCCTCCCTAACGTAGGTTCACACAACCGTTGTCCTTAACCAACTCAAACCACCTTTGCTATCTCATATATTTAAGTCTTTTCTGGTGAAAGCTAGGCATAATTGAGGCGTTTTATGTTTGGTGTAAATGGTAAATTTCACACCATATATACAAGTAACTATGTTAAAAATTCGCGTATTACACAAATTAAATTAAATAAATATAATGTTATATGTTTATTAATAAAGATTTGGAAACATATAATAAAATTATACATAGTATTGTTTTCAGATATATGATGTGCAGGAAACATATTAATTATTATGTATGAATGTGTAGGATATTGTTATATGTTGATTTATAAGTGACTTTTGTATGTAACAATGATTTGAGAAGAGATATGTTTAATTATGTGTAGAAAGATTAGTTATATACATAAATTTCTTGTGATTATAATTATAATTTTCTTTATTATATATGAAGTTTACGGATTGAAAAATATGTTTAATTCTTTGTACAGACATAAGACATTTATATAATCTAATATATTTCATGGGATCATGAAATTATAATAAAAAAACTTGATGTTTAGATTTTAAAATTAATATAAAGAATGGCTCTCAACTCACGAACATCATGTAAATCCTCGTAAGAAAAGTTGAATAGGCTGACAGGATGTTCTTTTAATATTTGAAGAAACAACTTAACATCATGCTTGCCATTGAACATCCTAATGTCGTGACTAACATTTTGTATGCATTTCGAATCCCACGCATGTTGTGGTGACATCCCTTCAAAGCAGTATTAAATTGATGTGTCATAGTAGGACCAACAAGATGTAAAATCATAGTGTGAATGAATTGTATGTCATCAAAATTTCAGTGTATGTTCTTACTAGTAAGATTTATGTTATTTGAAGACACAAATCATGGTTATGATTTTTAGCAAAATCATAGAATAAGAAAGCATGAGATTCTTTAATAGCCTTCAATCATACAAGGGTCTTACAGTCGGTAACTTTAAACACCCTACCACGAGTTGCTACATATGACATAGGATCCAACAAGTTAAACTTCTTGGCCTTAGGTTTCAGGGGCGGACCAACCATTTTGGAGGCCTCAAGCGAACTAAACAATTGAGACCCTTCTTGTTTAATTTTTTTTTTATTTTTTGGATGCACTTAATTCATACTTTTGGTTTCAGTTATACATTTAATCTAATATTATAATGTTTTAACTTTTAATAACTAAAACTCAAGCCCTGATAACCTTATTACCTTAGGCTCAAATGACAACCTTAATATAAAACCAGTCAGTTAGACCTTAGTCTTAGACACAACCAACAATTCAACAAAATTAACAAAACAGATTATTGATTAACAAAACATATTAATAAAACATCCAGCATGAACACAAAAATTCAAACAGAGAACCATAGATGAAAAAAAACACAAATAACCATAGATCAAAAAGATACACAAATAACCCTAGATCAAAACGTACACAAAACAGGATCAAGAGCATAAAAATTCAAAAACAATTTGTTACGATAGTATTAGTCAGGGGTGTGTTTTGTAATAATTGATAGTTGTAATAAGTCAAGGGGGTTAATTGTAATTCTTTGATAGTTAGGGAGTTTAGAGTAATTGTGTAACTGATTGGTAGTTAAGAGTTGTTAATCGTTGTAATTAGGGCTTTGTCGATGAAATGAATTGAGCTCTCCCTCTCTTTCTGTTCTTGTTCAATCCTCATCTTAACATTGGTATTAAAGCTACCGATCCCATCGGAGCTCGAAAATTTTGCAATCGAATTGTTGTTGTAGATCGTTTACTCGCAATTTCTTGAAATCGAACGCATGAATGTGACGACTAGACATCAAGAAATGGAAAAATTGGAAAAAACGGTGAAAGATAATGCGCATGCGATTCAATTACAGCAATCGTTACTTGAAGAAAATGTGGTGAATATCGAAAATTTACAGATTCAAATGACGGAGGTTTGTTTACAATTGAAGGAGTTAAAGGATTTGTGTTCGGGAAGAAATTAGGATTAGCGAATGATAAGAGTGGGAAGATTGGATTTCCCTTGATTCAGTGGTGAAGATGTAGAAGGCTGGCTCTATAAGTGTAATCATTTCTTTTCAATGGATAAAACACCTGATCACTTAAAAGTTCAATATGTTGTGATTAATTTGGAAGGTGTGGCTCTGCAGTGGCATCAAGGCTATATCACTAGCCAAGATAGTGATATAGAATTAATTTCTTGGGGAGATTATTCTAGATCTATTTTGAATAGATTTTCTACAAGGTTGTCTGAAGAACCAATTGAAGAACTGAAGAATTTGCAGCAAACTGGTACTTTACAAGAGTATTGTGATGCTTTTGATGCTCTACTTAATAGGGTTAAGCTTTATGAAGATTATGCAGCTGGATTATTTGTGGCAGGATTGAAACCATAAATAAGATGTTTGGTAAAAATTTTTAAACCTAAAACTTTGAGAGAGGCTATTGCTATGGCTAAACAACAAGAAATTGTGTATTCAACTTTGTTTGGATCTAAAGAAATTAAGAAGAATGGAGTTAACTCAGTAAATGTAGTACAGAAACAAAATTCTGTCATGACTCCTTTTAAATCAACTTCAAATGTTGCTACACCAACAGCCACTTTATCCTTATTACCCACACCTCCAGCTGCTAAAATGGTTAAGCCTATAAGAAAAGTTTCAAGTAAAGAAGCTGAAGAAAAGAGAGCGAAAGGAGAGTGTTTTTGGTGTCCTGAAAAATACACTCCTGCTCACAATTGTAAGTTCAAGCAGCTTTATATTTTGGAAATTGGAGTTGAGGAAGAACCAGAAAATGTGGGTGATTCTGATGTAATTCAGCTTCAACAGATGCAAATGGATCCTCAAATTTCGATACATGCTTTAATGGGAGTGCCCTCATATTCTACAATGAAGGTAATTGGCACTATTGGCACCAAACAATTACAGATTTTAATTGACTCTGGCTCTACTTATAATTTCTTGGATTCTGCTCTTGCACTTAAACTACAATGTCCTACTCAAGAGGTATCTACTATGTCAGTTATTGTAGCTGATGGTAATAAGCTACCTTGTGCTAAGTTGTGTCCTAATTTTCAATGGTTGATGCAAGGGGTTTGGTTTAAGGCTGATGTTTTGTTATTGCCCCTAAAGAATTATGATATGGTGATGGGAGTTCAATGGCTGCAAACTTTAAATGATATAGTATGGAATTTTAAACTTCTTACTATGCAGTTTAAGATTGATAATCAATCTTTTGAATTGAAAGGTTCTCATAATGCTGGTATTTCATTATGTTCAGTGGAAAAAATGAATACATTGATGGGCATGCATGAACATTTGTGAGGCTCAAATGTTTAGTATGCATATGGATGGTAGTAATTATTTTCAACATCAAACAAAAGTGACAGAAAGCCACAAAGTACAAGCAATTGATGAAATATTGGTGGAATTTGAAGATATATTCAAAGAACCTACTTCCATTCCTCCACCTAGGTCTTGTGATCATAAAATTCAATTAGTAGATGATAAAGTGGTGATCAATCAAAGAGCTTACAGGTATCCTAAAGGGCAGAAATATATTATTAAAAAGATGGTGCAGGAAATGAAGGAGATGGGTATAATAAGGAATAGTGTTAGTTCCTTTGCTTCACCTGTTGTTTTAGTTAAAAAAAAGATGGTTCTTGGAGGCTTTGTGTGGATTATAGAAAGTTGAATGAAAACACTATTAAAAATAGATTTCCTATTCCTTTAATAGAAGAGCTTTTAGAGGAATTGGGAGGAGCTCAAGTATTTTCTAAGTTGGATTTAAGGGCTGGTTCAGATCAGAATGCATGTTGATGATATTCACAAGACTGCTTTTGTTACTCATCAAGGGTTATTTGAATTCTTGGTGTTACCTTTTGGATTAACAAACGCTCCAGCTACATTTCAAGGGTTAATGAATTCGGTGTTTCATCATTTGTTAAGAAAAAAGAAACTGGTTTTCTTTGATGATATAAGTCTTTACAGCAACATGTGGAAGATTTGAGAGAGGTTTTTCAACTTTTCAGAGAAAATCAATTGTTGGCAAAGAAATCTAAATGTAGTTTTGCAGGTTCTAAAATTGAATATTTGGACCATGTCATTTCCAAACAGAGAGTGGCTACTGATCAATCAAAAATTTCAGTCATAGAGGAATGGCCTATTCCTATAAATGTAAAACAATTAAGGGGTTTTTTGGGATTAACAGGATATTATAGGAGGTTTATTGCTTCTTATGGTTCTATTGCTAAACCTTTGACTAATTTGTTGCAAAAAGATGCTTTTGGTTGATCAAAAGAAGCTCAACTTGCTTTTGATTCATTAAAAAATGCTCTTAGTCAAGCCCCTGTTCTTGCATTACCTGATTGGTCTAAGGAATTTGTCATAGAAAATGATGCTTCTTCCAAAGGTTTAGGAGCTGTTCTTATGCAAGATCTACATCCTATTGCTTTTATAAGCAAAGCTTTATCGGTTAGACAAATGTCTTTGTCAGTGTATGAAAAAGAATTGTTGGCCATTCTTATGGCAGTAAAACATTGGCATCAGTACTTAATTGTGAAGCATTTTATTATTCGAACAGATCAAAAAAGTTTAAAGCATTTGTTGGAGCAAAAAAGTCACAACTCCTTTACAACATACTTCGTTAAGTAAATTGATGGGGTATGACTATTAGATAGTATATAAAAAAGGAACAGACAATAAAGTTGCTGATGCATTGTCTAGAATACAAGGTTATGCACTTTTTCAAATGGCCATATCTTCATATTAACCCTTATTATTAGACAAGTTAAAGGCAAGTCTTGCAGCTGATGAAGTGGCTCAACAGATTATTGAAAAATTACTACAGGGTGAAGTAATTCGTCATTTACAGTGGGATGGTGATGTGTTGCGAAGAAAGAACAAGTTATGGGTTCCTAAAGATGATAACTTGAGGCAGGAAATTCTGTTACTTTGTCATTCTAATTCACAAGCTGGTCATTCAGGTATTCAAGCTACTTTACAAAGATTTAAAGACATGTTTTATTGGAGGGGGGCTACTAAAGATATCAAGTTTTTTGTTAAAAAATGTGACATTTGTTTGAGAGCCAAATATGAGACTGTGGCTAGCCCCGGGCTGTTAAATCCTCTACCTACTCCCAGTTCTAAATTTTCATATATTTCTATGGATTTTATTGGAGGATTGCCTATGTCACAGGGTTTTGATACTATTCTGGTGATAGTAGACATATTCTCAAAATATGGACATTTTCTACCTTTGAAGCATCCTTATTCAGCTAATAAAGTAGCTCAAGTTGTACTTGATAATTTGTTTAAGATTCATGGATGTCCACAAACAATTGTGTAAGATAGAGATGCTTTGTTTTTGAGTAATTTTTGGAAAGAATTTTTGAGATTGCAGGGTATATCTCAAGCTTTATCTACTGCCTACCATCCTCAATCTGATGGTCAAACAGAAGTAGTAAATAGATGCTTGGAAACATATTTGAGATGTATGACTATGTATGAACCGAAATCTTGGGTACAATGGTTACCCTTAGCTCAATGGTGGTACGATACCACCTGGCATTCTGCTATACATATGTCACCTTATAAGGCCTTATTTGGTGTAAATCCTCCTATACATTTGCCCCATATTCCATTGGATACTAATGTTGCTGCAGTGGAAGACTTGTTAATGAAAGCGTGAAAATATGATTGCTTCCCTTAAACAGTCTTTGTATAGGGCTAAGAACAGAATGAAACAGTTCGCAGATGCTCATAGAACTGATAGAGTTTTTGAGGTGGGAAATTGGGTGTACTTGAAATTACATCCTTATGTTCAAACATCTTTAAGGGTGCATAAGTATTCTAAGTTGTCTCCAAAGTATTTTGGGCCTTTTTTGATAATTGCTAAAGTAGGAGCAGTCGCTTATACTTTAGATCTTCCTCAAGGTTCTCAATTACATCCTACTTTTCATGTGTCTTTACTGAAAAGAGCTTATGGACCTCCTGCAGTAGTTCAGTCTATTCCTTCTAATCCAATAGTGGGACTAAAACCTTTGAAGATTTTGGAAAGGAAATTGGCTAAGAAAGGTAATAAACATGTGGTTAAATTTTTGGTTTAATGGAGTAATCTTCCATCTCATGATGCAACTTGGCAGGTGGCGGATGAGTTCATTTTGAAGTATCCTGACTTTTCACTTGATTCTTGAGGTCAAGAATTTTATATGGAGGGAGTATTGTTAAGATAGTATTAGTCAGGGGTGTGTTTTGTAATAATTGATAGTCGTAATAAGTCAAGGGGGTTAATTGTAATTCTTTGATAGTTAGGGAGTTTAGAGTAATCGTGTAACTGATTGGTAGTTAAGAGTTGTTAATCGTTGTAATTAGGGCTTTGTCGATGAAATGAATTGAGCTCTCCCTCTCTTTCTGTTCTTGTTCAATTCTCATCTTAACACAATTCAACAAGATTACCAAAACATATTACTAATTAACAAAACAGATTAACAAAACAGCCAGCATGAACACAAAAATTCAAACAGAGAATCTTAGATGAAAAAAACACAAATAACCCTAGATCAAAAAATACACAAAACAGGATCAACAACATAAAAATTCAAAGAAATAACCCAAGATCAAAGGTTCAATGAATCAGAATAGTTGAAGATTTGAGACATACCTGGTTACCTTCCGTAGTTTAGTTCAATAAATCTAGCCCGCTGGCCACCGGCCGGTCGCTGCTCGAAGAACAGTCGAAGCGACAGTGTCAAACAAACAGTTAAACAGGGAGAGCAATTCGCTCGAAAAATGGAGATTGGAGTTTGGAGAAAAACCGAACAGGGAGAGTAGGGAGTGAGTGAGAGCGTTCTTAGCGCCTGAGCCCTTCTTCTTTTCTTGGCCAATTTTGGGCCACTCACACAAATGTGAATATATATAAATTTAAATTTAAAGGCCCTATTTTTTGGATGGCCCAAGCCCAAGATTGGCCCAATTATCTATATGGGTCAGCCCTGTTAGGTTTGCCAGAACAATTGCATAAAAAACCCTATGTATAACTTAATTAACATATGATTCATACATGGTGACAACTTCATCCCATGTTACGCATCAGTAATTACACATACCCTGACAATTTACGTATGCTGCTAAACCAGTGTAAGTGCCAACATGTTATGTATATTTTTAAAAGAAATGTTAGGTTATCGTAATCACACAATATATCAAAAGGCAGTTAAAACAAATTTGATCTATCAATAATTACATTGCACCAGCCATGTTATGTGTTTGTACGTATAGGGTAATGTTTTATTAATAATTCACGCTTATAACAATAATTCGTGATTACTTGTTAAGTTCAATCTAAATCTTTGTTTTTTTTTTCAAATATTATTTACTATACATATAAAATAATTTCTTCTTTTATGTGTATGTGTAAATTCATGTGTGTTTCAGGAATTTCCACCATGTAAAAAACTTAACTTATGTTGGTGCAAAATCTAAAATCTTTCAATGGTGTAAACTCCTGAATGCATGTAAATTTACATATACACAAAAAAGAATATGTTGCAAATTTGTAACAATGATATTAAAAAAAAAAAGAGTAAACTTCTCTTTTATTCTATGTGGTTTGACACTTTTAACTATTTTGCTCCAAAAGTTTCAAAATGGCCTTTTTGCTCCCTGATGTATGCATTATGTCCCCATCAGCTCCAATCCTTTAACACCGTTAATATTTTTCTGTTAAGTAAAGGGTATTTTAGACTTTTACCACTTATGGGTTAATTGTGTCATTTTTTTAGACTACTAAAAGCACAAAAGAATAAATAAAAGGACTAAACATGTAAATTACCCAACCCCTATAGCCACCCCATAGTCTTCCAGACAACCACCACCAGCGTCACCTTCGGTACACACACAACGACCACCTGTGTCCACCACCACCTTCGTCCACCTCCACCACACCATCTTTGGTTATCACCTACCACGGCATGTAAACGAGTATCCCCTTCTTGCATCTATTCATCAACTAATTTTACTCGATCAAAATCCACTATTTTTCATTTCAAAACCCTAAATCCGGAACCACACCACCATCGTTAACCTTGTGCAAACCACACAACCACCGTCGCGATTGAAACCCTTTATGGCTAGAGTTCTTCAGCAATTGAAACTGGTTTGATTTATGGATGAAGGTTGCGTCGCAATTGAAACCCTTATCCTTTGATTTCAACCCCTTCATCTAAAATCTGAAACCCATCAAGAAACCCTAAATCGTAGACTTTGAGGCGAATTATGATCTGTGGTGGCCTGCGGTGTCAGAGAAAGAGGCAGACATGGTTGATTTCGGGATGAAGTGGGTTGCCGTCGGAGGAAGAATGGCCGCTGGGTTACCGATGTGATGTTGCTGCCGGGTTGCCGATGTGATGTTTCCGTCGAGTCGCAAGGGTTTCGGCTGAGAGGGTGGCCGGAGGTGCTGTGGTTGTCGCCGGAAATGTTGTCGTTGTCGCCGGAAAAATTGCAGAGACGAGGGAGGGTAATTGGTTTGGGGTTGGGGGTGGACGGTGGAGGATGTGACATGTATATTGAATGTGATCATATTTACATAAATAGCCACTTCATATTACACATATTACATTAGGTAAGAAATGAGATAATTAGCCCATATATATAAAAAGACTGAAATACCCTTTATTTAACAGAAAAATATTAACGGTATTAAAGGATTGGAGCTGATGGAGACATAATACATACATCAGGGAGCAAAAAGATCACTTTGAAACTTTTGGAGAAAAATAGTTAAAAGTGTCAAATCACATGGAGCAAAGAGAAGTTTACTCTAAAAAAATAAAGATTTTGATTGGTCTTAGCATATTATCACGGGTTATCGCAATAGAGGAGAAACATAAGAAAACTCTTATCGTTTGAGAAAAATTAGAATACTGCTATCAATGATTCATAAAATTTATTAATTATTTATTAATATAATTTTTTAAAGATATTTATATAATATTACACATTTAACAAAAAATATTCAATGTATTGTATTACGTATATGTAATAACAATTTCTTATGTTTTTTTGTCGACATGTTTTTACATGTATATGATACAATTAATCTAATGTTTTTTTGGTAAAATGTGTAATATTTCGTTGATACCTATAAAAATGCAAAATTATGTAAATTAAGTGATTGATCGAGAAGAGTTTTCACAAAACTGTTAATCTTCTTTAGAACTTAACCCTATGTGTGTATGTATACATACATTAGTTATGTAAATTTTTACATCACTGTAAAGTTATGAAATGACAAATTGATAACACATTGTAAAAATCATCTCAAGTTATGTTAGTGTGTGTATGAATAGGTTATGTAAAATTTACATCACTTTAAGGGCATGAAAGGATAAATTGGTAACGCATGGAAGTTGTGAAAATCATTCCAAGTTTAGTTTAAAGAAGGAGAAGTAACTATTTCATCTCATAAAAAAACACAAATAACAAACAAAAATAGGGCTAATATGAACAAATTAGATAGCAACAACCAAGATGTTAATGAGTACTTTTTAAACCATTATTAGATCATGAGAAAAAAAAATGTTAAAAAAAAACAATATGTTTTAATCTAGATCTAATTTAACAAAAATAATGAAAATTCAACGATAAAAATATGGCTAATGTGAACAATCAAGTTAAAGATATAAACCCTAGCCAAAAAAAGTCCCTTAAAATAATAAAAAAAAACTAAACAATAAACTATAAAAAACCTTTCTTATCAAATTGAAGATGTCTCAGTGAAGTGTTACCATCAAGCAAGTTAAATGTGTAGGAAATGAGTTCACGTTTTTATTACAAAACAATAATCAAATATAGATAATAACGATTCTCTTGTTATTAGTATGAGATAATATGGTACAAAACCGGTTACAAGACTAAAATAATACAATATAAGTTACGAATTCATATACCAAACTTATTTTGACCAATCTATTCGTTGGGTGTTATAAGTGTCTTGTTTGATTAGAACATGTTCCATGTTGGGTGATCAACCAAACCATTTGATGATGTTTTCAATCCAGTGTGTCTTCCACTTATTCTTCACTGCAACATGGATTAAACGTGTTGATGACAGTGGTTGAGGCACGTATTCCATACGCTTCCTTTAAAACAGATTTCGCGCCTCCTCTCAAGACAAACGTGTATGTCTCCCAAGATACAACAACCGAAACAGTTTGTGTACTGCTGACTTGCCGAGAATGTCCACACACCCGAGGTATCACTGAATTTCTACTATGTTTAGAATTGTTATGAAATATATGAAGTTTGAGATGTAGGATGAACTAGAGAGAACATATATCTAATTTTTACATTCCATGATTAAACAAACAATCATTTTAAAAATGAACATCCAAGTTCATTATTTATACTCACAATATTAATATATACTTATGACTATAATTTAAAAGTCATAAATACAATATTAAATAAAATTTATTTACGTAATAATTTTTATTTAATATATACTTATGACTAAAATTTAAAAGTCATAAATACAATATTAAATAAAATATATTTAAGTAATAAATTTTTATTTAAGAATTTAAAAAAAATGTGACATATCCCCTCAAGTTTCATATTTTACTTTTCAACCACTCAACTTGAGGATCACAATCTTATTCATAACTTTAGTAAAAAAACTTATTTTTAATAAATTTCCAACAAAATGTCTCATCGTACAGAAAATCGTCCGCTCATCAACAGTGGTAAATGCATTGTCGATGTCTTCACAAGTCACAACAATGTTATCAAAATCAAGTGAACAAATGTCCATTAACAATGAAAGCTTGATGAAAGAAAAAACATGAGTGAAGGAGAAGAAAGTATCGATCAAGCTGATTTGGTGACTGATAATGATGCTTAATGAAGATAATATATAATACATTATAAAGGATAATTATAATGGTGTAAAATGAGGGCTTATTCTCGAGTTTATTAAAGGAGGGAACTGAAAGGAAAAGAAATGAGAGAAAAAGAAAAGAAGGGATTTATTTCCTTCCATTTCCTTCCAAATCGGAAGGAAAGAAAAGCTAGGTAATTTAGCCTTTGTTTCCTTCCACTTCCCTTCCTTTCTCTCCTTAAATGAAACTCGGGAACACAACATGTGTTATTTTCTCTTCCCTTCCCTCGTTAAATGAAACTCGAGAACACAAAAATGTTTCTCCTTTCCTTCCATTTCCTTTCTTTTCTCTCGTTAAATGAACTCGGGAACACAACGTTAGTGTTTATAAACGAAAATACCCTTAAAGGAACTTTTAAACATATGTTATGTTACAATATCTTATGGTAAGGTTTGGTTATTAACCCATATTTATTGTGGCAACCCATCTAACTTTACCAAGATCAACCAAAACCTTTGGGTTTTTAAGACATTTATTATACATGTACAAGATTATCTTCTTTTATACGTAAATGCAAATTAACATGTGTATTATTTAAAACAAGTGTTACGAGATCTGTTTAAACACAAAGATTATTTGTTATACGAATGTACAAAATTGTGTGATTTTATTACATAAATATTAATTGTTTTTGCTTGATAAAATCACGTGAATACAGAGTTATCACACACGAAAGAAATTATCACAAAGACTTTTGTAACACCCCGACCGATGGCGAAAACGTCAAGATGTCACGAGGGATGTGTAGATTGTTCACAAGCTCATGGGCATCTAAATCATCATCACATATCATTTAATCACAAATAAATAATTACACAAAATCATGTTTATCATGTTTTGAATTACAGTGATTACTCAAAAGGCATAGCTACATTAACTAAATCCTAATCTCCAAGATCCAGTTAATCCAGCTAAGTCCAAGACCCTATGTGATGAGTCCAAAAGATGTAGAGCTACCCTTCTCTACTTACTTCTCTTCATTTCCTGAAACATGTAGAAAATCAAGTGTCAACTACGAAGTAGTTGGTGAGTAATCATAAGTTTTTCATTCTTCAAAACATTTATAAACATTCATTTAAAATTTATAGTTTAAGAAAATTCACATGGGCACCTGTGAGATAATCCAGCTCTGTAAAACCACAAACACAACAATCACATAATTCAAATAATCACAATTAATCATCCACATATAGTCAACCAATCTCAACAAAACACATCCAATCAATAATCAACATTCACCATAATCATATCAATATAAGTTACCGCGGAGGACCTCAGTCAACTCAACCAACGATATTCCTAAATAGTATAAGTGTCAATACATGCACTGCGGAGGACTGCCGTCAACTCAACCAATAGTGGAATCACTGAGGAGGACTGAAGTCAACTCAACAACGGTAACCCAATCATTACGGAGGACCTAAGTCAACTCAACCAATAATGACTCACGGAGTTATAATAATCCATCAACCATCAATGATAATTCAATAATATGAGTATCATAATGATAAACTAGGTGTCACCCATGCGTTATCAAAATAATATCTACAATTCTGGTATACATGTTCCACCTCCGAGTTTAAAAACAAAATAGTTTAAAAAGGAGGTTATGAGAACTCACCTGAATTCCTTAGATTCAGTGTTTGTAGAATGCGCGCTCACGTATGTAAAATCAAAGACACTTCAACAACCTGTATTTATCGCGTGTTTCATATTCATAAGTATCTATGTTTGATCATAATTGAATTCTTCATATACATTTGACTTTTCGTTATTCGGTGCGCGAGTTACTTAAGTTCATTACCTAAGTTGTAATGTTACGCGTCAAGATTCAAATTTCATCATAAAAGAATGGATTTAGAACTTGTTAGTTTTAAATTATCCAATGATGATAATTAATTATGAACTCGTATGTATACTCCTCATAGATATGTACATTTAAAGGTGTTAACCCTTATTATACACATATCTATACATGCATGCACGATCAATTAAGTCGACCACCATACTCTAAGTTATTAAAACCCAATTTAAGTTTAAGGAAATTATAGCTAAGTTATTCTCATAAAATGTTCCCATTATGTAAAATCTCATAATTCAAACTTATGTTATTAAGAAAAAGGTGGCAACTTCTAAATCCTTCATGCATGAATGGGTATACACCATTATCTTATTCTTTTATTCACCCTTGACCTTTAGTTAGAATGTTTAGGTTTTAACAGCCCTAAATCCGGCCACAGTCCCTAGGTTCGGCTTCCCATGGTTTGGCTACATGAGGTTCGCTGTCCATGGATAGGTTTGGCAGCCTCATGGTTTGTCCACCGTGAGGTTCAGCCATTACATGTTTCGGCCCACCTTGGGTTCGTAGATCCTCAATCTCACTGATCAGGGTTCGTGGCACTTAGTTTCGGTCAAAGGAAGGTTTGCATGGCAAGGTTCGGCCAAGGCAAGGTTTGCATGGCAAGGTTCGGCCAAACATTAGGGTTCGGTTGAGAGGAATGGTTCGGCTAGATGGTTCGCTGCTCCTGGTCCAGCAATGATCCAGGTTCGTCCCATCTTAGGTTCGCCCAAGTGTGGTTCGGATGAAGGTAGGTTCGACCATCAGTAAAGTGGTTCGACCATCCCCTTTGCCTAGCTCAGATAGGTTCGGCCGACCTGCTGTGTCGCGACCCAACTGTCCATCATCATCATCTTCGAGCTCCAACCTGTTGCAGGCTCAACCATGGCTTTCCCAATACTCATACTAGTCCGTTTTAGGGTTTTACAAATATAGAATTCGTTTAAATACAAGAATATAACCCAGCTGTTGTTTAGAGTGAGAAACAAGAGTAAACTCAAGATCTACCTCTAAATGTCGACCAAATGTTAGATTTCTTCGTGGGTTCTTGTTCTCCTCAATCACACGGTCGTTTAGACACCAAGATCTTGCAAAACCGTTGAGAAATGAAGGAGATGTCGTAGAGAGAAGGTAGAGAGAGAAGATGGTGGCGGAAATGGAGGTTTAGAGAGAGAAAGGGTTTGTGTAAAATGAAAGAGATGAAGTGGTTCATCTCTCTTATACCTCGTTTTGTCCCCGCGTGCTCGGTCTCGTTTATTTCGTGTCACCACTTATTAAATGTTCGGTTTTCTCGTAAAAACATATTTAAAACACGAAATGTTTAAACAAAATAAATCCGTTTAATTACAATGATTTTAATTAAATTAATTTTATAAAATAGTTTTACTTATTTCCGTTTAATCCTTTGTTTAATAAAAATGATTTTATTCAGATCCGTCTAAGGTTGTAATTACTAATAAACTCTTTTAAATCCCTTTTCTTAATTTAACATCATTGGATATTATTTCGTTTATCTCGTCAAAACGCGTTACTCATGTACGTATTCGTAAAGATCGTCACCTTTTCGAATCTGTCGTTCGTATGGTATTTCGATTCGATTTACGATTTATGGAATATCGTTTCATTATATTATTCCTACTAATTATATTCGTGCGAATCGTCCCCCACGCGAATATATTATTAAGTTAATATTTCTGAAATGATATTCGTGTTTAAATTATCTTCGTAACCTCACCATCGCGTAGTTATTTTCAATAACGCTTTCATTATTTTATTACTTTAGATATTATAATTTCCCAATCCAAATCCCACTAAACCATATCACTGACACATCCATGATAGACCGAAATAAGTTTATGTATAGGGCATATGTAGGAGTAGGTCGCAACCTATCCAGCCACCGTCCTACCACCATTTCGATAAACCATGACCATGTGTCCTTACCTATGTTTAGTAGCCAACTAATATCAAACTCATAAATATTTTTCATTCCAACCCAAACCTCGGATTCTCCTCACCAAAGCCTCAACACTGATTTAATCATGATAAACCAAAGATGGTTTATGTATAGGGCATATGTAGAAGTCAGTCGCAACTGCTTCAGCCACCATCCCATCACCTCTTCGATAGACCATGATTATATCATTGTCTATCCTTGATTATAGAATCCTATACTACTACCATTCCCAAACCTCAACCCATATCATATTAATTAAATTACAATAAACTCTCTGGTTCGTCTAGTTATATTCCAAACTAGATTTCCCATGGTTTATGCACATAATTATATGTTCTCAAATGTATACCAATAATATTACCATCTAATAATCCATAGTAATCATCAATTATCATATCAGGTCTTAACAGTACAAATATTTATGTAATGAAATGCCTGAAATACCGTGATGTTACAACTTTTTTGTGTGATATATAACTTCATGCTCGCGTAATTATATCATGCAAGAACAACTAACACTTGTGTGATAAAATCAGGAACACTTCGTACATTTTACATGCAAAAAGCCCTATGTATTTAAAATTATATATATATATATATATATATATATATATATATATATATTGGGATCAAATAATAACTCTCCTTAATTATGGTAACCCAACTAACTTATCTAGATCAATCCAAATCTTTTTTTTTATCATCTTTACTATATACATAAAAGACTATGTTCTTCTATATGTTTGGTAAAATTCATTTTCGTTTAAGATCTTACACAAGTGTAAGTTGTCATAACGTTAAATAAATGTTGGTAGTGTAATGTAAGCTTACATTTATTTTAAATCCTAAATGCATGTGAATTAGCACATACACATAAAAGAACATAGTTTTGTATATGTATAATAAATGTTATAAAAAACCCAAATATTTTATTTGATCATGTCGGAGTTATTTGGGTTACCACAATTAAGGTGAGCTAACAATGGAATGTATAAAAATATATATTGATGTCAGAAAAAATCAAATTAATGTGTTATGTTTTATTCTTGCTACATTAATATGATATAAACCCTAAATTTTGAGTTCAATATTAACTAAAAATTATATTTGTCTTAAATTTGTAACGAGTTGTAATGAGTTTTGGTTTACATTGCTATAAAGTAAAATGTGTTAAGTTGTATCATTTATTTGATTATAGTGATGTAACATTTGTGTTTGTCTCACCTTATGTCATTAATTTAACTATAATGATGAAATTTACGGTTTTCAAAAAAAAGGTCAAAATAATATATTATGTTTATGCTTGTTACATTGATGTAAATCCTAAATTTTGAGTTCAAAATCAACTAAAAATTACGTTTGTTTGAAATTTGTAACAAATTTTGGTTTACATTGCTATAAAGTAAAATGCGGGTTACATTGTATCATTTATTTAATTACATTGATGCAATTTACTGTTATCAGAAAAAATTCAAAATTAGTGTAGTCAAGACTAAAACGGAATTGAAGAAAAAATAAGACGAACTTAATGGTGCTAGTTTTATAAAAACTATATACTATAAAAAGTTATGATTGTACAAAAAGATGAGACAAACTTTGAATAAAAATAGATTGATTAATGTATATTATATGATAACACATGTCACAATTAGATTAAATGTATCTTTTTGAAATGATACAAAATGCTTTAAATGTTCTTTCATATCAAAAATTAAATAATGACAAAAATAATTAATGACACGTGTCACGATTTTAAGCACTTGACTTTTAAATTGACAATTAGATGATATTAAATAGGTTATTATTGTATTGAAGAGTTTTTATTTGAACACTATCATCTATTTATCTATATTAATAAATAAAAATAATTGGAGACACTTGTCACAATTAATATTGGACCACTTATATTTTGGTTTTCTCGCTTCTCAATCATATTTAATTATCTAAATTTATTATTTAGTGAGGAATTAGGATTTAGGAATTAAGGATAATGAATTATAATACATATAAATGTATAATAATTAATATGTTATTAATTAATTATATTTAAATTGAAATTAATTAGGATGTTTTTAAGGAAACTTATACTTTTATTTAAAAACTTCTATTTAGGTCTTTAAGTATATTCAAATTCAAACTACATTTATAAAATTATTTACAAATAAAACAATAATGATACTAATTGTTGTCTATAATTGTCTTTAAAAATTTCAAAAATTTAATATGATTGGATAATTTGAATGATAAAAATATATTATATTGAAATAATAAAAAGTAAGTAATTTTTAAAATTCCAAGTTATATGTATTAATATAAATATTAGTTAAAGTTAATTTAAGTGTGTTAAAAAAAGAATAAATACACTTTAATTAATTTATTTATGAATTACATTACATAAATATATCAACACATTCTTGAAAAGAATTTAAAATTATAAGATAATTTATAATTATTACGTCGAATATCATAAACATATTTTGATGACTTTATGTATTAACAACTTATTTTTTATTTTATTCAAAATGTGTAAAACATGACTTTAGTTGAACTTTGCAATGTATGTGTTTTTTAATTACATAGCTTTATGTTGATAGATATGTATATATAACATATTATTTTTTCAACCCGTGTAATACATGAGATTTTAACCTAGTGTGTGTGTCAAAGACAATAATAAGAATCAATGTTGACTTCTTTAGTTCCTTATTTTATATTTGTTTCAAGCTAAACTTTGAATGCAAATCAAAGTTTAGCTAGAAAGAGCCTCTTAAAGTTCTTAGTGTAGTTAATTATATATGGATAGCAATCACAAAATAAAGTTTAAGAAATGAATTAGTATTTATTTTCATATATGGATAGCAATTACATCGTTTCAATTTCAAATTCAAATACATAATCTAAACAAATAAACTAAATCCAATTCCATATCAATGCTAGTTTCCATTTCCACCTGAAACATGTTAAAATCAAGTGTCAACTCAAAGAGTTGGTGAGTTTCATAGGTTTTAAACACTCACACCAAAAGGTTCAATAAAAATGTTATAAATAATGTCTTATGTGAACTCTAAGCATAATGAACATAGTCAAGAATGAACTAGCAAGTAAAGCAGATCATCAATGTTAACAAATGATGTTTGACCTATGTTTAGCATTACTAAAATGCTTAAATAGCAAACTATCACCACGGGCTTACCCAAAAGGGTAAATCAAACATTGGTGGGATGGTCAATCCAATATATCTATCATAGTCACTAGAACGAATGTGATCATTGCCTATTCTTAGCTAAAGTTTACTAACTATAAGGCCATTAGCTAAGTTCACATGTAAATGTAATAAATAAGTTGCATGTTTCACCCGTAAAACAAAAATAGTAAAAGAGGGGCTATGAAGACTCATCTCGATGTGTGAGCTAGCATTTGCAATGACTGTCAAATAAAGCTCAAATGTGTCCAACAAATTTAAAGTCCACCTAAGTAATTCATTAGGCATTTGTCAACATAAATATGGTTTTCTATGGATTCTCTAAAGTCTAAATGGATCGACGGGTTCAATTTGTGTTGAATAATTAATATCTCAAAATTAAAAATGATTTATGAGAAATTGTAATGATGTTTGAAAATGTTTAAATTCTTATGTTGACATATGTAAATAAAAATTTAAACAACTTTATGTTTAACCAAAAATAATGATCACTCAAAAGAATTTCAAACCTTTTATGTCACACCCCGAGCCGGCGGGGTTGGATCGGAGTCCCCGCCGGGCGGAAGGTTCCCGGGGCGTGATATCGCGGATGATAATCATGATGATCAGATTGTTTACATAGCATCAATGTTTAAGAATATCTAAAGCACAATCAAATGATATATAGGATTACAAAGTTAAATTACAATAGCAATGTTCTGCAATTTAACTCAGTAAACCTAATCAGAAGAAAAATGTTTATATCTTGTATATATACAAGATATCAAAAGTAATGTGTATCATCAACAAAATATGTGCTTCTTCCAAAAGTCTACTAGGTCCTCTATCTGGGCAGCCTAGTATGTAAATCCAAGAGCTTATGCTTAAACCTGTCCTTCACCTGAGAAAACATGTAAAAAGATCAAGTCAACACAACGGTTGGTGAGTTCATATAGTTTATAAGTTTAAAAATAGTTTCACAAACCTCCTTCGGTAAAACCTTAACCTCATTAACTCCACTTGTAATATCCAAGTCGGTATGCTTATATATAGGGCATATGTAAGGGAACAAGCCCTAGCCAACATCCCACCACATACTAACCCGGATATGACATTGTTGTTAATAATAATTAAGCATTTTACCTACCAAACAACTCAATCCTCATCAAAGCCTTTGTTATCTGTTTCAATGTTTTCATGTCTAATGTATTCGTACGTGTTAGTTTCTCATCATGTTTATCAAGCATCATAGATTCACACACACATAGGTTAGCAATTACATATCTCCTATAAGCAGACAAAAGCTCTGGAATACCAGAAGTTTAGCAATTACATGTCTCTTATATAGATAACAGCTTAGCATTCAACAAGTTCATGTTTAGCCTTTACATACCTCTTATAAGACGACAAAAGCTCTGGAATACCAGACGTTCAGCAATTACATGTCCCTTATAACCAGGTAATAGCTCCGTAACGTTACGTTTATGTTTAGCCTTTACATACCTCATATAAGCCGACACAAGCTCTGGAATACCAGACGTTCAGCAATTACGTGTCCCTTATAACCAGGTAATAGCTTAGAATCGATACTTTCATGTTTAGCCTTTACATACCTCATATAAGCTGACAAAAGCTCTGGAATACCAGACGTTCAGCAATTACATGTCACTTATAACCAGGTAATAGCTGAGTATCATTACGTTTATGTTATTACATGTATCTCACCCCATAGGTACAAGCTCTGGAATACCAGACGTTCAGCAATTACGTAGTCTATGGTTAGATACATGTATGATGGCCTAGTAGCATGTAATAGTATCAAGTCACATGTAATTGAATCAAGTATCATGTATTTGTATCATGTCTCATGTAATTGAATCACATCTCATGTAATTGAATCAAGTCTCATGTAATTGTATCAAGTATCATGTAATCGTATCCAGTATCATGTATTTGTATCATGTCTCATGTAATTGAATCACATCGCATGTAATTGAATCAAGTATCATGTATTTGTATCATGTCTCATGTATTTGAATCAAGTCTCATGTAATTGTATCAAGAATCATGTAATCGTATCAAGTAATCAACAATTGATTTTAAGCATCAAGCTTAAAATAAAGGTTTCCATCATAAGCAATCATGTTTATGTTTAAAGCATTAAATAACATTTTGATAAAAATGTTTAACATGCTTCTCAGTCCCGAATTTAAAACAAAAAGTTTGAAAGGGGACAATGAACTCACTTTAGGTCCGAAGTACTTGACTAAATAGAATAGGAATGCACGCTCTCTTTGTTTGCACTTGATATGATGTTCACGTTCCTGTATTGATTTCATGATGTAGTATTTTATAAGTATGCGTTGTATATACTTGTGCTTGTGAGGATGTTAGCCTAAAGTAGGTTAACACTTTGGAGTCTCGGTCTTCATTCGGCCCTAAGTCTCTCGGTATAGAGGTTAAGGTCACTTAACCCCATTTAGTTTAATACTAACCTTCTTGATCATTTGATTTGATCCTTATTTGCATTTGCAAGTATTTTATTTTTTTTTTTTTTTAAGAAACCATGTCTTAGACTTTAAGGAATTCATTAATTTCAAAACAATATCATGTTACTAATTGTTTATATTGATAATTCCAAGTCAATTGAACTAAGATTTATTAGTCCAATTACTCACTCTAGTCTAACACTTGTGGGCCTAATTCACTTTGGGCCAAATCAGAGATCTCGGGCCGAATGGTGAGACCATGGGCCTATTGGGCCAACATGGGCCGAATGGGTTGTTGATTGGGCCTCGTGGCTTTCGACTGAGTTTTGGGCCGCATTAAGCCCATAGGATCAAATGCCTTCGGTTGGGCCTAGATATTTGTCCTTGGGCCTTGGTCATGTGTATGGACTTGGCCATATCAATCAACATAAGCCGAGTGTATGTAAGTGAACCGATTAAAGATTACGTGGCTAAACACATGGGCCGGTTATCAATGATTTCTGGGCCGAAGGTATGGGTGTTGGACTTGAAGGCAGATTAATGGGCCAATTATAAGTGTTAGTTGTTTAAGCCCATTAGCCGAGTGATATGAGATGGCCGGGATCCACCTCGACTGGAAAATGGTCAAGATCGGTTCCCTTTGGCAGCGAACCTTCTGGGATTTTAGTGCCAAGGTTCGTTTATCAAACTGAGGATAACACAAGGGTTCGTTACCCTCCAAAGGCTCGGCTAAAGAGGGTTCGTAGCTGTGCATGTGAAGCTCGGCGACTAAGGAAGGGTTCGCCGGAGTTATAGGGTTCGTAGATGAAAAGGTGTGGCTGGGTTCGTGCAGAGGGTAGGGTTCGCAGCTCAAGGGTTCGGCCACCATGGGTTCGCCATGGCTCGTGGCTTCTGGTCCTATGGTTCGTGACCTGTGGGAGAGTTCGGCTGAAGATGATCTACGAAGCAAGGGTTCGTTGTCCAGCATGAAAGGTTCGTCAGTAGAACAATGGTTCGCCATGGATGAGAGCTGTTGCACGCAGGTTCGTTTCTCGCGAACTGTTTACACCTCATCATCTTCATCGACCATGGGTGGTGATAAGGTTGTCATATGGCTATGCTACTAATGTTTCTCATGGGCTTGAGGTTCAAAACCGTAAAAGTTAACCAGCTAGATGTGTGGTTCGAACAACATAATAACTATGCTGAAAACCCTATTTTTCAGTTACTTTAACGCCTCATACCTCAAGTTTTCGTGGCTAGATCTTCAGATGAGTTGTACTTTCGTGTAGATCTCGTCAATGGCTTCGTGTGGGTTCAAGAATCACGCAAATTGGTGGAGAAATGAGCTAGTTATGGAGCTTCAAAGATCAAAGATGGTGATTTTTGGTGGTGAGGAGAGAGGTGAACGGTTTTGATGGCTAGAGAGAGAAAGGATTTTGTGAAAATGAAATAAATGCACTCATCAAAGGTTTATATACCCCGAGGTGGTTCGGGTTCGTTTCGGTTGCTCGGTTCGTAATCTCGTCGCGTATCCGACACGTTACGCGGCTCTTTCGTAAAATAAAACAAAGTGAATATTTTAGGATGACTAAATTATAAATATTACTAGGAATTATATTAAATATCGTTACGTATAAATAAATATCGAATTTTTTAATAGTTTACGCGTTTCGTTAAATTTTTCGCGTTTAGATAATTTGTTCACGATTTAAATTAAGATAGTTAAAGTAAAATTATTTCATGATGAGTTTCAAAATTGTAAAATAAGAAATATAATATTTCTTTGAAATTATGATCGTTCGTATCGTTATTCGTTTTCGTAATCGTTTAATCAGATTGCGTCACCATCGCGCGTATTCGTTCGAATCGTCATTCGAACGAACACGTCGATGGTTTGGCTTTCTGATTCTTGTTTTCTACTGTCAAGTCATGATTTCAGGACGTTAAACTGTCAGAATTATTCGTACAGATCGTCACCTATACGAATAACACGTCGGTTTAGCATTCTGAAACGACAACTGTTAAGGTTTTGTTTTGTTAAACCTCACATACGTTTATACAACTAATATCACATCATGTATTCGTGTTTCAACACTGTGTTGTCTGACATGTTTTCTGACTGTTAAACCCTAAGGTTTCAGTCAGATTCAGACAATCGTTTAATAGTTTCATGAAAATCAAATGTATAATTAGTCTAAACATAGTTTAACGAAATGTGTACCTGAATCACTGTACATGTTTACTGTTACGATCACTGTTCCGGCACGCGTCCGGCACTGATGTTACAGTCTCCCCTTTATAGAGAAATTTCGTCCCGAAATTTAAGACTCGTTATTCGGTACGACTTCCTCGGCGAAGAGTTGGGGATACTTGTTTCTCATGTGATCTTCACGTTCCCAAGTAAACTCGGGTCCGCGCTTTGAGTTCCAACGAACTTTAACGATAGGAATTCGACTTCGTCTCAATTGTTTGACTTTACGGTCCATGATTTCCAACGGTTCCTCAACAAAACGTAAGTGTTCATCCAATTGAATTTCTTCAACTGGTATGATAAGTGTTTCATCAGCAAGGCATTTCTTCAGGTTTGAAACATGAAACACGTCATGTACACCACTAAGTTCATCCGGTAAGTTCAATCTGTATGCTACAGGACCAATACGTTCGATGATTTCGAACGGTCCTACGTATCGTGGTGTTAGTTTGCCTTTCTTTGCGAATCGAACTACGCCCTTCCATGGGGAAACCTTCAACATGACACGGTCTCCCACTTGGAATTCCAACGGCTTACGCCGTTTATCAGCATAACTCTTTTGTCTACTTCGTGTTGCTTGTAGTCTTTGCTGTATCTGAGCAATCTTGTCTGTAGTTTCTTGAATAAGTTCTGGCCCAGTGATACGATTATCTCCCACTTCCGACCAACAGATCGGTGACCGACATTTGCGACCATAAAGAGCCTCGAATGGGGCACAACCGATGCTGCTGTGATAACTGTTGTTGTAAGAGAATTCAATTAGTGGTAAATGAGAATCCCAATTACCACCAAAGTCTAGAACACAAGTTCTTAACATATCCTCCAGGGTTTGGATAGTACGTTCGCTTTGACCATCCGTTTGTGGATGATAAGCTGTACTCAAGTTTAATTGCGTCCCTAGAGATCTCTGCAATGATTGCCAGAACCTTGATGTAAATCTGCTATCACGATCTGAAATGATAGACAATGGCACACCATGGCGTACCACTATCTCGTCGATGTAAAGCTTCGCTAGTTTATCCATCGTGTAAGTTTCTCGCATTGGCAAGAAATGAGCAGACTTGGTTAATCGATCAACGATAACCCAAATGGTATCATGTCCACTGGAAGTGCGGGGTAGCTTGGTAACAAAGTCCATAGCTATCTGTTCCCACTTCCATAGTGGTATTTCAGGCTGTTCCAGCAAACCAGATGGTTTCTGGTGTTCCGCCTTCACTTTAGCACACGTAAGGCATCTACCAACATACTCAGCGATGTCTTTCTTCATACCCGGCCACCAATAGAATGCACGTAAGTCTTGGTACATTTTATCAGCACCGGGATGCACAGAGTACTTGGTCTTGTGTGCTTCATCAAAAATAAGTTTCCTTAACTCATCTACTGCAGGAATCCAGATACGATCCTTGAAGTAAACAAGTCCATCGGGTTTTGTTTCCAAATGTTTCTCCACACCGCAATCTAAGTCTTTCTTCAAGTTTCCTCGTTCAATTGCTTCCTGTTGTGATTGCCTAATGTGATCGTGTAAACTTGTCTGCACAGTCACTCCCATTGCTCTGACGCGCAAGGGTTTAACCCGTTCCTTCCGGCTCAAGGCATCAGCAACAACGTTTGCCTTGCCCGGATGGTACTTAATCTGTGACAATCCGACTTTTCACACTAACTCTGTTAACGGGAGTTGGTGCTATCACAGGCCCAACAAGGACAATCAAGGCCCAACAAGGACAATCAAGGCCCAATAAGGCCAATCAAGACCCAATAATACCAGTAAAGGCCCAACAAAGCCAAAGAAGGTCCAGTAAAGCCAAAGAAGATCCAATAAGGTCAAGGAAGACTCAACAAGATCAATTAGGCTCAACATAGTCAGTGTAGGCCCAATAAATCAAGAGAGGCCCAGTAAGGCCCAATAAGGGGCAAGTGAGGCCCAATGTGAACAAAGTAGGCCCATGGAAGGTCAAGGCAGGCCCAGTTATATTCTGTGAGGCCCAGTGAACTTGATGGGGGCCCAATTGGATAAATCAAGTTTGAAATCAGTTCAATTGTGCCATTTAGTAATAATTAGGAATTTTAAAGTAGTTTTGTAAATCAAAACAATATGTTATGGATTTAGAAAAATTCTTAGAAGTTGAGATTAAGCCAAAAATCAGATTTGTAAGTGTTAATTCCAAGAATTAGTTTATAAGTTGTAATAGCAATTGATTTTGACTTTTAAAAGTCAAAATTTGGCCAAACGAATTGGGGAAATTCGAATCTCGTAATAATAAGGGTTGTAATGGTTATAAAACTAACAATAATCATCTCATTGATGATTATTAACAGTTATAATACGTTACTAGAAGCAATAATGATCGAATTTAATCATTTTCAAGTTCAAGAGGCGAAACCGTAACTCCCATATATCAAATTGATATAACACGGCTTTAATCCATCAAATTGAGGTTACAGAAAACATAATCGGCATTCTTAGAGATCTATTCATACATCAATTTGATTTTACAAGACACGAAATCAAGAGTTCGAACAAGGGGCGGCCGAACATCAACTCACAAGTGATCTCTTTCGATTGGCTATCAAATCAAGTAAGTTTTCGTTCCTAAACCTTCTAAACATGCCGATTAAGTGAACCTGTGTGTTAATTTCGGCTTATAACATCAATTGATATGAATCCGAGTTCTAGGGTTTATCATAGAACACGTTTTGGGATTTTGTATTAAATGGATTTCATATTCAAATTAAACTATATGGTTAGTTTCAGAAAAGGCCGAACAAGGTTATTCTTACAACAATTTCGATTGATGATAGCGAATTTATGGAATTCAATCCTAGGGTTCTTAGTGATAAACTGTTTTGGGGGTTAGCATTCAAATGAGTTCAATAATCAAATTAATGAGTATAACTAGCTTCAGATAGTTCCGATTAAGGTTTGTGATAGGATAATTTCATTTAGTTTCAACGAATTAGAAGAATTCGAATTTTAAAGTTGTTTGGTTAAAACCGAGACTTATGTGGGTAATTTGAACACATCGATTGTGTTCTGATCAAATTAAAACCACCATTAGGAACTCTTAAGTGATTAGAATGATATTCTGGTGTTGTTGGGTGAAATCGGATTCGAAATCGGGTTCAATTTGGAGGTTAAGTGCTTCGGCTATGTTATGGAATAAGAATTAGGTTGGAATAGGATTTAAAAGAATTTAAATTCTGATATCCATTGCGACACCCTAGCGGGCTGAGATGGTTAGATGTGTGGGTGTGGGACTTGAGGGTCGCGGGTTCGAGTCCCGGCCCAAACAAATTTTTGATGTTTTTGATTATTTTGGTGTTTTAATCATAACTTCCACATACGAACTCCGATTTAGTTCGTTCAAGTTGCGTTGGAACCGTAACGAGAATACGAACGCAGTAGAATAATAAAATTCATATTTTAGTCCGAACACGAAATCGCGTATAATTACGATTAATTGAATAAAATCAAATACGATTTTATTTAATCGATTTCAGTGACACGCGTACTTCCGTATGCCTAATTCTCACACTTTACATACGTATGTTGATACGTATGTGATTTTAAGCACAAAACGATTATTCGAATAACAATAGGTTATTGTTTAAATCACAGATTCTTCGTAGAGGATTTCTACGCAAGTTCACACGTGTTTGATCATTCTACTATCATCAAAGGTGCGTACACGGCCCCTTTCTTATTTTAAACTGTTTTGGGGGAGAAAACATGTGCAACAAACTATTTTAGATACATATCACTTGCATGAGTTATCTGTTTACATTATGTGCCAAACATATCAACTTGAAAGTCCTTACACACCTCGAACCGTTTAGTTTGCTGTAATGCAAAGCGTGGTAGTTGGAAATAGATCTATTAGGTTTGACAAACCTCACCTGGTAGATGGGATCTACGCAGGTGTTTGACTGACCAAACACATTTTTACTATTGTTGTGATAGACAATAGTGGCAAGGCGAAAACATGCTATAGCATGGCAACTAGTCAGCTTCGGTGTCGAACACGTATGTAAATAGTTATATGACTAGCTATCATGACTGTGCAATTGTGATTATGTTATCTACAAACTTGTTATTCAAACTGATGTTTTGAACACTATGATTACTTAAAACCTGTGTTATGCACCAACCTTTGTGTTGACTTGATTTGCATGTTTTCTCAGGACGCTAAGGCGCGCGTAACAGCTGGCATGGACTAGGAAGATAGAGTCTCATGCATTTCTTTCATTTTGATTACTTAAATCTGAATATTTTAGTACTTTGAATTGTAATGTTTGATTTACAACTGTTTATGGTTTTTAAACGCTTCCGCACTTTTTGTAAACTCTGGTTATTACGTTTGTTTTAAAGACCAACGTATGTTTTTGAAATTCATATAGAGGTCTTCGCTATGTCTAATGATCTGAGATCCTGGTTTGTCACGGTCCCAAACGGTATGATTCCGTTAGTTGAAATTGGGGGTGTGACAGATTGGTATCAGAGCCATTGGTTATAGCGAACTAGGTTTGCATTTGTAGGCCTAGACTATGACTGTTAGACATTAGACACACATGTTTACACATACTGCTTAGAAATTACATATGACATTATGTAATTGATTTGCTTACGTATTCCATGGCACTGCACTTACATATGATATTATGTAACAGGCATGGCTTCATCATCAGTTCCTTATGTTATCATTGATGATTCCGAGGACGAGGAGCCGATGGTTCCGGCACCACCATCATCACCACCACCACCTATTCCATCACCTCCACCGTATGACATGGAGGACTCCGATCCAGAGGAGGATCCGGAGGAAGACCCAGAGGAGGATCCTGATGAGGATCCAGAGGAGGATCCTGATGAGGATCCAGACGAGGATCCTGATGAGGATCCAGACGAGGATCCCGATGAGGATCCAGTTGAGGACCCGGATGAAGATCCGGAGGAGGCACCATGGGTGAATACCCAGGGACTCTATGCTGCAGGACCATCTACACATCCACCACCAGCACTGGACGCTCCTGAGCCTAAGAGGCAAAGGACGGACGCAGAGGAGATCGCCAAGTTGCGCGAGGACGTGGATACAGCAGAGGAGAAGCTCTATCAGAGATCTCAGGAGTTATGGGATGCCATTGAGAGGCAAGAGGAACTTGCCCAACTGGTTCATGACATGCGAGATGAGATGTGGAACATGATTGGTCGTTTAGAGGAGTCAGAGAACCGAGCCGAGATCTTGGAGGGCAGGATTGAAGCTTTGGAGGATTTGGTGGTAGTTGAGAATGAGGAACAGGACGAGGATGAGGAGGAGGAACCAGCACCAGTTGCTGAGTCCGATCCTGAATCCACTGTTGAGGACGATTGATTCTCTTTCTTTTATTTCTGTTTTGTTTAAACTTATTAGGAACGGGTTGTGTTCCTACATTAATAGTTTGAAATTTTGTATTTCATTTCAAAAGTATTGTACTCAAAGAAAATTTCTATTTATGGAAGAGTTATCTTTTATTTTTCAACAACTGTGTTGATTATATTACATGTTATGTTTGTTGTTTTACTTACACATGTTACATTGGATTTTGACTTCGTGCTAACACTTCTTATAAATAGGAACTAATGGCTGAGGGAAACGTACATATGACTGTTGCTGAGCTCAACGAGCTAATTAACAACAGAGTCGCAGAGGCTATTGCACAGTATGCTCAGACACACAACACAGGACCACAGGGTCCAGCTGGGGGAGTGATTAACCCACAAGTATGCACGTTCAAGATGTTCTTGGACTGCAAACCACACAACTTCAAAGGGTCGGAGGGAGCTATAGGACTTCTCCGATGGATTGAAAAAGCTGAATCTGTGTTCGAGATGTGCAACTGCCCGGATGACAGCAAAGTGAAATTTGCTACTGGAACTTTGGAGGGTCCAGCCCTGACTTGGTGGAACTCCAATGTTCAGACTCTGGGGTTGGGAGAAGCAAATGCGTTGACCTGGAACAACTTCAAAACTTTACTGCAAGAGGAGTACTGTCCTCGCAGTGAAATGCAGAAGTTGGAGGAGGAATACTGGCACCTCAAGATGGAGGGGTCAAACATTGAAGAATACACAACCAGGTCACATGAGTTGGCCAGACTGCTTCCACACATGGCTACTCCAGCCAGTAAGTGGATCGAAAGGTACATTGGAGGACTAGTGCCTCAGATTCAAGGGTTGGTGACTTCAGCAAATCCCACCACCATCCAACAAGCTGTACGTCTAGCACATCAGCTTACTGATCAGGCAGTGTTACAGGGAACCCTGCCTAAGCGGACATCTGCTACTAAGGTAGGAGATCACAAGAGGAAGTGGGAAAGCAACAACTACAAGGGTAATAACCAACAGCAGAACAGGAAGCAGGACTCGAACAAGTCCTATCATAATTCAAACAGTGGTCAGCAATCGTCATCGTCAGGGGGCTATATTGGTAAGCACCCCAAGTGCAACAGGTGTGGTTACCATCATGCGGGTAACCAATGTGATAAAGCTAAGTGCCAGAGGTGTGGCAAGGTTGGACATGCGGCTAAGGATTGTCGCGGAGAGCTACAGAACAATAATAACAACCAGAATAACAATCAAAACAACGCGCAGAAAGGTTGTTTTGAGTGCGGCAAGATGGGCATTTCAAGAAAGATTGCCCACAACTTAAGAAAGGCGGGGACAACAATGGTAATGGTAATGGAAGTGGCAACGGTAATGGCAATGGCACCAACAACAACAATAATAATAACAACAACAACGGTGCTAGAGGCAGGGCGTTTGTGATAGGAGGACGTCAAGCGCGGGAGGATCCCAACATTGTTACGGGTACGTTCCTCTTAAATAATCACTATGCCTCTATGTTATTTGACACTGGTGCCGACCGGAGTTTTGTATCTAGTTCACTTGCTAAGTCACTAGATGTTAGTCCCACTGCCTTAGATAGTCCCTATACTGTGGAGTTAGCGGATGGTAAGTTGATTATAGTAGAAAACATTTATAAGGGATGTATTCTTGATTTGATGGGTCAGACATTAGAGATTGATTTGATGCCTATTGCCTTAGGCAGTTTTGATGTAGTCATTGGCATGGATTGGTTGTCTAAAAACCAGGCTGAAATAGTATGCCATGAAAAGATTGTTCGCATACCTCTTCCGCAGGGAGAGACATTATATGTACAAGGAGAGAAGAGCAGTACGCCACTGCGTCTCATATCTTGTATGAAAGCACACAAATGTCTGCGGAAAGGTCATACGGCAGTTATAGCACTTATAACTGAAAAGCCGGTAGCTGAGAAGAAGCTTGAAGATATACCTATAGTTTGTGAGTTTTCGGAGGTGTTTCCAGAAGACTTGCCGGGATTACCGCCTGTCAGACAGGTGGAATTCCGAATCGACCTTACACCAGACGCAGCACCGATAGCTAGGGCGCCTTATCGACTTGCACCGTCAGAAATGCAAGAGTTATCCACACAATTGCAAGAATTGTTGGATAAGGGTTTCATACGACCTAGTTTTTCACCATGGGGAGCTCCAGTATTGTTTGTAAAGAAGAAGGATGGAACTTTCCGAATGTGTATCGATTACCGGGAATTGAACAAGGTTACTATCAAGAACCGGTATCCGTTACCCAGGATTGACGATCTGTTCGATCAATTGCAAGGTTCGAGTTACTACTCGAAGATTGATCTCAGGTCGGGTTATCATCAACTAAGAGTCCAGGAGGAGGATATTCCAAAGACAGCATTCAGGACGCGCTATGGCCATTATGAGTTCTTGGTCATGCCATTTGGGTTGACAAACGCTCCAGCCGTATTCATGGATCTCATGAATCGTGTTTGTAAACCTTATCTTGATAAGTTTGTCATTGTTTTCATCGATGACATTCTCATCTATTCAAAGTCTGAGGAGGAACATGCTGAACATCTTCGATTACTACTAGAGCTATTGAAACAAGAACAACTGTATGCTAAGTTCTCGAAATGTGATTTCTGGATGCGAGAAGTACAGTTCTTGGGTCATATAGTTAATGAAAAGGGTATACATGTTGATCCAGCGAAGATCGAAGCGATTAAGAATTGGGAAGCGCCAAAGACCCCTACCGAGGTACGACAATTCCTTGGTTTGGCGGGTTATTATCGACGATTCATTGAGGGTTTCTCAAAGATCGCTCAACCACTTACAGCTCTGACGCACAAAGGAACAAAATATAACTGGACGGATAAACAAGAAGCTGCATTCCAGTTATTGAAACAGAAGCTTTGCAGCGCACCAATTCTGTCCTTACCGGAAGGAACGGAAGACTTTGCGGTGTATTGTGACGCATCTGGACAGGGTTTGGGATGTGTGTTGATGCAACGGGATAAGGTGATCGCTTATGCTTCCAGACAACTACGAACACATGAAAAGAATTACACTACTCATGACTTGGAGTTAGGAGCAGTGGTTTTTGCTTTGAAGATTTGGAGGCATTATCTGTATGGAACTAAGTGTACCATCTACACTGATCATAAGAGTTTGCAGCATATCTTTGATCAGAAGGAGCTTAATATGAGACAACGACGATGGGTTGAGTTGTTGAACGATTACGAGTGTGCAATTAAGTATCACCCGGGAAAGGCTAATGTCGTAGCCGATGCTTTGAGCAGAAAAGATACAACGGGAACAAGACGGGTTCGTGCACTTATGATGACAATACATACTGACTTACCTGACAAGGTACATAGTGCTCAGATTGAGGCTTTGAAAACGGAAAACTTAGTATCGGAATCTTTAAGAGGAATGGAAGAACAATTGAATGTTAAACCTGATGGAATTCGTTATTTCATTGACCGAATGTGGATACCTTTGTATGGAGGTTTAAGGGAACTCGTGATGGACGAAGCACACAAGTCTAGATATTCAGTCCATCCGGGATCAGATAAGATGTACCATGATTTAAAGGCACTGTATTGGTGGCCTCATATGAAAGCTGATATTGCTAAGTACGTTAGCAAATGTTTGACTTGTTCGAAAGTCAAAGTTGAATATCAGAAGCCATCTGGTTTACTGCAACAACCAGAGATACCGATGTGGAAGTGGGAACAGATTTCGATGGATTTCATTACTAAGTTACCCCGTACACCGAGTGGTTGTGATACGATATGGGTAATTGTTGATCGATTAACGAAATCTGCACACTTCTTAGCAATCAAGGAAACTGATAAGATGGAGAAACTGACTCGTATTTACATTAAGGAAATAGTAGCACGGCATGGTGTGCCAATTTCTATTATATCAGATCGGGATGCCCGATTTACTTCCAATTTTTGGAAATCTCTTCATAAGTCATTGGGGACTCGCTTGGATATGAGTACCGCCTATCACCCACAGACCGACGGTCAAAGTGAACGAACAATTCAAACGCTCGAGGATATGTTACGAGCTTGTGTAATTGATTTTGGTGATAGCTGGGAGAATCATTTACCGTTGGTGGAATTCTCTTACAACAATAGTTATCATACAAGTATTCAAGCAGCACCGTTTGAAGCGTTGTATGGTCGCAAATGTCGTTCACCAGTTTGCTGGGCTGAAATTGGTGACAGTCAGATAACAGGTCCTGAACTGGTGCACGAAACAACAGAGAAGATAGTTCAAATCCGAAACCGTATGGCAGCGGCTCGGGATCGACAGAAGAGTTATGCAGACAAACGTCGTAAACCGTTGGAATTTCAAGTAGGAGATCGAGTTCTTCTAAAGGTATCACCTTGGAAAAGTGTGATACGATTTGGCAAGCGCGGGAAGCTTAGTCCACGTTACGTAGGACCTTTTGAGATTCTGAAAAGGATTGGTCCGGTTGCGTACCAACTCAAACTACCGGATGAACTCAGTGGAGTTCATGATGTCTTTCACGTATCGAACTTAAAGAAATGTCTTTCTGATGAGACATTGATTGTACCGTTGGAAGAAATACAAGTAGATGAACAACTGCGATTCATTGAAGAACCAGCAGAGATCATGGACCGAGAGGTCAAACAACTGAAGCAAAGCAAGATTCCAATAGTCAAAGTCCGATGGAATTCAAGACGGGGTCCTGAATTCACATGGGAACGGGAAGATCAAATGATGAAGAAATATCCTCATCTATTCAAGACAGCTACTGCTAACACTGAGAGCGCACGTTAAATTTCGGGACGAAATTTCCTTCAACAAGGGGATGACGTGATGCTTTCACACATCAACACTGCAAATTTCAAACTGTAAGCACAAACGTTTTATTTATTCAATGGATTTTGATTTTGTTACAAATATTTGTGCTACATTACATTCTATATGTTTTATGTGCTACATTTCATAGGTTACATGTTATGGTAGTACATACATGATTGATTACACTCATTTTACTATGTGCGGGGTTGCATAGTACATACATTTTGCTATGTGCGGGGTTACATAGTACAAACAGTTTCAGACACTCACTATGTGTGAGGTTACACAACACAGTATGATCAAACACAAACAGTCACAGTTAGGTGAACTAACTAGTGAACACGCAAAACAGTTACATTGAACGATCACAATTGAGTTGTGATGTTGCAAGCATTAGACTTTGTGTGTGAGTACACACAAGCACACAGAATGATCAAATCACACTAACATGTACGATTTAAACTCGTAAGTAGTTTCCTAACTACTCTTAACACTTGCTAATTTTCGGGACGAAAATTCCTTCAACAAGGGGATGATGTGACAATCCGACTTTTCACACTAACTCTGTTAACGGGAGTTGGTGCTATCACAGGCCCAACAAGGACAATCAAGGCCCAACAAGGACAATCAAGGCCCAATAAGGCCAATCAAGACCCAATAATACCAGTAAAGGCCCAACAAAGCCAAAGAAGGTCCAGTAAAGCCAAAGAAGATCCAATAAGGTCAAGGAAGACTCAACAAGATCAATTAGGCTCAACATAGTCAGTGTAGGCCCAATAAATCAAGAGAGGCCCAGTAAGGCCTAATAAGGGGCAAGTGAGGCCCAATGTGAACAAAGTAGGCCCATGGAAGGTCAAGGCAGGCCCAGTTATATTCTGTGAGGCCCAGTGAACTTGATGGGGGCCCAATTGGATAAATCAAGTTTGAAATCAGTTCAATTGTGCCATTTAGTAATAATTAGGAATTTTAAAGTAGTTTTGTAAATCAAAACAATATGTTATGGATTTAGAAAAATTCTTAGAAGTTGAGATTAAGCCAAAAATCAGATTTGTAAGTGTTAATTCCAAGAATTAGTTTATAAGTTGTAATAGCAATTGATTTTGACTTTTAAAAGTCAAAATTTGGCCAAACGAATTGGGGAAATTCGAATCTCGTAATAATAAGGGTTGTAATGGTTATAAAACTAACAATAATCATCTCATTGATGATTATTAACAGTTATAATACGTTACTAGAAGCAATAATGATCGAATTTAATCATTTTCAAGTTCAAGAGGCGAAACCGTAACTCCCATATATCAAATTGATATAACACGGCTTTAATCCATCAAATTGAGGTTACAGAAAACATAATCGGCATTCTTAGAGATCTATTCATACATCAATTTGATTTTACAAGACACGAAATCAAGAGTTCGAACAAGGGGCGGCCGAACATCAACTCACAAGTGATCTCTTTCGATTGGCTATCAAATCAAGTAAGTTTTCGTTCCTAAACCTTCTAAACATGCCGATTAAGTGAACCTGTGTGTTAATTTCGGCTTATAACATCAATTGATATGAATCCGAGTTCTAGGGTTTATCATAGAACACGTTTTGGGGATTTTGTATTAAATGGATTTCATATTCAAATTAAACTATATGGTTAGTTTCAGAAAAGGCCGAACAAGGTTATTCTTACAACAATTTCGATTGATGATAGCGAATTTATGGAATTCAATCCTAGGGTTCTTAGTGATAAACTGTTTTGGGGGTTAGCATTCAAATGAGTTCAATAATCAAATTAATGAGTATAACTAGCTTCAGATAGTTCCGATTAAGGTTTGTGATAGGATAATTTCATTTAGTTTCAACGAATTAGAAGAATTCGAATTTTAAAGTTGTTTGGTTAAAAACCGAGACTTATGTGGGTAATTTGAACACATCGATTGTGTTCTGATCAAATTAAAACCACCATTAGGAACTCTTAAGTGATTAGAATGATATTCTGGTGTTGTTGGGTGAAATCGGATTCGAAATCGGGTTCAATTTGGAGGTTAAGTGCTTCGGCTATGTTATGGAATAAGAATTAGGTTGGAATAGGATTTAAAAGAATTTAAATTCTGATATCCATTGCGACACCCTAGCGGGCTGAGATGGTTAGATGTGTGGGTGTGGGACTTGAGGGTCGCGGGTTCGAGTCCCGGCCCAAACAAATTTTTGATGTTTTTGATTATTTTGGTGTTTTAATCATAACTTCCACATACGAACTCCGATTTAGTTCGTTCAAGTTGCGTTGGAACCGTAACGAGAATACGAACGCAGTAGAATAATAAAATTCATATTTTAGTCCGAACACGAAATCGCGTATAATTACGATTAATTGAATAAAATCAAATACGATTTTATTTAATCGATTTCAGTGACACGCGTACTTCCGTATGCCTAATTCTCACACTTTGACATACGTATGTTGATACGTATGTGATTTTAAGCACAAAATGATTATTCGAATAACAATAGGTTATTGTTTAAATCACAGATTCTTCGTAGAGGATTTCTACGCAAGTTCACACGTGTTTGATCATTCTACTCTTATCAAAGGTGCGTACACGGCCCCTTTCTTATTTTAAACTGTTTTGGGGGAGAAAACATGTGCAACAAACTATTTTAGATACATATCACTTGCATGAGTTATCTGTTTACATTATGTGCCAACATATCAACTTGAAAGTCCTTACACACCTCGAACCGTTTAGTTTGCCGTAGTGCAAAGCGTGGTAGTTGGAAATAGATCTATTAGGTTTGACAAACCTCACCTGGTAGATGGGATCTACGCAGGTGTTTGACTGACCAAACACATTTTTACTATTGTTGTGATAGACAATAGTGGCAAGGCGAAAACATGCTATAGCATGGCAACTAGTCAGCTTCGGTGTCGAACACGTATGTAAATAGTTATATGACTAGCTATCATGACTGTGCAATTGTGATTATGTTATCTACCAACTTGTTATTCAAATTGATGTTTTGAACGCTATGATTGCTTAAAACCTGTGTTATGCACCAACCTTTGTGTTGACTTGATTTGCATGTTTTCTCAGGACGCTAAGGCGCGCGTAACAGCTGGCATGGACTAGGAAGATAGAGTCTCATGCATTTCTTTCATTTTGATTACTTAAATCTGAATATTTTAGTACTTTGAATTGTAATGTTTGATTTACAACTGTTTATGGTTTTTAAACGCTTCCGCACTTTTTGTAAACTCTGGTTATTACGTTTGTTTTAAAGACCAACGTATGTTTTTGAAATTCATATAGAGGTCTTCGCTATGTCTAATGATCTGAGATCCTGGTTTGTCACGTTCCCAAACGGTATGATTCCGTTAGTTGAAATTGGGGGTGTGACATAATCACACAGTCATAGTCATTCAGAAGCTCAACCCAACGTCGCTGTCGCATATTGAGTTCCTTCTGATCGAATATGTGTTGCAGACTTTTGTGGTCTGTAAATATGGTACACTTGGTTCCATATAAGTAATGCCTCCAGATCTTCAGTGCAAACACCACTGCTCCCAATTCCAGATCATGAGTTGTGTAGTTCTTCTCATGAATCTTTAATTGTCTCGAAGCATAGGCAATGACTTTGTCCCGCTGCATAAGTACACAGCCAAGTCCCTGATGGGATGCATCACAATAAACAACAAAGTCATCACAACCATCTGGGAGAGATAAGATCGGAGCATCACATAGCTTTTGTTTCAATGTCTGAAAGGCTTTTTCTTGTTTTTGCTCCCAAATAAACGGCTCGCTTTTCTGTGTTAGCTTCGTGAGTGGCAGAGCTATCTTAGAAAAGTTTGAAATAAACCTTCTGTAATAGCCTGCTAAGCCTAGAAAAGAACGTATCTCCGTAGGTGTCTTCGGAGTGTCCCAATCTTTTATTGCCTCGATCTTGGCAGGATCAACGTGAATTCCCTCACTGTTAACAACGTGGCCTAGGAATTGAACCTCTTTTAACCAAAACTCACACTTAGAGAATTTGGCATAGAGTTTCTCTTCCTTTAACAGTTCCAAGATCGTTCTCAGATGTTGCTCGTGTTCTGCTTTGCTTTTAGAATAGATCAATATGTCATCAATGAAAACAATAACAAATTGATCTAAGTACGGCTTACACACACGGTTCATGAGGTCCATGAAAACCGCAGGTGCATTCGTCAAACCGAAAGGCATCACCATGAACTCATAGTGCCCGTACCTGGTACGAAACGCCGTCTTGGGTATGTCTTCGTCTTGTACTCTAAGCTGATGGTATCCGGAACGTAGATCGATCTTCGAAAAGTACTGAGCTCCTTGCAATTGATCAAATAAGTCATCAATCCTCGGTAACGGATACCGATTCTTGATGGTTAGTTTGTTTAGCTCCCTGTAGTCTATGCACATCCGAAAGGATCCATCCTTCTTTTTCACGAACAGAACCGGAGCTCCCCAAGGTGAGTAGCTCGGTCGGATGAAACCTTTATCAAGTAGCTCCTGTAATTGGTTAGATAATTCCTGCATCTCCGAAGGTGCTAACCTATAAGGGGATTTAGCAACAGGCGTTGCTCCAGGAATCAGATCGATACGAAACTCTACCGGTCGCACAGGAGGCAAACCAGGTAGATCGTCAGGAAACACCTCAGGATATTCTCTCACTATCGGTACGTCTTGTAATGTTTTCTTGTCTTTGTCTTTCTCCACCACATGAGCCAAGAATGCTATGCACTTCTTTTGCAGACACTTACGCGTTTTTATGCATGATATGATCTTTACGTTTCTCTTGGCTTGATCCCCACGAACCTCCAATACACAATCATCCGTTACTGGGATCCGAAGTAGCTTCTCGGAACAGATGACTTCAACTCGATTGAGTGAGAGCCAATCCATCCCCACAATGATATCAAAACTGCCCAACTCCATCGGCAACAAGTCGATGGAAAATGTATGATCTACGAGTGTAAGTGGGCAGTTCCTAAGTATAGTGCTAACTGTAACTTGTTTCCCATTAGCTACTTCAATAATGTAAGGGGAGTCTAAAGTATCCTCAATAAGACTAAGTTGTCGTGCAAAATCAGATGAAATAAAACTCTGGTCTGCACCAGTATCAAATAGTATGGATGCATAAGAGTCATGTAAAAGAAATGTACCAGTGACCACATTAGGGTCTTGGCGTGCGGCATTGGCTCCGATGACAAAAGCTCGTCCACGAGGTGCTTGTGCTCCAGCTGGCACCTTCTTCGGACAGTTGCGGGAAAAGTGACCTGGTTCCCCGCAGTTGTAACAGTCTCGGTTGTTGATATTGCCTGGGTTCTGTGGTGGTGGTAGTAGTGCTCTTGTTGCAGTGTTGGTTGCTTGATTCACCGCAAAGCGACATTTGTTAACCCAGTGGCCATACCGGCCACAATTCGTGCACTTCCTGCATTGAGCACCAACAGGATGATGATACTTGCAGTTTGCGCACTGGGGATATTCCCCTCCATAACCCCTAGTAGTAGGATTGACAGGTGCTGCAGGTGCCTGTCGCAGAGGGGTAACGGCTGCATAATTCTTGACAACCTTTTGTTTCTTTTTCTGGTGGTACTCAGGTTTCTTTGACGTTGTCTCCTTGGCTTTTCCAGCTTCATCTTTTAGAACCCCAGACCTTACCATTACTTTGGTAAGCTTAGCAGAGAGGGAAATGGCTGACTCCAAAGTAGCAGGATATGAAGCCAATACAACGCTTTGTATACATGAAGGTAATCCTGCCACATAGCGATCAATTAGTTTCTCCAAGGTCGGTACCATTTCTGGCACCAGGGCTACCAGTTCATGATAGCGATTGGTAAAAGTCATATGATCAGCTCCCTTCATCTCATGATTCGAGAGCTCAATCTCCAGTTGTTGTAGTTCATGTTTCGGGCAAAACTCATTCCTCAGAAGGAGTTTAAATTCTGCCCAGGGCATCGCCATTGCTTCATCTCTTCCCTTGGCTCTTATCTGTGCGTTCCACCAAGTCAAAGCTCGCTTGCTGAAAGAACCAGCTGCATAGCGAACTTTGTGATGTTCTGGACAACCGCTGATATCCAGAGTGTTCTCCATTTTCTCAAGCCATTGGATTAATCCAACAGCTCCTTCAACTCCAGTGAAACTAGGAGGTTTGCATCCTACAAAGGATTTGTAGGAGCAATCAGACGTATGACCAGTGTTTCCACTAGCCTCGCCTGTAGTGTGACCAGAAGTGTTGCCTTGTCCTTGAATCCTGTTTATCATCTCTGGGATGACCTCTTTCAGTTGGCTTGTCAGTTGAGTACTCAGTAGCGTAGCCAACGCGATAGTAGCAGGATCCAGTGTCGGTGTATTGCTTGAGCCTGGTGGTGGAGAGTGCGGAGGAGGAGGAGGTGGCGGTGGTGAATCCGGTGGTGTAGGAGTCGATGAATGAGGAGCAGAGACTTGCGGGGTAGGTTGTTTTCTTGGCGGCATTCTGATCATAACCAAAAGAATTTTGGTTAGTGCAATGATCGAACGCAGAAAACATAATGCAAACTTAAGTCTTAAGTTCTCTACATGAGGGTCCCTAAGTTATAGTCTAGGCCAAACCATTTTAGTAAATGACCTATTATTCTCTATAACCTTGAGCTCTGATACCAATCTGTCACACCCCGAGCCGGCGGGGTTGGATCGGAGTCCCCGCCGGGCGGAAGGTTCCCGGGGCGTGATATCGCGGATGATAATCATGATGATCAGATTGTTTACATAGCATCAATGTTTAAGAATATCTAAAGCACAATCAAATGATATATAGGATTACAAAGTTAAATTACAATAGCAATGTTCTGCAATTTAACTCAGTAAACCTAATCAGAAGAAAAATGTTTATATCTTGTATATATACAAGATATCAAAAGTAATGTGTATCATCAACAAAATATGTGCTTCTTCCAAAAGTCTACTAGGTCCTCTATCTGGGCAGCCTAGTATGTAAATCCAAGAGCTTATGCTTAAACCTGTCCTTCACCTGAGAAAACATGTAAAAAGATCAAGTCAACACAACGGTTGGTGAGTTCATATAGTTTATAAGTTTAAAAATAGTTTCACAAACCTCCTTCGGTAAAACCTTAACCTCATTAACTCCACTTGTAATATCCAAGTCGGTATGCTTATATATAGGGCATATGTAAGGGAACAAGCCCTAGCCAACATCCCACCACATACTAACCCGGATATGACATTGTTGTTAATAATAATTAAGCATTTTACCTACCAAACAACTCAATCCTCATCAAAGCCTTTGTTATCTGTTTCAATGTTTTCATGTCTAATGTATTCGTACGTGTTAGTTTCTCATCATGTTTATCAAGCATCATAGATTCACACACACATAGGTTAGCAATTACATATCTCCTATAAGCAGACAAAAGCTCTGGAATACCAGAAGTTTAGCAATTACATGTCTCTTATATAGATAACAGCTTAGCATTCAACAAGTTCATGTTTAGCCTTTACATACCTCTTATAAGACGACAAAAGCTCTGGAATACCAGACGTTCAGCAATTACATGTCCCTTATAACCAGGTAATAGCTCCGTAACGTTACGTTTATGTTTAGCCTTTACATACCTCATATAAGCCGACACAAGCTCTGGAATACCAGACGTTCAGCAATTACGTGTCCCTTATAACCAGGTAATAGCTTAGAATCGATACTTTCATGTTTAGCCTTTACATACCTCATATAAGCTGACAAAAGCTCTGGAATACCAGACGTTCAGTAATTACATGTCACTTATAACCAGGTAATAGCTGAGTATCATTACGTTTATGTTATTACATGTATCTCACCCCATAGGTACAAGCTCTGGAATACCAGACGTTCAGCAATTACGTAGTCTATGGTTAGATACATGTATGATGGCCTAGTAGCATGTAATAGTATCAAGTCACATGTAATTGAATCAAGTATCATGTATTTGTATCATGTCTCATGTAATTGAATCACATCTCATGTAATTGAATCAAGTCTCATGTAATTGTATCAAGTATCATGTAATCGTATCCAGTATCATGTATTTGTATCATGTCTCATGTAATTGAATCACATCGCATGTAATTGAATCAAGTATCATGTATTTGTATCATGTCTCATGTATTTGAATCAAGTCTCATGTAATTGTATCAAGAATCATGTAATCGTATCAAGTAATCAACAATTGATTTTAAGCATCAAGCTTAAAATAAAGGTTTCCATCATAAGCAATCATGTTTATGTTTAAAGCATTAAATAACATTTTGATAAAAATGTTTAACATGCTTCTCAGTCCCGAATTTAAAACAAAAAGTTTGAAAGGGGACAATGAACTCACTTTAGGTCCGAAGTACTTGACTAAATAGAATAGGAATGCACGCTCTCTTTGTTTGCACTTGATATGATGTTCACGTTCCTGTATTGATTTCATGATGTAGTATTTTATAAGTACGCGTTGTATATACTTGTGCTTGTGAGGATGTTAGCCTAAAGTAGGTTAACACTTTGGAGTCTCGGTCTTCATTCGGCCCTAAGTCTCTCGGTATAGAGGTTAAGGTCACTTAACCCCATTTAGTTTAATACTAACCTTCTTGATCATTTGATTTGATCCTTATTTGCATTTGCAAGTATTTTATTTTTTTTTTTTTTTAAGAAACCATGTCTTAGACTTTAAGGAATTCATTAATTTCAAAACAATATCATGTTACTAATTGTTTATATTGATAATTCCAAGTCAATTGAACTAAGATTTATTAGTCCAATTACTCACTCTAGTCTAACACTTGTGGGCCTAATTCACTTTGGGCCAAATCAGAGATCTCGGGCCGAATGGTGAGACCATGGGCCTATTGGGCCAACATGGGCCGAATGGGTTGTTGATTGGGCCTCGTGGCTTTCGACTGAGTTTTGGGCCGCATTAAGCCCATAGGATCAAATGCCTTCGGTTGGGCCTAGATATTTGTCCTTGGGCCTTGGTCATGTGTATGGACTTGGCCATATCAATCAACATAAGCCGAGTGTATGTAAGTGAACCGATTAAAGATTACGTGGCTAAACACATGGGCCGGTTATCAATGATTTCTGGGCCGAAGGTATGGGTGTTGGACTTGAAGGCAGATTAATGGGCCAATTATAAGTGTTAGTTGTTTAAGCCCATTAGCCGAGTGATATGAGATGGCCGGGATCCACCTCGACTGGAAAATGGTCAAGATCGGTTCCCTTTGGCAGCGAACCTTCTGGGATTTTAGTGCCAAGGTTCGTTTATCAAACTGAGGATAACACAAGGGTTCGTTACCCTCCAAAGGCTCGGCTAAAGAGGGTTCGTAGCTGTGCATGTGAAGCTCGGCGACTAAGGAAGGGTTCGCCGGAGTTATAGGGTTCGTAGATGAAAAGGTGTGGCTGGGTTCGTGCAGAGGGTAGGGTTCGCAGCTCAAGGGTTCGGCCACCATGGGTTCGCCATGGCTCGTGGCTTCTGGTCCTATGGTTCGTGACCTGTGGGAGAGTTCGGCTGAAGATGATCTACGAAGCAAGGGTTCGTTGTCCAGCATGAAAGGTTCGTCAGTAGAACAATGGTTCGCCATGGATGAGAGCTGTTGCACGCAGGTTCGTTTCTCGCGAACTGTTTACACCTCATCATCTTCATCGACCATGGGTGGTGATAAGGTTGTCATATGGCTATGCTACTAATGTTTCTCATGGGCTTGAGGTTCAAAACCGTAAAAGTTAACCAGCTAGATGTGTGGTTCGAACAACATAATAACTATGCTGAAAACCCTATTTTTCAGTTACTTTAACGCCTCATACCTCAAGTTTTCGTGGCTAGATCTTCAGATGAGTTGTACTTTCGTGTAGATCTCGTCAATGGCTTCGTGTGGGTTCAAGAATCACGCAAATTGGTGGAGAAATGAGCTAGTTATGGAGCTTCAAAGATCAAAGATGGTGATTTTTGGTGGTGAGGAGAGAGGTGAACGGTTTTGATGGCTAGAGAGAGAAAGGATTTTGTGAAAATGAAATAAATGCACTCATCAAAGGTTTATATACCCCGAGGTGGTTCGGGTTCGTTTCGGTTGCTCGGTTCGTAATCTCGTCGCGTATCCGACACGTTACGCGGCTCTTTCGTAAAATAAAACAAAGTGAATATTTTAGGATGACTAAATTATAAATATTACTAGGAATTATATTAAATATCGTTACGTATAAATAAATATCGAATTTTTTAATAGTTTACGCGTTTCGTTAAATTTTTCGCGTTTAGATAATTTGTTCACGATTTAAATTAAGATAGTTAAAGTAAAATTATTTCATGATGAGTTTCAAAATTGTAAAATAAGAAATATAATATTTCTTTGAAATTATGATCGTTCGTATCGTTATTCGTTTTCGTAATCGTTTAATCAGATTGCGTCACCATCGCGCGTATTCGTTCGAATCGTCATTCGAACGAACACGTCGATGGTTTGGCTTTCTGATTCTTGTTTTCTACTGTCAAGTCATGATTTCAGGACGTTAAACTGTCAGAATTATTCGTACAGATCGTCACCTATACGAATAACACGTCGGTTTAGCATTCTGAAACGACAACTGTTAAGGTTTTGTTTTGTTAAACCTCACATACGTTTATACAACTAATATCACATCATGTATTCGTGTTTCAACACTGTGTTGTCTGACATGTTTTCTGACTGTTAAACCCTAAGGTTTCAGTCAGATTCAGACAATCGTTTAATAGTTTCATGAAAATCAAATGTATAATTAGTCTAAACATAGTTTAACGAAATGTGTACCTGAATCACTGTACATGTTTACTGTTACGATCACTGTTCCGGCACGCGTCCGGCACTGATGTTACATTTTAGATACAAAATATATTCTATAAAATGATGGTTTGATAAAGTTTTAGTTTACCAAAATTTCTAAAAAGAACTTATTTTTAATTGAAACATAATATTTTTGTTCAAAAGAAAATTTAGTTTTATATTTTATAAGACTTTAAAATAAAATGTCAAGAATTTATTTGAATAGAAATGCAACATATACGTTTATAAAAAAATATATATGGTGTTTTTAAAAATTAAAATAACTCATAGGTTAGAATTAAAACATTTAGGTAAAGACAAAAATATTTATTTTATGAAATATGTAAATTTTCATAAAAAAAGTTACTGAATAATATCTTAAGAAATTAATTTACTAAAACATAATTATTTATGCTTATATGTTATATACTTTATTGTTATATACATTTATTATTATTATTATTATTTAACAAACTAGTAGGATTTAAATAAAAAGAATTTTCTGTGAAAGTAGAATTTAAAAATGAATTTTTAATTAAAAGATAATAATTAAAATGATAAAAATGGTACAAAAACCGGCCTGACCCGGTTTAGAACCCGCGGCCCATCACACACACAACATGTAATAACCGGTTGATCTAGAGATCCGCTTGCTACAACAATCCATTTTAAATGGTTTTAACATGGCCACGTTTAACTTCCCTTTTCAGATTCAAGAACAAAGAAAACCCTAACCCTTTCCTTTGATCAATTCTCGAATTCTAGGTCACGATTGTTGAAAGAAGCAAGGGGCTTTTGTTCTAGATAGAAAGACAACTCTAATGATGTATAGAATGGGTACCTTGGGTTTCGTTTGGACTGGTTTCAAGTTGTAGCAGAAGAGACGATCGGCCGAACCTTAGGGGGTCTTGATTTGCGATTGATTCAACATGTAAATTTGTCTTGAGTTCACAGAAAGTTTTGAGTGGTTGAAAGGGTTGTTAGGGTCGAATAAATTGGGTTTTTATGCACGAGTTTGATGAATTTAAATTCCCGGTTGTTCGTTCGAAATTTGGAAAGGATTACCGCATTAACACCAATTGATCGAAGAAATTAATGGTTTGGATTGTTTACGCGGCTGAAATCCTTGCCATATCGAGACCGATTGATGTAATCTAGCTGTAATCGACTGATTGATAGAACGGGTTGAGAATGTCGAAATGTGGGTGTGGGTCGGGTAGAGAGATAACCGGGTAAGGGGGTGACACACTTTGGGATTGTCACACTTCCAGTCCCTCCTCTTTCCTTCTTAATATTAGTTTTCATTTCTGTCAAGTTTTAACCCTCAACTTTTATAACCCTTTATTTTAATTGCAAAAAATTATATTTAAGCTTTCTAATTAATATAAATTGATTATGTTTTTTAATAAAAACATTATTTTAGTGTCATACTATATTTATAAAATTTTAAAACATAATCATTTGTATTATTTATTTAATTATGTATACAGTTTATAAAGATTTGTAACTAATATATTTTTATATGTATTATTATTTTATTTACTTATAAATAATTTTTAAATATTATAATATTTATTATGAACTTTAAATTGCATAATGATATGTATATATACATATGTATATTTAATTTTCTTTTTAATGTACATATATGTTAAATGTTTATTTAAATTGTTTACATATACATACACCTATGTTTATATGTGTTTGTGTAAAGAAAGAAAAAAAATCCCAATGATGTCATAAATTTCTTTATTGAATGTAAATATTTATTACAAAATTCATAGATGTTACAATCTAGCCTTACTTACAATAGTCTAAAGTATTTTAAATTTAAGTAACTTTAAACCACCTCATGCTTGCTAGCTCACAATAAGAACTTATAGGACATGCATCCCTAGCTAATGTATACTAGAATGCCAAAAGAAGTGTGCATGGAAACATATATAATTCTTTAAACAACATTTGGTCAATACATGCAATGCTCTAATAAGAATGCCTATAAGGGTTTAAATTCAGTGCCTTGCACAATAAGGCCCTTAAGGGACATGTTCAATTCAAGTCTCATGAAATGAGTCAAAGTGACAAAACCAGTTTGAAATTCCCAAATTTTTACTTCCATCCAACCATATTTCCTTGCTTGTGGAAGGCCTTTCATGTTACGTCCACGATTCCGCTTGCGGTTGTTCGCGTCATGTTTCCCTTTAATAACTGGGGTTTGAGGACTAAGTAAATGGATAAACCAGAAATCAGTTAAGTCCCAAACAAATGAGGACAAAGTTTTATCCATCACTGTTATAGGAACTTCAGATACAAAATGGTTTTCTGGTAATTTGTAGACAAGATAGCATGCATATCTTGTTTGAGGTGATAGTAGTTGCGACTTGATCTCGCTAACGATGACGAATCCTTCGTCGTTAAGTACAGCGGCTTCCCCAAACCTGAAAAAAAACCATAATAGAAAGGGGTAAAAAACATTTGAAGCAACATTTTAAGTTGTAAACTACTACATATGATATGCAAGATTTTCTGCAATTTTGTGTTTTCTTTGGTAAAGAATTTTGGATTAACCGGCAAACAAGAAATGGGTTGGAGATAAAGAAAGATCAACCTTGTTGCAGGTATAGAAAGCCATCTCAACTTGTCATTTTGCAAGGTTGTTCTTGCTGGTAGCATGCCACATTTCTTCCCATCTTTCGAAAGATAAAACCACTGATAATATATCCAAAGAAAATATTATATATGTGTGTGTGTGTTAATTCTAAGTTAACCCAGTAATTAAATGAATATAGACATGTAATCTTGATCCAAAGCAAGAAAAATGAGTTAAATTGGGTGAATAATTATTGTATTTTGAGTTGAAAATGGTAGTATCATAACATAGAACGGGTTGAGATGAATATTAACTTAATACATTGAGGGTCAAGATGGGTAATTAATTTAAAAACTATAAAAATAAAATAGTATCAAATGGGTAAAAGTTATCAATAATATATTTGATAATAAAATTACTAAAAATTATACAAATAAACTATTTGTTTACTTACAAATCGTTTTAACTTGAACTAAATTGATGTTTTTAAAAAAAAGACCAATCTAGACCCAAACTGATTTTACTTAAAACTAATCATGACCCACACATGTTCTGACCGTTACCTAATCCGACCCAACCTGTTCATTTTACCATACTTAAAATATTACAAGTACATAATATGTTAATCAGTTAATTCTAAATTACCTCTTGACCATTGTTGATTGGGAATCCTTCACAAAGAACAAAGTATAGTTCTTTCTTTGTTATCCATTTCACCTCATATTTTAACAACTTGAGTATCTCTTCATAATCAGTTGGCAATTTTTGTTCCCAAAATGTGTCTAAATCTAAGTTGGGTTGCATATCCACCTTCTCATCCTCCAACACTTCATCTTCCACCTATAAAAACATCATCAAATTGATTTCATTTGAAGCAAATTAAATATCTATTTTCACGAAAATAAACTGATGTAAATGGATGAACCAGACAACTTACTTTCTCCATGGGTCGAAACTCGATTCCTTCAACTACTAAAACAGAAGAAAAATGATGCGTTGAGCACTCGAATATAATTTCAAGGTCAACATTTCGACTTTCGATTGCAAGAACATACAATTCAGCCATCAACCATCCATCTTCTCTCTCGTTTGCAAGGGACACAAGGAAGGATTGTGTGTTCCCTAGTAAATGGTATTTAAGTGCTACATAAGGTGATTTGATTTTTGGGTTCATGTTGATAAGTTTGAACACAATGTTTACTGTGTATATTGTGTTTGATGACAAGAACTGGGTTCGGATTCGTGTTTTGAAGTTCCTATTAAATGCAATATAGCTGCCCATTGTAAATCTGCACCAAGAAACAACAATGATGATTTATTTATATATATGTGTTTGTTTTTAAGAGGTAAAATGTACGTAGTCTGTGGATCACATCTGCAGAGGGACCAAATGTCTGTAAGAGTGTTTGTATTTTAACGTCTATTGACTATTAAAATAAATTGATGGTGGTGTACGGATGATGGTGGTGGTGGTGGCAGATGGTGGTGGTGGCCTATGGTAATGGTAATGATGGCTGACAGTGATTGTGGTGGTGGGGGTGACCGACGGTGGTGGCGGCGGTGGCGGACAGTGGTGGCCAACGGTGGCGGTGGTAGTGGTGGTGGCCGACGGTGGTGGTCGATGGTGATGGGTGGTCTCTGCAGACCTTAGAAGACCATAGAAGTGGATGGGTCAAATCTGCATCAAGAAGAGCACACGCAGACGTTCGAAAAAAACAAACATTCTATATATATATATATACTAGGTTAGCAACACGGGTTAAATACAAAAAAAAATATATAGTCATTAATGAAAATCTTTATAATATAAGTCAATTTTTTAAAATAAAATATGATTTAAATTTTGAAAAACTTAATACTTTAAGTAATAAAATAATAATATTGTTTTTTTCAATATTACTTTTTCAAAGTTTGTTTTCCAAAAATTTTATTTTAGAAAACCGTTTTCAATATTTTTTATTTTATAATAATTTTGATTTTGAAAAAAAAGTATTTTTTATATTAATATATGTTTAATATCTTAAAAAATATTTTCAATTTAAAAATGTATAAATGTGTATTCAATAATTTATATTATTATTTAATGTATGATGCATTAAATAAGAGAGAGAAGCGGGAAAATTATTGTGATGATAGTTTAGATGAATGACATGTGTCCTCTTTTATTTTGATTTATTATATATAATAGATAATAGATATATATATATATATATATATATCTCAACATGCATGTTGTCTGCGTAGCGCAGATAAAAGAGACTGCACATACGTTTTTAGAAAAAACAAACAACACCATAGTCTCAAAAATCTAGAATCAATAGGTAGGAAGAACACAAATTACCTTGAATTATATTCATATGAGTATTTGTTATATAAACTTTCAATTGGTTCCAAACATTCTGCTGCTGATATCATTTCACAATGTTCTCCATTTTTATTGAGTGAAACAAACTATCCACGCAAAAAATTAAATAAAATAATCTATAAATATGTGTAACATTCTATAAATCAAGATTTGTTATATCATTCATGATGAAAATCTATGAAATTACATACCGTTTTTCCCATGTTAAGGATGATCCCTTTCAAGAGAAGCATTTTGAGTTCCTCTTGTGATGTGTAGATTAGAGGAGGCACCGCTGTTTTTATCAATCTTTCATAGTCCAAGGGCACACCATAAGTCTCTTGAATTTGAAGTGCAATTAGTTCTTCATACCTTTTCAAATCATAAGCTTCTTGAATTTTAAGTGCAATTTCAAGTTCTTCCTGAATTTTAAGTGCAATCTCAAGTTCTTCCACTACTCGCGTCATAGTTGGCCGTTGATTATAAGTATCCTGCAAACACTGATATGCAATGTTTGAAAAGATTTCCAAAGATCTTGGATCCATTTGCTGATTCAAATCTTGAAATATGATATGATCTAGCTTCTTTTGATCATAGCTTTGCTTCCACATTTTCACTAGACTATGAAACCGACCATCATTGTATTCAAAACATAACCTCCCACACAATACTTCAAATAAGACGACACCAAAAGAGTACACGTCTGATTCTTTCGTTAGAAAGTACATCTCAAGATACTGGGGATCTAGGTAACCAGGGGTACCTACAAAATTGGAGATAAGATATGTGTACTGCTGATTAGCAGGACCCATTTTCGACAAACCAAAATCAGAAACCTTAGCATTCCAACTCTCATCTAGTAAGATATTGGCACTTTTGATATCGCGATGGAGAACTCTTTGTTGTGTCCCGCTCGGATCATGGAGATAGCTTATTCCTCTTGCGGCCGCAAGGCATATCTTTAAACGTTGCATCCATGTGAGTGAAGTGGCATTCAAATGGCGATCAAGACTTCCATGCAACGCATGCTCATACACAAGAATCTTCTCACCATCGTCGTTGCAAAATCCGAGAAGAGAGATTAGATTTTCATGTTTGTAACGAGAAAGCATCATAATCTCTTTAAGGAACTCAGGGTCTCCTTGCCCATACCTACGATCCAGACGCTTTAAAGAGACCATGATTCGCCCCGTGGAACGAGAGATTGATCCTTTGTAAACCTTCCCAAATCCTCCAATCCCAATAATGTTTTCATCATCAAAGTTCTTGGTAGCTGATTTTATATCTTCGAGCTTGATTTCAAGATGATGGAACTCCTTCATGAAGGCCATTAGTTTTAGATTAAATAATTAAATAAAACTAATTGAAATTAATTGTTTCAAGAAATTTCTTGTACAAATAAAACTAGAGAGTAAATGCTAATTTATATTACCATATATACATCATTATATACTATATATACAAATATGAACTTCAATCATTAAGTAAACAGTAATATATAATAATTAATATTATGTGTACAGTTGTATAGTTAGAATGAATTTTATAAAAATGTCAAGTAATAGTATTTTCTTATTCAATATTAAATTATTTTGTGTAAAACGATCGACTCTTCAATTCACAATGAAAGGATTCATTCTAGAAGATTGAATTAATTATAAAAGTTTCATTTTAAACCTTAAACCTTAAACTTTTATTTTTAAGTCTCCTTCTCATTACTTATATATTTTTTATGTTCACATGTTTTTAACATTTCCTTACGTTGTCGGATAACAATCATGATTATATTAATTTAATCGCAATTACCTCATGAACATTTATAAAAATTTCAAACCGAAATGATCGCCGAAATTTTGCGTGTTATTCATAGGCGTAGAACGCGTCAATACATTATCGTTTATTTGTAACGTTTATATAATATTAATCATAAAAAGTTTTAGTCACGTTTTGTGATATTTTTTTGTTACTTTAGATAAGATTTTAGACATGGTTCATGATAATTTTTTACACGATTTTAAAATGCGATTTTTAGCCGCGGTTTGTGATATTTTTTACATTGTTTTGGTGTGATTTTTAGCCGTGGTAACGTTTTTTTACGTGTTTTGATATTCTTAATGAAATATATAATATGATTAATTACTTAAATGATATTAATAATACAATGTATTCTTTTAAAAAAAACTTTTATGATAATTCAATTTATTGTTTTAAGATGGATTGACTATCATCACGTCAGGGCTGCATGACTCAACCTTTTCTATGAGTAACAAATTTTAGCCTATTTTTATTTTTTACTCTTATTTTAAAAACTTTTGTACTTTACAATTCATAATGATATCTTCGAGACGGACCGTTTCTATCTTTTACTTTTATTTTTAAAACCTTTGTGCTTTAGGATTTGTGGTTTGTATTTAAAAATTTTGTGTTTTATAATTTATGGTTTTACAACTGCGACTTTTATCTGTGTAACACCTTGACCGATGGCGGAAACATCGGGGCGTCATGAAGTTTAGATTGTTCATAGCACATGGTATAAAGTTGTAAATGATTCAAAAGACATTACATTTAATTCAAAAATTCAAATTCATTCAATACATAGTCGAACCATTCAAATTTTAATATATTACATCAATCAATTCAAACATACAAAACAAATAAATACTAAAACTAGGTCCAAAGCGTGCTTCGTTTGCATTTCCACCATAAACATGTTTAAAATCAAGGTTAACTACAAAGAGTTGGTGAGCTTCACAGGTTTAAGCACACACATGAAATAGTTTGATAAAAGCTAAGTTGTCACATGTGATAATAAGCCAATATGAACTAAAACATGTAATTAAACTACGCGGATTAAATAATGTTAACAAATGATGTTTGACCAAGCTAGCATTCCTAACAATGCCGAAGTAGTAAACAATCACCGCAGTTAACTCTACAATTCAGGCCACAAAGCTAAGTTCACATGTACATAAGTTAAAGGTAGGTTCAAATTACATGTTTCACCCCAAAAGTTCAAAACAATTTAAAGAGAGGCTATGAATACTCACTTTGATAGGTGAGATGACTTTTGCACAATAATTGTCAAGTTGTAGCTCAAGTTGTATCCCAAATACAATCACAATCAACCTAGATAGTTCATAAAGTATAAGCTTATGTAGCTATGTCTCTAAGAAATCCCCAAGTTTAGATAGTTCATCGACTTCGGTTTGTTTTGGTATAGTTTGAATATGTGACAATTGCTTTGTTTAAAGTGATATTAAATCTCATTGGGTTTTAGTGTAAAAATTTACATTTAATTTGTAATAAAATTTCTAAAGTTTGAAATTCTTTAAAATGTAAACCTTATAATGTTTTAAGATTAAAGAAGTTAAATATTATAAATCTAAAATAATTTTAAAGATTTTTTTTAAATAACAATATCAATGCATTACTATGATTTAATAATTTGTAGCTAAGTTTGATGATATCGTATTTAAAATAAATTAGATGTTTTAAAATTAGTTTTTTGTAAGTTAAATAAGTTGAAATTAAAGTTTTAAAAGAAAATGTTTTTATCTAAACATAAAACATATATGAAATATAAAAATTATTTGTATATTAAGTTGTAAATACCAAGAATAAAATGATAATTAAAAATAATGTATAAAGTTATTTATTAAAATGTATATAATGTTGAATAACATAATTAAACACTAATTATGTGTTATTTGTAAATAAATATAAGTTAAAGATTTTTGTACATATTTGAAATACACATACAAATATCTATACTAATATATAATACATATTAGAAGGACAAATAGTAATTTGCTTAAATATCTTAAAATTAAGAATTGTACAACTCTTATAGCATATGGTACAACTTTTTAATTATAATCTAAATGTTTGTTTGTGTTTTCACTTTGTCCCACATTGGTAGCTTTTAAGAATTTAAGTGAGATAAAATGATTATAAAAAAAAACCCTTCAAAACAAATGAATCACTTCTTGATATTTTTGGTGCATTTGACTTTTATGTTAGTAGTTAAAGTAACTTTTAGTTAACTACCAAGTTAAAAAAATTGTTTTTGTTATGGTTATAACTCAAGAACGAAACATGCAAACCTTTAAAACAATTAACTTAAGTGTTGTGTTTTCCACTACAACGCGCGAGCACTAGAATAGTGTATATATATAAATCATTAAACCCTTCTTAAATAAAATATTCATTATTATTTATGTATATACATTGTATACATATATATTTTTATTTAACAGAAAAATATATTTATCTTTGTAAACTTATAGACTTTTGTTTATAAAAATCAACTGTAAAAACAGAATTTTAAAAATAATTATAATTGAAAAGATATTAAAAAAAAGTTTTATGTTATAAAAATCGGCCCCAAAGGGGCTCAAACCTGCGACCTTTGAAACGGAACAGGGGTCCGTTTACCAGTTGATCTAGGGCTTTAGCCACGAATGTAGTTAGCTTGAATTAGATTTAATATAACCTGAGATCTGCTTCCCTGATAAGCCGACGAACCCTAGCCCCAATCCTTAACAAATTCGACCGATCCTGGTCACAATCATTATCAAGACCATAGGGCTTTTGTACAGGTTACAAAACCAAGTTTAATGAGGTAGGAATCACTTACCGTAGTTTGCATTTGAGTGGGTTTCGATTGAGGAAGAAAAGAACGAGAACCTGAAGCTTTACGCGACTTGATTCGAGAGTAATCGTGTGTGAAAGTTGGTTTTGAGTGTCCAAATCATTTCAGAAAGAACTAAGGAACGTAGTGGTAGGTTTGGTTTAGCTTTTATACGCATCTCGACCGGATTTAATTAACGCGTTGTTGTTCATATATTTGGAAAGGATTTCTACGTGTTAATGTGTCTAATAGTTTTAATTCGTGGTTGCAATCACTTCCTCGCTCAAATTCTTAGCTAAAATAGCTCCCAATTGAGTTGTAACCAGCTGTAAACGAGTGGATAGAAAACGGGTTGAAGAATGGGTTATGGATCGGGTGGAAGTGTAAACGAGTGGAGAAGGGGGATAAGTTTGAGGAAATGGTAACTTTGGTCCCTTCTAACTTTCTTGTCTAATAGCAGTTTCATTTTTGGCAGAAATTACCCCTTAACCTTTTTATTAACTAATTTTTATAAGTTATAAAATTTGTATAATTGGTTTACGTTTTATAAAAACTAATATACATTAAGTATTTACTTATTTATAGTTGTTTTATCATTGTTTTAATAATATATTGAAATTTACAAAATAATTTGTTTAGAGTTTATAAAAATCAATGTAATTATGGTATGTTTATTTATTTAAACCTCAAATTTTATGAAACAATAAAAATAAATAAATGATAATAAATTCATTTTTTTTACTTTTATTTTATATATATATATATATATATTTAACTTATATAATTATAAATAATTATTTACACTAGATTTTTTTATACATACCTATGTATGTATATTAAAGTATGTTTAAACATGTTTTCTTATGCGCGCGCACACACACATATATATGTTTTTAACTCATAGAAACTCATAGACGAAAATTTCAAATGACATCATACTAAATAAACATAATTGTTTATTATAAACTACAGAAATGTTACAATCTGATATGGACTTTTATATTTAAGATTATGCTTTTATCATATTTAATGTGGGGTTACAGTCGTAATATAGCGGATAAACTCTTTTATATATATATATATATACACACACACACACACACACACATATACATATTTATCAAAGGTAATGATTACCTATGAATAGTAATATTTTTTTATTAGTTTTGTTTTTATATAAAATATTTTAAGAAGGAAAAACGAAAAAAGAAAGCTACGATGTTTAGATTAAATGGCAAAACATTAAAGCTAAGAGACTCTTGTCCTGCCCAGGCGCATGCTCGAATATTTGGGAGTTTTTTTCTCTATGCGCGCGCACACACATATATATATTCAGGTAACAATACTAATTAAATATAAAATAAATAAATAAATAATGTTATTAATTAGGAAAAAAAAAGTAATAATCATATATATTTGTTTACTTTATGTTCTTTTATATTTATATATCTTGATGATAGATTTTATGGCCACGAACATCTTTTGCTTTTTTTCTTTTAGTTATACAATTTTTAACATTGTGATATTATGTTTGGGTTCGTATTCCTTACAATTGATATTTGCTTTTTTTACAACTCAATTTATTGCTTTAGGACGGATTAATAACCATTGTGGTTGGTTTTTTCGACAAAGCGAATTTTGAACATTGTGTGCTTTTATTTGGGTTTGTAGTCCTTACGATTGGCACTTGCTTTAACGACGGTTCGATTTATTGTTTTAGGATGAATTAGTAGTTGTTGTGGCTGAATTGTTAGTCTCCATTTGATATTTGTGAGGTTGTCACCGTCGTAATGGTCAGATACTCATATGCACAAAGTGGTAGAACTCAATATTATTTTTCGTAAAATTTTAATTTGATAGATATCATGTACTTTTTTTGTTTAATACGAGGTTACCGTCGCAACATGCTAAGTAAACCCCTAATACATATAGAATTATGAAAAGCAATGGTCACAATTGAACAGTTATAATATTTTTTTAACATTTTTATTTTACATATATAGGTAATAGTGTCAACATAATCATCCTTTGTGAGACTAAATCAAATGGCAAATTGCGTGTGATATATATAGGTATACTGCTTCATGCGAGGGAGTGTTCGATTCCTGCCTGTGACAATTTTTTTTTGTTTAGGAATTTTTTGATTATAAAGAAAAAAAGTAACCGTTTTTAGGTTAAATAATTAAACATTCAAGGGTTCAAATATGAGAAAGAGGGGTGATTTATGAATTTATTTGGTTTCCTCTGATCTGGGGATATAGTCTCACGATGGTTCGCTATACTTAGCACGCGAAAATCTACCAGCGTTAAAAAATATTAAATTTTATCGATTCTAATTTAATGAACTAATTAAAAATAATACTTGCTTTTGACACGGTTCAGTTTATTATTTTGGACCGACCGGTACTCATTATGACAAGTTTTTTGGTATATATTTGATATTCATGATATTGTTACCGTCATCATGATCATGTACTCATATCAAAAGAATGATATGGCTCAATAATTTTTTTGTAAAATTTTAATTAAATATATATCATGTTATTATGTGTTTAGCACGGAATTACCGCAGCAGCGCGCGGTAAACCCTAGTAATATATAAATGCTAAAATTATTAAAGACTAGAGAATATGAGCGTTCAAAATAAAAATTATAAAAGAGTAATAATAATAACAACAATAATATATGAGTTAATTAATGATGTCATTCTAAAATTTTAGGAAAAATTTTCAAAATAGTCATTTAATCATGTTTTTTTTTTAAATGTTCATTTGACTTTTCAAATATTAATTCCATTACGGGCATGGCTCCTGTGAGTGTATAGATGTTCGCCTATGAAGCCAACCAAACAAAGCTTGCGACATGTCCTTTATGGGCGCCGACGCCCATATCTCACATAGGCGCCCGTAATCTATGGGTGGACGCCTGTAATTCATGGGTGGGCAGCTGTAAAACTGTTTTATGGGCGGGCATGTATTTCACGGGTGGACACATATAATTCACCGACGGACGCCTGTAATTCACCGACGGGCACCTGTAAATGTACAGGCAGGTGCCTGTAAATCTACGGTGGGTGCCTGTATAGGACATGTGGCAAGATTTGTGTGGTTGGCTAAGTGGGCGGATGCTTATATACTTACGGGTAGTGTTTTCAAACCCGGACCGGACCGGCCGGTCGGACCGGGATTCGGAGTGTTAAACGGTCCGGTTCTAGCTTCAAAACCGTTTTTGGGTGAACCGGCCGGTCGGACCGGTGATTGAACCGGTTTTTTTAAATTTTTTTTATTTTTTTAATATTTTTTTGATTTTATATATATATATATTTATAAAATGTTTATAAAATCATCCGGTTCTTAAATCCGGTCGGACCTCTGACCGGTAAGGAGACCGGGAGACCGGTTCGATGTCCGGTCCGGTTCTGAAAACATTGCTTACGGGTATCAACACACAAAGGGTGTTGACATTTTAATGCATAAAAAAGTCAAATGAACATTTTGAGAGAAAAATATGATCAAATGGACATTTTGGTCATTTTCAATAAATTTTATTCGGTTTTGTTCAAGCATTTATTGTTCGTTTGACCCTGAACGTAATGTTTTGAAAGAAATTCTACGTATTAACAGTTTTGCCGACTGCTGAACATACTATTCTAGTCTTCTTTACCTTATTTTAGTTGTATTATTTCGTCCTTCTAATTATCACACCTTCTTTTGTGTTTTATATTTATTAATATAGAAGTTTTTTTCATTTTTTTTTTATAAAATCGTCCATTTTCTATTTTTCTAATTTTTTTAATTTTTATAAAAACGTTCTTTTTTCTATGTTATTATTAAAAATATTTATATTTTTGTAAAAACCTTCTTTTAGATTTTTTCGAGTAAAAAATCAAAAAAAAAAGCTTTCTTTCGTTTCGAGAAATTATTTATTATTATTTTTTTCGAAAAATTTATTTTAAAAACATTGGTTTCAGAATTTTATAAAAAATTTCAATAAAAACAGAAAATTTCATTATAGTATTAATTGCGTAACAAAAACGCGTTCCTTATCATTAATATAATATTTGAGAAATGGATTTTTAAAGGAGAGGTTTGACCCATGTTATTGTTGTCTATAGAAGGGAGACACGTACTCATCATGCCATTGTTTATGATAATATACCAACTACATGCCTCCTATGCCTTGTACACCATATTTTTGCGTTTAAAAAACCATCTAACATCATTAATTCTTATTTAAACAAAGTTGTATTTAATTTTTATACGTGCTAATCTTTTCTTAATATCTTAATTTTATAAAAATAATTGATTACACGTGTCAATAATATATGTCATCTATTTTTTGATTTTTCAAATTATCTCCTATTTAATTATTAATATGTAGTAATTATTTATTATGGAATGAAACTACACATATGTAAATCCATAAAAAAGCTAATGTTCATTCTGAAGAAAAAAAACAAGAAGAGGAAGAAGGAAAAAGCATTTAAAAAATTAACAAAACATAATTTATAACTCTTCCATGTTATGTTATGATACATGGAAATCAACAATATTACACTTAAGTCTTGTTTCTGACTTTAATACTTACTCTTTCATGTGATTCAGGCGGTCATCAGATTTATTATGATGTCTCAGAGAAAGGCCATGGCTGTGTGATAATGCAACATGGGAAGGTTATCACTTATGTCCAATGTTTTCATAACCTAACCGGACCGGACGTCGAACCGGTCTCGTTACCGGTCAGAGGTCGGATCGGTCGAACCGGATTTAAGAACCGGATGATTTTATATACATTTTATAAATATATATATATAAAAAATAAAAAAAAATAAAAAAAAAATAAAAAAAATAAAAAAACCGGTTCAACCACCGGTCCGACCACCGGTTCACCGGTCCGACCGGCCGGTTCACCCAAAAACGGTTCAAGACCCTTAACCGGACCGGTCCACCCACCGGTTCCCGGTCCGACCGGCCGGTCCGGTCCGGTCCGGTTTTCAAAACAGTGCTTATGTCTCACGTCTAGGAATGGAAATGGGCTGGGTTCGGATATGGTATTCCTAATCCCGGTCCCATACCCAATTGTAAAAATGTGTTCCATATCCGGCCCATTACCCATCAGTTATATATCGGTAATTACCCATCGGGTATCGGGCATACCCACAGGTATCGGGTATACACGTTAGTTTATTAAAAAAAATTTGTTATTTTCCAAGTACATTTGCATAGAAATATACATATAGTATCAACACTATAGAACATAACCAAAATAAATATAAATATTATAACATATAACTTCTAAAAGATGCCATCATAAACTGTTAATTTAATATTAAAACTGAAATTACATACTCAAAACAACATGATTAGTTTTTAAATAATAAAGCTGATACGTGCTTTCAAATATAAATTAATAAGATTAAAATTATAATTTGTTCCGATCTTTCATCAAAAATACTTATGTTTTAGAAAAGGAAATTAAAAAATATTAACAAAATATTACGGGTATTATTTCGGGTATTACTTCGGGTAAGTGGGCCGGGTATTCTTTAATCCCATACCCGTACCTGAACCCGAAAAAAATATTTTTTTATCTCATACCCAGTCCCATACCCTAATATTCGGGCCAATACCCGGCCTAAAGCTTCGGGCTTCGGGTTTTCCCACAGGGTATGGGTTTTTCTGCCATTCCTACTCGCGTCACTTGAAGCCTTATGAAGTTAACTATCCGGCACATGATTTGGAGTTAGTTGATGTAGTCTTTGCATTAAAGATTTGACGACACTATTTGTGCGATAAGACTTGTGTCATCTTTACCGATCACAAGAGGCTTAAGTATATTTTTGCACAGAAGGAGTTAAATATAAGACAAGAAGATGGCTAGAATTTCGAAAAGACGATGATGCAGATATTCAATATCTTCCTGAGAATGTAAATGTTGTGATTGATGCTTTTGATCAGGAAAGACTTTAGTGAGTTAGCTTGCCTCCATATCCTCAACCTCTTATCATCTCATATCTTGATAAAATGGGTGTTTGGTGTCTTTATGCACACTGAGCATGACCTCATCTCAAGGATTACAGGAAATAAATAAATAAATAAATAATAATAATAATAATAATAATAATAATAATAATTATTATTATTATTATTATTATTATTATTATTATTATTATTAATAAAAGTGTAATCTTTTGATTGGCTTATATTTCCTATCTTTTGAATAATGTATTATTTGACTAAAAAGTTTGAAAGGATCCATAACAAGAAAGCTTCATCGTAAATCTTTGTCTCTCTCAAAGTCGTTCACCATCACCGGAAATCAAAAGTGACTTCATAAAATAGCTTTGAAACCTCCACTTTTGAATATTTGACCCTTTTGTTTTAAAAAATAAAAACACATTAATTTAATTTTATCCAAGCCCCACAAAGTTTTCTCATCCCTGTTCAAACTTTGGGGGCACCATTTCCGCCCAACACCATACACAAAACCAAACTTGCCTTCGTTCATCTCCATCGTTACTAGTTGTTATTTGACCTCCAGAACCATTGACGAGACAACGATACTCCAATAGCCGTTGCAAAATATCCGACAACAACAAAAATGAATAATAATCAGCAAACTAACGCTATGTTCCCGAGTTTATTACAGGAGAGAACATATAGGAAAAGAAAAAAGAAACAAGAGAAAAGGAAAAGAAAAATGTGGAGTTTTTTTCTTCCGTTTCCTTTCAAATCAGAAAGAAAGAAGAACTAAGTGATTTTGTCTAGTTTTTCTTTCACTTTCCTTTCTTTTCCTCCTTAAATGAAACTCGGAAACACAACATGTCTTATCTCCCATTAATTTCCCTCGTTAAATGAAACCTAGGAACACAAAAATGTTTCTCCTCATTTTTATTTCCTTCCTTTTCTCTCCTTAAACGAATTTGGAAACAAAGGTAAACGTTTTGTTTTCCGTCGCAACCTAAATATTTTGTGTTTAGGCTACTAAATATTATAATAATAACAATAATAATTAATAGTGTTATTTTGTTTAACGTTCTTACTATAACTACTACTACTATTATTATAATATTCAGCAACCTAATATTTTTATTCAACAAAAATATTATTATTATTCTTGCGAGCCAAAATCAACATCATAAATATTTTGCTTTCTATCGCAACGTACGGGCATCTCCCTAGTATGTGTATATGTTTATATAAAAAAAAGTTAAAATGTTAAATTCTACGCACTGTATAAACATAGAGTGAATAAAAATAATGTTCACGAAAAAATATATAGTGATAATGCGCGTTAATATGCAAGTGGTCTTACTTGGGTCGAAAGTAAACGGATTAAGCTCATCAAATATAAGTTAGCCATCATGCGAATTCAATTTACTGGTTGAGGTTTTACCTTGTGATCGAGAGGTAATGAGTTCGAGCCCAGTCAAAGGTGAATTAAAGAACATCCAGGTGAGTCACTTGCGGAGGTTTTAAGGGGCCCGGGGCTGCCATTTTTCTGGTCAGAAGTCTCGATATAGTGGTTTTGGGTTGAAAAATTTTATAGATATTGAGCCCAGCCCCTTCGGTTTTACTTCATCAAATTCCTTGGTCCCCCTTGGATTTTAAAAAATAATAAAGTTGAACTAATATTGTAAGTTTTAATATTACTTTTAAGGGTTCACAGTGTCGGTTGTTATCTTATTCAATAGTCGATCTTGAGTTTATAGCTTGTTTTGGGCCTTAAAAATTTAAACGGGCCCTAACTATTGAGTATTACCTATTTCAAGTATCGTCTTAGCAAAAAAAATTGTTGAGAAAGAGGAATTGCTGAGAAGTTTGATTCGTAGTGTATAATCAATGAGTTTAAAGAGCTTAAAGGTCATCGCGATGAATTGTGATTTTTCTTCCGGGCACTAACATTTTCGTCTTAAACATTTAATGTCTTGGTTGATACAAGAATATAGTTTTTTTAGTAAAAATATTTGATATTTTAAGCTTTAAATCGTTTGGCCCGACCCGAACTATCATGTGCCAACCCGAATTTTTAGCCCGAATTATAGCGATAAGGATAAAATTTTTGCCCCATAACTTTCGGCCCCCTCGAATATACTTTTCAAGCTCCGCCACCGAGGTGAGTGAATGGATCTAAAGCTTAATCTCGGGTTCTGGACTAGTGGGGGCGAGGGTTTACCCATTGCAGGGGATTCCCACACATCCGATGTGGCCATGTCTTACCTCTGCCCTAATGGGTCATACTAAGACAACATGCGTGGCATGTATGATCGTCACCTTTCAAAAAAAATAAGTTAGCTGCAAGTTGTCAAAACTCGTTTGGAAATGGGTTTGGAATTCGAATCATTCTCTAAGGTACGAACTTTTACTCAATTTACATTTGTTGTGATAACTGTATTCCATGATATTTGTTGCTATCTTCTATACTACCTAATAAAAAAACAACTACTTTGTCATTTGTCACTAGCACATTCATTTATCGTTAATTTTTGCTACTTGTCACTCTTATATTCATTTATCCTTATATTTTGGCACTTGTCATTTTAAAATTCATCTCTTATTTAATTTTATTTTATTAACTCTCTCTTTCTCATATTTAATGTTAATAATTTTAAATAATTAAATTGTATACTTAAATGAAAAAATATAATTTTTTTATTCTAATAATTTATTATAACTTAATTATAATAAGTAGACTTTAATTATATATTATTTTATACTATAATATTAATTTTTAAATAGTTATTAATTATAATTTTTAAATCTTAGGTATCCTTTTATTTTATTAACAATTGATATGATATTCAACATACAAATTTTCATAAAATTATTGGTTTACAATATTTAAATTTATTTAATTCATATCAGACATTTTTTATGTGTTTTTGGTCGTTCAAAAACTTTAAGAATTACAAAAATATATTTTACATATCAAATACCAATTATGTAGTTTTTAAACTTTCTAATTGTTGTTTTACTATTCAAATTAATTATTAATGTGTAGCTTAATTATCTTATATCAAAATATTGTTCCATAATTTCTAAATGATCAATTATAAATATTTAATATTTATATTTGTTTCGTGTAATACACGTGTTAATAACCTAGTTAATGGATATATGATGTTGACTACTTGTACTCTAATACCCTGGGTGCTACGCTTCCAGTGGAGCTTCAATTCCCACAGGCACGTCATTGCGGCATCGATTGCATGCGCACCACTAGTGACGGTAAGATTAGACCACGACATCTCTATAGTTTTAATGAGAATACATTTGGTCACATATGAGGCATATGCATCGATCATAAGACATGTGTGTTACTTTTGTGGATGGTAGTGTGTATGCCAACACATCATTGCGCTATATTATGTACATAGGTCTGCAACCTATGTAGCTCTATTGATATTGTATAATTTTTCGGCTCATGGGTATCATCCATATCATCATAGCAATCTCCATGATCATCATAGGCCGACAATATCATTCTCTAAGGTCATATCCCCTGTTAAAGAATCAAAAGGAGAATCAGTTTTAGACAAACAAGTAGGCAACAAAGTGTTGCATAAACGCTAGATTCGCGTTTTGTCACTCTTAAATGGGGACCAAGCGACTCAGAAGATGAACAACCATTACCAGTTTGTTAAACAAAGAACTAAGAGGCTAAATGCTACAACAAAAGCCAGCAAACTGGTCAAGAAATTAAGGTAATATTCATTTTCTTTACATAACTGCAATAATCCAAGAACTTCTAGACAAATTATATAAATACAATAAATAAATAAATGTAACAGCCGAAGATTTAGCACATTTGGTCATACTTGAAATCCACGTTGATTTGACAAACAAAATTATTACAGGGTGATAGTATGCGAGAAATGGTGAACGTGGGCGAAAACCGTGCGCGAAACGGAGTTACGGATTGTCCGGAATCGCGAAACAAAGAAAAATTTCAAAGTATGGAACTTCTGGACTCGTCGCGGTACGCGACGGAGAGGTTGAGAATTCTTCGCGGTACGCGATGGATCAAAATATCTGAGATTGTCCGGATTTCTTCGCGGTACGCGAAGATTTATTAGCTCCTCGTCGCGGTACGCGACGGGTGAGGCGGCTGGAAAATGGGATTAAAAAGTCAGTTTTCATCCAGAAGATTAAAATTTTATCTTCTCTTCGAAGCTCCAGCCACCACACACGAAAAATCAGCCTTCAATCCATTAAATCTTCAATTTTAAAGCCTCTTGATCATGTGGATCGTGCCAAGGAACATTTCTGCAAGTCTGGATCATCTTTTTACGCGCAGAACTTCGTCTGATTAGGTAATGGTTCGTTTTAACCTTCTAGATTGATTATGATTGATTAAATCTTGCTTTTGAACGTAATTATATAGTTAGGGTTGTTGATTATTGCCTAGATGATGGTTAGGATTGATTATAAATGAAGAACTCGAACTGTTAACGGGTAAACCCTTGTTTTGAGCCGTTGTAATGCCCGGTTTGCATGAAATCATACACTACAAGAAATTGGAGGGTTTACCCACACATAAATTACCCACACATATAATTGTGTAGGTAAATACCTACACATAAATATATTAGTGTAGGTAATTAGTTGATGATATCTTTTTATAATAACTAACACTTAACATGTGTAGGTAATTTGTTTTACCTACACTTATCATTGGTGGGAAATTTTCTTCCCAAAATTTACAAACAATTAAATGATTAATTAGCCACACATTTGATATTTTTATGTTATGTGTAGGTAAACTAGCTACACATACATAAAAAAACTAAATATGTGTGGGTAATTGATTATTTTTTACTCACACATAATATTTGTAAATTTATATGTAGATAAGTTAAGCAAATAAATTTTATTTTATTTTTTGAAAATGACATGATAAAATATATATCTACACATATCCAGTATTGAACAATATATGTAGATTTATATGGGATAAATTGAAGTGACTAATTATCAGTCACTAATATATTGGCACTTTATGTGCAACTAAATTTCAGTTGAAAATATGTTTGTGTCATATTGGATACAGAATTTCAGCGTCTAATATGTTCTAATAATAATAATCAAAATGACATAAATGTGTTGTAGACTAATATATTGCCTCTAATATATCAAGACATATATAAAATTAAATGTATATTTTGTTTCAATCATTTTTTTGGTTCTCATATGTATGTGTATAATACTAAAAATGACTAAATGGTATGGGTGTTCAAAAAATCAAAAATCCAAAAAAAATCGAAACCCTAATCGTATCCGAAATCAAAAAATTTGATTTGAATATTTATTTGGGTTGTTCGAGTCGGATATATCTGAATCTGAAAGAGTAATTCAGATATTCGGGTCGGATTCTGTTTTCTAGTTTTTTGTAACGGGGGTCGTTCGGATATCTGAATCCAATTAATTTCGATTTGTTCGGGTTATTCGGGTTGTTCAGATTTTTTTATAATCATGCACGTTAATTAGATTATTTTATTATGATAGATTTGTGATTGTTTTCTAAATTAGAATTTTTGAGTGTTATATTATGGATATATTATGGATATAAACTTTATAGAGTAGTATATTTAATTTTAGGAACTAAAAAACAAAAACAAAATTTAGGATAATTTTATTTAGCTTTATTTGGGTTGTTTATCTGAATTCGAACCGAATCGTAATTCGGATAGATTTGGGTTGGATGATATTTGAATCAATTAGGATAAGGTGGGGGATGTTCAAATGAGAACTTTTTAAACTTGAGAACTAAAAGAACCAATTTTAACCACAAATTTAGAAGGGTATAAAAGTAACTTCCACTATTTTAAAAGGAAATTACTTTTATACCCCTTAAAATATGTGGTACAAAATTAGTTCTTATGGTTCTTTGATATTTAATGGTTTTTAATAGAATAAGTCCCAGGATAAGGTTGGGTTCGGATACAAGCAAAAAATTTCAAATCCATGTAAGTCGATTCAAATAAATTAATAACTCGTAATTCGACTAGATTAACACCCTACTATACGGGGCGACCGTGTTAAATTTCTAAAAATCATCAAGAAAGTTTTCCCGGTTGAATTATATTTCTTTACACGCGAATTACCTGATCCACTACAACCATGTTCTCCATTAAATGCTCTCCTTTTAAATTGCAATAAAAGTCTTGCTGTTTTTCTCTCTGAGAATCAGTTTTTCTATTGAAACCCTGGTAGTTTTCGTCTCTCTCTTTTCAGTTTTTCGTTTAATCTCCAAATGCAGGTTCATTTTAGGTGTTTGATTTTTTGTCTTTCTATTCCAACAACGGCTTATTCTTCAACTGATTGTTCTGTCCTCCTCATGACAAAGACATGCTTAATTCTTAACAAGGAATTGGATGCCAAGAAACAACAAAATCGATTGGGATTTTGAAACAGAGAAACACAAAAACTGATACATATAGTGGGTCTCTCTTTCACACATTGTGAGCATCAAGTTGAATTTTGATTTGTTACGGCTTCTGATGTCTATTTGTTTTTACAATGCCCTCGTGTTTGATTCAAAATAGGATTTTATTTTGAGCATGTTTTTGGGTGCTTTATTCGGGAATCGATTCTGATGGGTTGGAGTTATATCTTGAGGAAATAAAGCGGAGATCGTGTGCTTCCAAGGTAACACATTAGTCTAATCATCATACTACGGTTATTATTGGCTTCTGAATTTGATTTTTTATTTACTGTATCTAGTTTTAATGATGTTTCATTAGGGATTTGTGTTCAATAGTGAGTTTGTTATATTGTTTATTCTGGTGGTGTGCCTGGATGTATGCCTAAAAGAACAACTTAGATTGAAGTTAACTTTTGTCTCCCTTTATATTCTATTTTCCACAATGAGTATGCAACTTTTTTTAGTGTGATTGTTCAATTGATTTTAGAACGGTGGTTTATTCCAATTCTCATGTCTGCATGTGGATTTGAGTTAATTTCAATCTAAGCAGCAATTAATTATATTCTTGTAATTAAAGATTGTGTTGTATAAAAATTCTAAACGAGCTAAACTTTGTGAAGTTTCAAGAATCTTTTCATTTTATTCTTTTTGTTAATTTCAATCTACGAGTCTCTTAATTTCCATAAGCTATATCTGAACTTCAAACATGTATTGTGAATTGAGTTGTTTTGTATTTAGTTTTTTGTATATATTTGATTAATTTCGTCATGTTTGTAATGATTTGAGTTAAGGGTTATGTATAAGGTGTCTAATCCATTCAATTTTTATGAAAGCTTTTATGTTAATCAGGAAAGCCGTAGGAAATAATGAAGGCTTTTTCTTAACATCTGGCCGATGGCGGATGAGAATTGAATTTTTATTTATTTTTTTTTGAACGGCATGTAATCTCAACGTGTGAACCACTGATTTCCAGGCCACGTCACCAAGGTCTAGTTACCATGACCTCCGTTGAGACCCACCACCACCCCAGGAGGAAACCGCACCGGAAAACCCCCTGACCTTCCAAGGACCCCTATTTCGTCTTGGAAGGGATTTGAACCCGTGACCTCCTACAGGAAAGCCAACAGGGTAACCATTAGGCTAGAAGCCTTTGGATAATTGAATTTTTATAATGATAATGGTTTATTGTATTTACCCAATGTAGTTCTGCTGCTGTTTAAGAAAACAAGATAAGTTTAGTAACATATTTAATTATTAAAAAGGATTATTCTTTAGTTTTGATTTTCACATTGATTTAAGGATTTTTTTTGGTTGCAGCTAGATGTTAAAATAATTTATAGTGGCAGGATGGATTTGAATATATTACCTTAAAGGTGCTGAAAAAGGTTAAGTTCTTGCCAATTTCTATAAAAAAATTAAAGGTGACACCATAAAAATCTGCCAACCTCCATCAACTAAAGTTGCTCCCATCAAAGAAGCTAACAAGGTGTGTATGGTTGTAGTTTTTTTGTTTCTCATTATGCTGCAGATTATGTTGAACTCTTTCCTATTCCAATAAATTTCTATCAACTATATGTATGAGCTTTATTTTTAAATTTAAATCTAATCTGATTATGGTTCATCGCTTAGGGTCAAAATAACTAGACATGAGAAAAGTAGGTGAGGAGCTGACAAGCTTTCAGAGTTGGGTTAATGGCTAGTCTTCCACAATTCCTCTAAACACACTTGGCTCATGTTGAGGATTATTGAGTCTATTATTGATTTTGTGAAACAAGTAGATTGTGAGCAACATGTTCTTGATAAGTCAACAATGCTTATGGTCACCGATGAATTTTTTATGTATAATCAAGGTAAACTCTTCTTACTTTTAGTTTTGATGTCAAACTCAACTATTTATCATACTAATAGTAACAACTATTGGACGATATGTGAAATATATACTGTGTATAAATTTGTGATTTATATCATTTTTATTAGACTTATTTGATTTTTATATCATCTTAATTAGACAATTTTTGTGGTACACGGGTACCTAATCTAAGTACATAATTAAGAAGTTAAATTTTTGCTATTTTTTAACATTTTTTTTTCTCTGACAGGAATATATGAAGTTGAGAAACCATCTTTCTGAGAAATCAATGAGCGACAAGTCAATTCTTAAGAAGGTACTTGGATGAAGCTATGTTTGTTTGCATGGGTGGAGACGTGATCCAAGTATTTGTAGTACCTAAGGCTGGCAAAACGGGTCTTAACGGGTTTTAACATGTTTCAGACGACGCGATTAATGTAAATATAAACATGAAAACGACTTACAATGAACTTGAGGAGGAAGTTGAAACATTGGAAGAAACACGTTTAATAGTGCAACAAATATTTATTGAAAAGAATCTAATGTCATCTTTACGAAACACAACATGACCATCTGATGGTGATAAATTAGAGTGTGATGAAATGTTGATGACTGAGTTAGTTTTAATATTTCCCGCAACCCGTAGTGACTTATGAATATCTTATGTTTTGTTAGCTTGAGTATTTTTTGTATAACCCGTACTTTCTTTGTGGTTTGAAAGATGATGTTTAATATTTCCAATTAAGTTTGGTTATTTTGTTCACATGTGTATCTCTTTGCATTTGCATATTTTGTATTTATTGGCATGCATTTAATGATTATCACCTAAACAAATTGTATTTAGTCTCTATAAATTATTACACTTATAACAACACATATTAATTAGTTTTAGATACACATATATGTGTAGGTACATCATAATGTATACCTACACATAAGTGATGTGTAAGCAATAGTCTATCTCAACAGTTCTGAGGCAACACATCATGACATTTAATTTATGTGTAGGTAAAGATAATTAGTAACACATAATAGGCTTTTATCCACATATACTATTTGTAGGTAAAGACCTAAATTTCTTGTAGTGATAACAATGGTTATAATGATTTTAACCATTTGATTATGACAAGGTAGGTGATTAGTTTGATTAATCCTTTAAATACAAGGTTAAATCCAAGTGTTTCAAATTAATCACAATCATTAACATACTCACTGGAACGAGTATTTGATGTTTATGATAACATGCAGATTAGTATGTTAAATATGGTTGTTAAACCTATTCTCATACTACGTTGTAGTATTTCTTGACATCTGGGTAATCAATAACAAGGATTTATCATTTCTAAGCCATTAATCTATCTAGGAACCTGTCTAGTGAGATAATCAACAACATTAACTATTTGATGAATATCAAGGCAATGTCTTTGACATTGAACGTTCAGAAAGATTCAATCAGTAAGTTAGCAACGCCTAAGACGAATTAAGTAAATAAGAGAATACGCTTATTTAAGCCGAGCGAATAAGCAATCTTTAATCGTAACAAGATTGTAGAGATAAGAAGGATCAAAATGAGTGTAAACGGAATTTTGAAATAAAGTTCCGAATGAAAGTTACAATGTGCCGAAGTTTTGAGCGGTAATCGTAAATTGAGAACCTTCATGATAAGGTTATAATCATGATGATATGTTCATATTAATAGGATATCATTGTGAAGTGAGAAAGTAAGGAAAGGAAGAGGAGCTAGCAAATTGTGTTTTAGCTCAGGTGAGTTCTATGAGCCCTCTTTTACTATTTTAACGTTTTAGGGCTGATATGCATGTTATAAAGTTATTTTGTGTAAATGATTGTTTATCTGGCTACGGTCAGATAAGAGAATATGTTAAAGTAAAGAATGTTTCAAGTTGTAAAGTTATGGTATGAAAGTGACGCTAACCTGATTAGGGTCAGGTAAAGAATGTTTTCAAGTAAATAATGTTTTAAAGTAAATAATGCTTTAAGTCTCAACTACGGTTGAGAAGTAAATGATTTTAAGAGTCTCAGCTGAGATGTCAGGGATGTTTTAAAGTCTCAACTGCGGTTGAGAGTATAAAGAATGTTTAAGTCTCAACTGCGGTTGAGAGTATAAAGAATGTTTAAGTCTCAACTGTGGTTGAGAGTATAAATAATGTTTAAGTCTCAACTGCGGTTGAGAGTATAAAGAATGTTTAAGTCTCAACTGCGGTTGAGAGTATAAAGAATGTTTAAGTCTCAACTGCGGTTGAGAGTATAAAGAATGTTTTAAAGTCTCAACTGCGGTTGAGAGTAAAAGAAAATGTTTGAATTCTCAACCGAGGTTGAGAAGGAAAATGATTTTTGAAAGACATCGACCGAGGTCGAGCAGTAAATGTGATAATGAAGTCCCGGCTGCGGTTGGGCAAAACCTGAGCACTGCGGTGCGAAAGACCGTTTATGATTATGATGGTTTAACGCTTTAAACCATGTTATGTATGAATGATGTATGTCAAGGAGTCTTGTACCGGTATGAGCCGTCAATTTCGATTGATGGTTTAAGAAGTCCTGTGAAAGAACAGGCAGAAGTCCTGTGCAAGAACAGGCCTGCCGACTGTGTGTCGCCAGTTGATGAAATCTTATGCATGTATAAGTTATCAACTTCGGGTTGATAGTTTAAGAAGTCTTGTGCAAGCATGTTGACTTCGGTCAACAGAACAGGCTACATTTATGTACCGTAAGATTGATGTTATGATGTCATGTATGTTATGTATATGAAATGTTTTATGTTCAGTATGATTGAGACTGTTGACTTCGGTCAGCAGTAAGTTATGATGCTATGTATGTTATGACATATGTTATGTTATATACAGATATGAATGTGTAAAGATTTTTATGAAAAGTTAAATTAGAACTCACCAGCATAAAGCTGACTTGTTTTACATACATGTCAGGTTGAGCAGGTTATGATAAGGATATGATGGCTCGTGGCAAGACTGAGGTCTACCTACTCAAAAACTGGCATTCCTGTTAAGATTAAATGTTATGTAAAGATTTCCGCTGCCATAGTATTCTACTAGTCTACGGTTTAAGAGCTATGCTTTTGATGTTTAACCAACCGAGGGACACCCGGGGATCGGGGCCTCTCAAGTTGGTATCAGAGCCATAGTTTGAGAGATTCGGGCATAACCTAATGCCTGAACTTAAACTGAGAATGGGATCAAGGTTAAGGAAGCCAGTTAAAGGTAGTTCAATGCCACGAGCGTCTCGCTAAAGTAAGGAATACATGTTATGATATAGATGAAATAGATCTAAAGTATATGTGCGTTAAAGTTAATGTGAAGTAGTTAAAGTGAAATGTATGTATACGTGCCTATATGTGTTAATATGCATGAATATGTTGGATTGTTTAGACTATTGGTAAGAATAATGTTTATTAGGAAATGAACTAGGCATGTGTTGGAAGAAACCCTAGACACACGAGCACAGATAAATAGTGACCGCAATTAGCTACTGCGGTTACGGATTTATCTATATGAGTAATGCTCGGGTTTCGTCTGTCACATGACTTGGACACAAAAGGAATGATTCAATGACTGAACGAATTGATGCCAATAAAGTCAAAGAACAAAATGTGATTCAAAAGGTTGAAAGAGTTATAGAAACAATTGGGAATGATTGTTTGGTCAAATGGATACTGGTTAAGGTCTTACTTTATTCGTTTGACAAAGATTTAAGGACTAATAGGTATAAGGTATGAATGGGAATAAAAGAAACACAGTTGGAAAAGTAAATGGTTAATGACATTCCGGACACTGTTATTAATGATTTACTATACAACTGAGTTTGTATTATTGTCTATCATACGAATACCTTATATATCCTAAATTGTATTATGGTCATGTTGACTTCATCATTGGAGTTATTGAATGACATACCCTAAGGAATTGTAAAGGTGTTAATTCAAAGGTCGATCAGGAAGGAAACCATTAGAACATGGAAACAGAGTTCGATCAATGATAGAAATGTAGTTTGAAGACGATGATGGTCCAAAAAGTAAAGCATAAAGGGGAAGAAATGAGAACAATAATGGTGGATGCAACGCATTGTGTAATTACTCGGTCAATGGTAACATGATGAAGATAGGAATGTATGTATATCCATATGGATGAAAGAAATCAATTATGGATGAAGAGAATTAGTATGGGTGACTGAGTTTATGTGTAGGTGATCCAATTGGCTTACGAATGATAGAATTAATGTACGAATGAAGAAAATGGCTTACAAAGGAACCAAAGAACTTTGTTTATGGAGGAATTATTCATCACTTGTGAATGAATAATATTATAAAGTAAGAATGAGTGCATCCGACGGAGGTAATGTAAGTTAAAAATTTGACCTGGAAATTTAATGAGATTATTATCTATGTCATGAATGATAAAGCTTTGTTAGTATCCTAAATCCTGACAAGGTCTCACTAGGTTGAGGAATACACGTTGACATTAGGAATTGATAAGCAAAGATAAACGATGGTAAATGAATGCATGCATGGCATTAGGTATAAGTGAATGCAATGTCTATAGTTAGTTTTATGTCAACTGTTAATGAAAAGAAAAGTTAAACTGTCAAGATAATTTAAAGGTTACGAAAGGTTGAAATGATACGACGTGCTTTTGACAAGAAGTGATGTGAAGACCGATTGAACCAAGAACTGGTATGCTAAAGATGTTAGAGATGATTTTAATAACTCTAACAGAAATCTATTTATGCTAGAGGAGGATACATAAGTGTTGCAACATGGTTATCGTTTAATGAATTATCTTGTCTTCACAAGATGACAGATGTTGAACATGCATAGAATATGTATAGAGCTTAAAGTATAGATTGTAGAATGTGGGTTTAATACGGTTACACGCATTAAGATAGTCTTGCATCTGTTGCAAGAAACTACTTAAGGAACTTTGTATAAGTACAAGCATAATGATAAAGGATAATTGCCACTGTCCGATGTATAAGAAGATTCATGGTATTGTTATGTGATAGTGTGCATACGTATGTTATTAAAGGAAAGTTTTATGATAAGATGGTCATGCATAAAGTGGATCAAATGATGAAGTCCTCTTAATGAGGCAAATGATGAGGTAAACGATGAAGCCTTTTTATTGATAGAAACAAGAAATCCTCATTATAAGGCGACCAATGAAATGTTGTAACAACACCAAGACTTGGTTTTGGTCTGTTTTATGCAATAAAAAAGTTGGTTGGCTTTACGCATTAACAACCTTATGTGTTAAGATATGTATGTAAGTTATGTTAAGAAAAAAATTTTATTAATGACCAAATTCCAACAAGTGCTTTGTAAATGGTTTAATGCCAAGAGAGATAAGTGTTGGTAGAGATTAAATGTGAAAATGTTAGCACAGTCAACAAAGTAAGGAATAACGCATGCTGTAGCTAAAGAATATGACATGTGGTAGCATACAGTTAGGAAAAGATAAGGACGTAAGGATTAAGGGTCATAATAAGCTACCTGTCACAGGTAAAGTATGACAAAAAGGGGAAGACGATTTGTTACCATGTGATCTTCAACGTGTGATTAAAGCATGCTTATTGTTATGTTTACGTTGTTATGTGCTTATGATGCTGATGAACGAATGATGAATGATGATATACCATGACTATGTATGTACGTTTAGCTTTAGCACGATTTATGCATGAAAGTCGGCTAAGCATGATGAAAGCATGTTAGTAAGTTATGATGATGAATTGTATGATAACATGGTATGATGACAATTATAGGTGTTATGATGAAATCCTAGGCTGCTAGGATGACAGTATGATGCTATGATGATTATATGCTAGCATAATGTGTTCACGATGCCATGATGAATGATATGATGATATGTTGCTAGCATGACATGGTATGATGCTAGGATGTTATGATGATATGATACTAGCAAAGCATGTTATGAGTAATCCTCTGTTACTAGGAAATTGATAGGATGAAGTAGTGCTAGCATGACAGGTTTAGGATGTCATGGTGATTATGAGGAATGGTGATATGATGCTAGTGTATCATGTATGATGAATGAATGATGTCCCTATAAGTGCTATAGGGTAAGTATGAATGATGACCTAATAATATCAGGATATGGAGCCGATTGGGCTATAATCACCGAGTCAACCATGACTATAACTGGGTATGATAGCCAACCACGACTATAACTAGGTATGGTTACTCCCGTACTTGTTACGGGGTAATTATGACGTTGCTCCCATATTCGTATGGGGTAAGTATGGTTGCTCCAGTACTTGTTACTGGGTAAGTATGGATCTGCAAAACGTTTCGGCGGGTCAGATCAACGGATATGGAGCCTTGTGCCGGCATAAGTCCATTGTTACGCTCGGTAGCAGTGGTTGTATGATGATTAGGAAGTGTCTAGTAGATGATGTAGGATATGTACCATTAAACACTATTGAAGTTGATGAAATGTTAAACTACATGGAAGAACCTGTGGCAATTGTTGACACGAAAAGAAAATCCGTTGCTAATAAGACGAATGGACAAATGAAGGTTCAAGGAAAACACGGAAAAGGATCTGAAGATACATGGGAGACAGAAGACAAAATGAAATGACTCTACCCACGTTGTTTAAGACGTAACAGGTTTCGAGGACGAAACCTATTGTAAGGAGGGTAGATTTGTAACAGCCGAAGATTTAGCACATTTGGTCATACTTGAAATCCACGTTGATTTGACAAACAAAATTATTACAGGGTGATAGTATGCGAGAAATGGTGAACGTGGGCGAAAACCGTGCGCGAAACGGAGTTACGGATTGTCCGGAATCGCGAAACGAAGAAAAATTTCAAAGTATGGAACTTCCGGACTCGTCGCGGTACGCGACGGAGAGGTTGAGAATTCTTCGCGGTACGCGATGGATCAAAATATCTGAGATTGTCCGGATTTCTTCGCGGTACGCGAAGATTTATTAGCTCCTCGTCGCGGTACGCGACGGATGAGGCGGCTGGAAAATGGGATTAAAAAGTCAGTTTTCATCCAGAAGATTAAAATTTTATCTTCTCTTCGAAGCTCCAGCCGCCACACACGAAAAATCAGCCTTCAATCCATTAAATCTTCAATTTTAAAGCCTCTTGATCATGTGGATCGTGCCAAGGAACATTTCTGCAAGTCTGGATCATCTTTTTACGCGCAGAACTTCGTCTGATTAGGTAATGATTCGTTTTAACCTTCTAGATTGATTATGATTGATTAGATCTTGCTTTTGAACGTAATTATATAGTTAGGGTTGTTGATTGTTGCCTAGATGATGGTTAGGATTGATTATAAATGAAGAACTCGAACTGTTAACGGGTAAACCCTTGTTTTGAGCCGTTGTAATGCCCGGTTTGCATGAAATCATAACAATGGTTATAATGATTTTAACCATTTGATTATGACAAGGTAGGTGATTAGTTTGATTAATCCTTTAAATACAAGGTTAAATCCAAGTGTTTCAAATTAATCACAATCATTAACATACTCACTGGAACGAGTATTTGATGTTTATGATAACATGCAGATTAGTATGTTAAATATGGTTGTTAAACCTATTCTCATACTACGTTGTAGTATTTCTTGACATCTGGGTAATCAATAACAAGGATTTATCATTTCTAAGCCATTAATCTATCTAGGAACCTGTCTAGTGAGATAATCAACAACATTAACTATTTGATGACTATCAAGGCAATGTCTTTGACATTGAACGTTCAGAAAGATTCAATCAGTAAGTTAGCAACGCCTAAGACGAATTAAGTAAATAAGAGAATACGCTTATTTAAGCCGAGCGAATAAGCAATCTTTAATCGTAACAAGATTGTAGAGATAAGAAGGATCAAAATGAGTGTAAACGGAATTTTGAAATAAAGTTCCGAATGAAAGTTACAATGTGCCGAAGTTTTGAGCGGTAATCGTAAATTGAGAACCTTCATGATAAGGTTATAATCATGATGATATGTTCATATTAATAGGATATCATTGTGAAGTGAGAAAGTAAGGAAAGGAAGAGGAGCTAGCAAATTGTGTTTTAGCTCAGGTGAGTTCTATGAGCCCTCTTTTACTATTTTAACGTTTTAGGGCTGATATGCATGTTATAAAGTTATTTTGTGTAAATGATTGTTTATCTGGCTACGGTCAGATAAGAGAATATGTTAAAGTAAAGAATGTTTCAAGTTGTAAAGTTATGGTATGAAAGTGACGCTAACCTGATTAGGGTCAGGTAAAGAATGTTTTCAAGTAAATAATGTTTTAAAGTAAATAATGCTTTAAGTCTCAACTACGGTTGAGAAGTAAATGATTTTAAAAGTCTCAGCTGAGATGTCAGGGATGTTTTAAAGTCTCAACTGCGGTTGAGAGTATAAAGAATGTTTAAGTCTCAACTGCGGTTGAGAGTATAAAGAATGTTTAAGTCTCAACTGCGGTTGAGAGTATAAATAATGTTTAAGTCTCAACTGCGGTTGAGAGTATAAAGAATGTTTAAGTCTCAACTGCGGTTGAGAGTATAAAGAATGTTTAAGTCTCAACTGCGGTTGAGAGTATAAAGAATGTTTTAAAGTCTCAACTGCGGTTGAGAGTAAAAGAAAATGTTTGAATTCTCAACCGAGGTTGAGAAGGAAAATGATTTTTGAAAGACATCGACCGAGGTCGAGCAGTAAATGTGATAATGAAGTCCCGGCTGCGGTTGGGCAAAACCTGAGCACTGCGGTGCGAAAGACCGTTTATGATTATGATGGTTTAACGCTTTAAACCATGTTATGTATGAATGATGTATGTCAAGGAGTCTTGTACCGGTATGAGCCGTCAATTTCGATTGATGGTTTAAGAAGTCCTGTGAAAGAACAGGCAGAAGTCCTGTGCAAGAACAGGCCTGCCGACTGTGTGTCGCCAGTTGATGAAATCTTATGCATGTATAAGTTATCAACTTCGGGTTGATAGTTTAAGAAGTCTTGTGCAAGCATGTTGACTTCGGTCAACAGAACAGGCTACATTTATGTACCGTAAGATTGATGTTATGATGTCATGTATGTTATGTATATGAAATGTTTTATGTTCAGTATGATTGAGACTGTTGACTTCGGTCAGCAGTAAGTTATGATGCTATGTATGTTATGACATATGTTATGTTATATACAGATATGAATGTGTAAAGATTTTTATGAAAAGTTAAATTAGAACTCACCAGCATAAAGCTGACTTGTTTTACATACATGTCAGGTTGAGCAGGTTATGATAAGGATATGATGGCTCGTGGCAAGACATGAGGTCTACCTACTCAAAAACTGGCATTCCTGTTAAGATTAAATGTTATGTAAAGATTTCCGCTGCCATAGTATTCTACTAGTCTACGGTTTAAGAGCTATGCTTTTGATGTTTAACCAACCGAGGGACACCCGGGGATCGGGGCCTCTCAAGTTGGTATCAGAGCCATAGTTTGAGAGATTCGGGCATAACCTAATGCCTGAACTTAAACTGAGAATGGGATCAAGGTTAAGGAAGCCAGTTAAAGGTAGTTCAATGCCACGAGCGTCTCGCTAAAGTAAGGAATACATGTTATGATATAGATGAAATAGATCTAAAGTATATGTGCGTTAAAGTTAATGTGAAGTAGTTAGAGTGAAATGTATGTATACGTGCCTATATGTGTTAATATGCATGAATATGTTGGATTGTTTAGACTATTGGTAAGAATAATGTTTATTAGGAAATGAACTAGGCATGTGTTGGAAGAAACCCTAGACACACGAGCACAGATAAATAGTGACCGCAATTAGCTACTGCGGTTACGGATTTATCTATATGAGTAATGCTCGGGTTTCGTCTGTCACATGACTTGGACACAAAAGAAACGATTCAATGACTGAACGAATTGATGCCAATAAAGTCAAAGAACAAAATGTGATCCAAAAGGTTGAAAGAGTTATAGAAACAATTGGGAATGATTGTTTGGTTGTGACACCCCGTAATTTCCAGGTCAGCTTTGATTTTATTTAAATGTTTATTTAAATGTATTATGTACACGTGGCACTAGAATTAGATTAATTTAGTGTGACACGTGGCACGACAGTACGAACACTGGCATATGATTAGATAATTCGTGGAATTATCGACAAGCAGCACACACATGTCAAAACACACGAACGTTGGTGAACATCACAACACTTGAGCACAGAAGCACCTCACAAGTCAATTATGGCTAGTAATTGACTATTAGAGTCCAAACGACGCTCGAACGATGTTCTACAGTCGAGAAACGGGCGAGAATGGGCCCAGAACATCAAAACAAGCTTATTGGGCCTTACATTTGGGCCAGGAGGTACGCCAGACCCGGAGCTCCCACGACAGGCGATGCGCGCGGGACACAAAAGGCGCCCAGCATGTCTGCCCATCCGCGCGTAACGACAGATCCATTTCCCCCACGTCAGGCGTTACGCCTGGCAGCGTAGCACGCAAAAATCTTTATTTATCCAAGAAAATCATTTCTATCCTACTCTACACACTTTCCCCGAGTTCATCAGTCATCATTCGACTTCTTCCCCAATCCACCTGCAACTCACCCCTGGAAGCCATTAGAAGCCATTGTGAGCATTCTGGAAGCTTAGAGTTGGAGATTGGAGCTTGTTAACCACTTTGAAGCTCGAAGATTCGACATCTCCCTGCCATTGCTACGATTTCTTGCTGTCTAGGAGACCCAGAAGCTGTTCATCATCATCTTAGTGCTTCTTAGAACCTTAGAAGGTAATCTATGCATCCCTTATGGCTTAAAATCACCATTATACCCACATGCATGTGCTAAATCTCACATGCAAGCACTTTGAATGCACATGCACGAGATTATGATCTGGGTTTGTTGATTTAAATATGTTTTAGGATGATCTATGATGTTTAGATAATCTTTCATGACGATCCATGATGATGTGCTTATGTAAGTGTCATGATTTGGTCTTGACTTGATGAAATAATGACATGCATGTATGATCCATGATGGTTAGAATGATTATGAGTATGTAGATATGTTACTTGATGATATTGGGTGATGATTTCATGATTAGATGATGTTAAAATGGTTTATTGAGGACTATTTCTATTTTTAGTAACTTTTATGTTACAAGATGGTGATTTGGTGAAGATGATGAGCATGCATGTATGTAGAATTGTTGTTAGGATGATAATATGATGATTTGATTGTTAGAAAGTGGTTTTGATGATGTTTGTAGTCATACTCGTCATTGTTACTATTTTTAGTAACTTTTCTAGTTAGAATGTTGATAGATGATGAAATCGGTTATGTTGACATGATTAAATGTTGTTAGATGACATATTATGATGATAGGTGATATGAAAATAGGTTTAGAAATATTAGAATTGTTATTTCTATGCAAAACTACAAAGTTACTATTTTTAGTAACTTTATTGTTACAAAAACCAAATTGTCAATGTGTTGAATGATTTGAGCATGCTAAATGATTTATTATGCTATAATATGATGACTAGATGCTAAGTTAGATGGTTTCCGATGTCACGAATGCTAGAAATGGAAACTTTCCATTTTAGGAAACTTTTATGTTCAAACATGATGAAAACGACTAATGTGAATTCGTATGATAATGTGCTATGTGCTAACATGACCCCGTAGGACTATTGAACATGCTAGAACTATAAAACCCTTATGCTTTGTGAACTTTCCATAAATGGAAACTTACTATAAATAGTAAGTTGCCCCTAGACGCGATTTACGCGTTTTGCACACGACAAACACTTACACGACTGCTACACGATTCACAAACCGTCACACGGTTCACCAACGGGTCGTTGAATTGACACGGTCAACTCTAGTCAAACACGGTCAATGTGGACCAACACGAGCAAACACGGTCATTGTGGACCGACACGGACAATCATGAACAATCAAGGGTTGTTGAACACAAACACGAGTACTAACACAAACACTAGCACGATCACTTACACAAACTCACGTACGGTATACGATATAGGTTACCGGTGACCGACACGTGCTACTACACCAGGAGCTTACGCTACTTGCTACTTGAATCACTAAGGTGAGTTTACGGCCCCTCTTTACTCTTTTCAAACGCTTTTAAATTGGGGGAGAATACTAGTTACATCGAGTCAAACATCTATTACTGTACAAACATTTTGTGTATGCTGGTTTATTAGACAAACATTAAGTGTTGAACTCGTGATAAGCCCTCACAAAGTCTTACCGTTAATGTACGAACAACGTGGTAGATTTGGATGGATCCATTAGGGAATGACTAACCCCACGGGGCACTATGTTGACTGGATGTCATAACCCGTGCAAACTCTGACCTAACTTGCTATGCATACGAGGCATAGCGGAGGCAAGTACAAACAAGTCTAGTTCGGTAGTGACGCACTGACACTTTGGGCCTAGGGCTCGGTACTAACATTTGATAAACAGCATGACACACTTTTATTACTATATGTATATCAAAACCTGTGAACTCACCAACCATTGTGTTGACACTTTTCTAACTTGTATTCTCAGGTAACTAGCGTGGCTAGCAGGAGGACAGGAATGCACAAACTTAAGGAACGAGCATTAGGAACCTACATGCATTCTGTTGTGTCTTTTGAAAACAATATTTATCCGTTATGTAATTTCTAAACAATGTGATGTCTAACATTTTCAACTTCCGCTGCATATCATCAAACAATTTATTTTCCGCTGCAACACATTATGACAACTTTTATTCCGCTGCAAACTATTTATTTTTGTGTATGTGTCGAACATTGTATTTGTTAACGCATATAGAGGTGTTCTATATGACCTTGAGCTGTGATTCTGGACACGTCACATCCACGTGGACATACACCACGAGTGGGAATTTGGGGGTGTGACAGACTGGTATCAGAGCCTTGGTTATAGGGAACTAGGTTTGCATGTAGTAAACTTAGACTATAGCCATTGCTCAACTTTAGACACTACACATAGAACTTGCACATTGATGACATTATTGTTTATATTGAACTGCTACTTACTAACTTGATACTTACAGGATGGCCGACAACACCAACGCTAACGGGAACTCAGCTAGACTCACGACCACAGACGACATGGTGGTAGAGAGTCGACGACGGGTCCATGACATAGTGGCACAGGTGGATGCCGAGATGGATAGACGGGCTCGACATGCGGCATGAGCTCGACACTGGGGATGGTTTCCCACTATGATACAGGAGTGGATCATCGGAGAGAGGGTACCTCCATACCGTTTCCCTGGCGATACCACTCCAGGACACCGACTACCGCCACTCGGAGTGCCGCTGGAGCAGGCCTTCGCGGCACATGTGGCTTGCACACGGCGGGAGATCTGGAGGAGTGGGGAACTATCGGACGAGGTCCGAGTTCTTCGTGAGAAGAACGATCGCCTGGAAAGGCGAAACGATCGACTGGAGGAGCGGAACGATCGACTAGAGGAGCAGGTGGAGGCCTTACGTCTCCAGGTGTCCCAGCTTATGACACAGCATGGACAGATGGTCGACATCATGCAGGAGCATGATGGACGCATCACTGAGAACCGAACGGACATAGTCGAGACTCAGGCGATGGTTCAGGCCAGCGATGCCATGCTTAACGCATGGGCTGCACAGTTTATAGAGGAACCACCACAGGAGGATGGTCCTGAGTTCGAGGCCGAGGACCTCGAAGAAGGGGATTTTGACGAGGATCCTAATGAGGATCCAGAGGAGGATGATGACGACGGAGACGCTGCCAGTGACATTTCGCACGTCTCTATGGACTCGGACTAGAGGACTATTTTATTTTGTATTTCTTCTTTATTTTGGCCTAGGCGAGCGGGATGTGCTCGAAGAACTTATTATGTATTTCCTTTTGAAAAATTATTGTACTTCAATCTTATTATTAATGAGAATTATGTTTTGTCTTACTTATTACATGTTGACCATGATTGCTTGATAACATAACACTTGACTTGACAACTAACATGACATATGATCTGACTTCTGACACAACATCTGACTGACATCCTGACTTACTAACATTCTATCCCTTCCGTATAGAAAATATCTATGGCGGGAAGAGGACCACATGCACGCCCTCCTAGACGAACACTGGACGCAGCCGTCATTAAAATGATGGTTGACAGACGGGTTAACAAGGTACTGGCAGAGTACGAGGCAAACCGCCTTGCTAGCGAGACCAGTGGCTCGAACAACGGTACTAACACTCGCCTAACGCGACTAATGTAGTATAGCTGACACGCTCTAACACAGGACATTGGTTTCTGACTGACAGTATCACAAGGCAACAACAACAAAGGATGTTCTTTTAAATCCTTCCTGAACTGCCACCCACTCAAATTCAAGGGGACTGAGGGAGCTGTCGGAATGCTCCGCTGGGTGGAGAAAGTGGAGTCTGTATTCACCATGTGCGAATGTGCTTAAGAGAACCGGGTGAAGTTCGCAACTGGTACACTGGAAGGACCAGCACTCACATGGTGGAATACCTATGTACAAACGCTGGGGTTGGACGGTGCCAACTCCACGCCATGGGCTGATTTCACTCGATTACTGCAAGAGGAATACTGTCCTCGTGATGAGATCAGAAAGCTAGAGGCTGAGTTCTGGGTACTGAAGATGGTGGGATCTGAAATCGAGCAGTACTGCACTCGATTTCATGAGTTATGTAAGCTATGCCCGGCAATGGTGACGCCGGAATACAAAAAGATCGAGCAGTTCATCAGTGGGCTGCCCGAACAGATTCAAAGCATGGTGACTGCGTCTGACCTCACCACTATCCAACCTCTATCAGACTGGCTCACAAACTAACCGATCAAGCGGTAGCCCAGGGCAAGCTACCCAAACGAGGCGAACACCTGAAACCTTCAGAAAGCCAGAAGAGGAAGTGGGAACCCAGCCACCACCAATCTCATGAACCCCAACAACAGCAACGATCTGCACCTGCCAGAGCATTCACTGCCACCCAACCCGACGATAAGGGGAAGGGTGTGTATCAAGGAAAGTACCCACTGTGCAACCGATGCTCATACCATCACTTCGGGCAATGCGAGCGATACCGTTGCCTAAAGTGCGGAAGACATGGCCATATGGCCAAAGACTGCAGATCAAAATTTCCTGTCAACAACAACAACCCCAACCACCATCAGAACAACAACAACAATCAACACACTCTCAAGGGGTGTTATGAATGTGGAAAACCGGGGCATATGAGGAGGGATTGCCCTCAGCTGAAAAAGGCCGGCGGTGGAGCGGCAAAGGGTCGCGCATTTGTGATTGGCTCGGGAGAAGCCAAGGATGACCCGAACATCGTAACCGGTACGTTTCTTTTAAATAATGTCTATGCTAGCATATTATTTGATACCGGTGCCGATAGGAGCTTTATATCTAGTGAGTTTAGTAAATTACTAGATATTACCCCAACGCCACTAGACTACAAGTATACCGTAGAGTTAGCCGACGGCAAGCTAATTGAAACACAACACATCTTTCGAGGATGCGTCATGGTGTTGGCGGATCACGAACTCGAAATTGATTTGATGCCGGTGACTCTCGGAAGCTTTGATGTGGTCGTTGGAATGGATTGGTTATCCGTTAACCAAGCCGAGATCGTATGCAACGAGAAGATCGTGCGCGTGACGTTGCAGAACGGTGAGCAGATCTCGATTCAGGGAGAACGACGGGGAGTACCTCTGAACATCATGTCATGCATGAAGGCGAACAAATATCTACAAAAGGGATACACTGCAATACTAGCTCTCATCACGTAACAACCAAAGAAAGAAAGGAAGATAGAGGACATCGCCGTAGTCCGCGATTTTCCCGAAGTGTTTCCTGAAGATCTACCTGGACTGCCTCCGAAACGACAAGTCGAGTTCCAGATAGACCTTACACCTGGAGCAGCACCGATTGCTAAGGCTCCATACCGATTAGCACCGACTGAGATGCAGGAACTGTCTAACCAGTTGCAAGAACTGCTAGACAAGGGATTTATCAGACCGAGCTTCTCACCTTGGGGAGCACCGGTCTTATTTGTGAAGAAGAAAGACGGATCATTCCGTATGTGTATCGACTATAGGGAGCTGAACAAAGTGATGATCAAGAATCGATACCCATTACCACGAATAGACGATCTGTTTGACCAGTTGCAAGGATCAAGCTACTATTCAAAGATCGATTTAAGATCGGGTTACCATCAATTGAGGATACAGGAAAACGATATTCCTAAGACTGCCTTCAGAACCCGATACGGACACTACGAATTCTTGGTTATGCCCTTTGGACTAACCAACGCACCAGCTGTATTCATGGATCTCATGAACAGAGTGTGCAAACCCTATCTTGATAAATTCGTAATAGTGTTCATCGACGACATCCTGATCTACTCTAAGAACCAGGAAGAACATGCTGAACATCTGAGGCTAGTTTTGGAATTATTAAAGAAAGAGCAGCTGTACGCAAAGTTTTCAAAGTGTGACTTTTGGATTCGCGAAGTCCAATTCCTTGGACACGTGGTTAATGAACGGGGAATACACGTAGACCCAGCCAAAATCGAAGCCATCAAAAACTGGGAAGCACCCAAGACTCCGACTGAGGTGCGGCAATTTCTAGGTCTGGCCGGGTACTATCGAAGATTCATTGAAGGATTTTCAAAGATTGCTCAATTGCTGACATCTCTGACCCATAAAGACAAGAAGTTTGACTGGGGAGACAAACAGGAAACTGCTTTCAACTTGTTAAAACAGAAACTGTGTACTGCACCCATCCTATCCTTACCGGAAGGATGCGACGATTTCGTGGTGTATTGCGACGCCTCGAAACAGGGACTCGGTTTTGTACTGATGCAACGCGAGAAGGTTATAGCTTATGCTTCACGACAACTTAAGGTGCACGAGAAAAACTACACGACTCATGACCTTGAGTTGGGAGCGGTGGTGTTCGCTTTGAAGATCTGGCGACACTACTTGTATGGCACAAAGTGCACTATCTTTACTGATCATAAGAGCCTACAACACATCTTCGATCAGAAAGAGTTAAACATGAGGCAACGAAGATGGGTTGAGCTTATCGGCGATTATGATTGCGCTATCAAGTATCATCCCGGCAAAGCAAACGTAGTGGCCGACGCGTTGAGCCGGAAAGAAACAACAAAACGCGTGCGTGCCCTACAACTCACGATTCATTCTGAATTGCCAAATCAGATACGAATCGCACAACAAAAAGCCCTAAAAACTGAAAACCTCACTCTTGAAGCCATGCGTGGCATGGATAAGCAAATGAAGGTAAAAGACGACGGAGCTTATTACTTAATGGATCGAATTTGGATTCCACGCCACGGAGGACTGAGGGAAGTAGTGATGGACGAAGCACACATGAGCAGGTATTCCATACATCCGGGCTCTGACAAAATGTACCATGATCTGAAGACAACTTACTGGTGGCCGAACATGAAGGCCGAGATAGCAACTTACGTGAGTAAGTGTTTAACGTGCTCAAAAGTCAAGGTTGAGTACCAAAAGCCATCAGGGTTACTTCAGCAACCGGAATTACCAATGTGGAAATGGGAACAGATTTCCATGGACTTCATCACTAAACTGCCAAAAACGGCAAGTGGTTGCGATACCATCTGGGTTATCGTAGATCGGCTGACGAAATCTGCACATTTCCTACCCATCAAGGAGACACACAAGCTAGACAAACTCACTCGTATCTATCTGAAGGAGGTGGTTACTCGACATGGAGTGCCAATCTCGATCATATCTGACCGCGATGGCCGATTCACGTCGCACTTCTGGAAGTCATTGCATAAGGCTTTGGGCACGAGATTGGATATGAGTACCGCTTACCACCCGCAAACGGACGGACAGAGTGAGCGAACCATACAGACATTGGAGGACATGCTCAGGGCATGTGTTATTGACTTTGGAAATAGCTAGGAAACCCATGTACCATTAGTTGAGTTTTCATACAACAACAGCTATCACACCAGCATCCAAGCTGCACCATTCGAGGCACTTTACGGACGTAAGTGTCGATCACCCATTTGCTGCGCGGAAGTTGGAGATAGCCAACTGACCGGTCCAGAGCTTGTGCACGAGACGACTGAGAAGATCGTGCAAATACGCAAGCGAATGGCAGCAGCTCGTGACAGACAGAAAATCTATGCTGACAAACGACGCAAACCGTTAGAATTTCAGGTGGGAGACAGAGTGTTACTCAAGGTCTCGCCCTGGAAGGGAGTCATTCGTTTTGGCAAACGAGGAAAGTTGAACCCTCGTTACATTGGACCGTTCGAGATTACAAAACGAATAGGCCCTGTAGCCTACGAACTAAACCTGCCAGACGAACTGAGCAGCGTGCACAATGTATTTCATATCTCGAATCTCAAAAAGTGTTTATCTGATGAGACACTTGTTATTCCTCTTGAGGAGATACAAATTGACGAACAATTGAACTTCGTTGAGGAACCGGTGGAGATTATGATGGTTTAACGCTTTAAACCATGTTATGTATGAATGATGTATGTCAAGAAGTCTTGTACCGGTATGAGCCGTCAATTTCGATTGATGGTTTAAGAAGTCCTGTGAAAGAACAGGCAGAAGTCCTGTGCAAGAACAGGCCTGCCGACTGTGTGTCGCCAGTTGATGAAATCTTATGCATGTATAAGTTATCAACTTCGGGTTGATAGTTTAAGAAGTCTTGTGCAAGCATGTTGACTTCGGTCAACAGAACAGGCTACATTTATGTACCGTAAGATTGATGTTATGATGTCATGTATGTTATGTATATGAAATGTTTTATGTTCAGTATGATTGAGACTGTTGACTTCGGTCAGCAGTAAGTTATGATGCTATGTATGTTATGACATATGTTATGTTATATACAGATATGAATGTGTAAAGATTTTTATGAAAAGTTAAATTAGAACTCACCAGCATAAAGCTGACTTGTTTTACATACATGTCAGGTTGAGCAGGTTATGATAAGGATATGATGGCTCGTGGCAAGACATGAGGTCTACCTACTCAAAAACTGGCATTCCTGTTAAGATTAAATGTTATGTAAAGATTTCCGCTGCCATAGTATTCTACTAGTCTACGGTTTAAGAGCTATGCTTTTGATGTTTAACCAACCGAGGGACACCCGGGGATCGGGGCCTCTCAATAAATTAATTAATATATATATATGTATATATATATATATAGTATATTGTTACTCTACAAAGGCAAAAAATCTTAAAAAGTGTAAGAAGAAATCTTAGCCGCTTATTTTAGAAATGGATGGCTCTAAACGTGACACCTCACATGGGAGATTTGAAAAGGAAATAAGATGGCTGGAAGGGTATAATAGGTATTGCAGCAATTGTTGACTTTTAACAACTTCCCTATTTTTTTTTTCAAACTACAATAACTTTTTTACACATTATTTTTTTTAAAAAAATTACACTATAAAATCGAGAATTTTTTTATCTTTACAACAAGTATAATATTGTTATATAAAAAAACGAACAAATATGCATTGTATGAAATTGAGTGTTTTTATGGTGTTTTTTCATGTATTTGATAACTGAGTGTCTTTATGGCGTTCTATGAACATGATGTTTTACGGTTTTTTTCATATATACATGAAACTGAACATTTTATGGTGTTTTTCACTGAATAAACAAAAAAGATAACAATCGTTTATGGTGACTTTTTATATGTTTCCGGATGTTCACGAAACTAAGCATTTCATATTGTTTTTTCGAAAGTTCATAAAACTGAACATTTTTATGGTGTTTTTTCTCTAAATAAACAAAAAGGGTAAAATATTATGGTGCTTTTAGTGTTCATATATGAAGTTGCTTAGTTCGGAAACAACATTTACAAACTTAAGTGTTTATGGTGCTTTTAGTGTTCAAAAACTCCATAAAATGCCCAGGTTAGTTTCAAAAATATTCGAACAACATAAACACCATAAAATGTTAACACCATAAACACAATAAAATATCTAGTAAAAACATCATAAAACGTGAACACTATAAACACAATAAAATATCTCAAAAAAACACCATAAAACTAAGTTAAAAACACAATGTACACACTTTAAGTGTTTATTGTGTTTTTAGTTTTTTAAAATCATCATAGAATGCCCTGTTTTAGTTTCATTAATACTCGAACACCATAAACACTATAAAATATTAACACCATAATATATCTCGAAAAACACAATAAAACTTGAACACCATAAAACGTACAGATGCGTCTTAAAAAAACACCATAAAAGTCTAGTTTGAATAATATTCGGAAAAAACGCCACAAAACTTACAATTCGTTTAACCCAATTTAAGACGCTATTTTAGCTTTTAAAAATATATATTAATATTATACTCATTTGAAAGATAAAATAACGCTTAATTTTATGGTGTAATTTTTTTTAGAAAATATTCATTTGAAAGATAAAAAACGCTTGATTTTATGGTGTAATTTTTTTTAGAAAATATTAACGTATAAAAAATTTATGAATGTTTAAAAAAATGAGAGAAACTTACATGTGACTTGCATGTGTAGGTTTATTTTTTGTTTTGACATGTTTACCCTTTGACTTCTTATTCACGTGTCAACATTTTGTGTCTTCATACACTTTTTAAGGTTTTAAGCCTTTTTAAAATACATCTCTCCTATATATATATATCTATATATATATATATAGGAGAATTATCAAATAATATGATATTTTTGTCTAAGAACAGTAGGAACAATAAAAGCTTGAATGTGTCAAGCCAAAAAAATTAATGAATGATAATTTACGCATAACATCTTATTTTTTATACTATATTTTAATTTTTTTACTAGATTTTAATTTTTTTGTACTATATTTTTTTGCTCTAGATTATTTTGCAATATTTTTTTTGCACTAGATTTTTGTTTTTTTTATACTGGATTTTTTTTGTATTGGATTTTTATTTTTTTACTTGATTATTGTTTTTATTTTTTTAGCATGTCACATATCAAACTTCTATTGGTTCTTATATATAAAGGTTTATGAACATATAATAATCCACTCTTAAAATATTAACTCAAATAAATTTGTCACGGTAAAGCCAAATATATTTAGCATTATTGTAGCAAATCTACAACACTTCCTTTTTTTATAAGTTTGGGAAAATTGATCACTGTTTAAAACACAACATCCTTGTAAGTTTTGTGCTTAAAACAATTAAAGTATTGTAAGTTAAAAACTTACAACGATGTTACATTTTAAACAGTGATGAATTTTTGAAAACTCGTAAATGAAGAAAACATTATATATGTGTTACAATGATGTTAAGAAATTCAAGATTTGACTTTATCTTGACAGAGTTATTTGGGTTAATGCTTTGAGAGTGAGTAACAACGATGTTTTAGTTATAGTCATTAAAATAGGTTAATTTGGGGTAGTTTAAGTTAAAAGACTTATTTAGTTTAACCTAACCTTAAAATAGGAAATAATATGAATTTAATTTGGGGTAGTTTAGGAAAAAAAATGAAAAACCAAAGCTCGTCAGGTCTTTTATATTCAATACTATGTTAGTATCTCATGTATTACACGAATTACATAAAAAATGTAACGAATAATTATCAATGAAAATTTAGACAAAAATAAGATAATTTTTAATATAAAATATGATTACAATTTCGTATGATTTAATATTTTAAGTATTAAAATAATATTATTATTTCTTTAAACACTAACTTTTTTATAGATTGTTTTTCTTTAAACATTGTGTTTCAAATAATTGTTTTTGAAAATTTTATAATCAATAATAATTTTTTTTAAATGTGTATTTAATATTAATATATTTTAACGTATTAATAAATCTTTTTTTATTTTAAAAATATATTAAAAGTATATTTAATATTAGATATTTAATAGGAGAGAGAAGGTAAATAAATGTTAAGAATCTCTAAAACATGTCATATTGTTATGTGCCACCTAAAACTTTTATTTATTAGTATAGCTAAATTTAACTTTTTTTATGCAAATTTGAAACTGTGGCCAAACGATAAAGTCAGCTAATGCCGACTCTCAAGAAATAGAAATGGTAGTTGGAAAATTTTAGCATGCAATATTCGACAAGCAGTCAATGCTATTAATTATCTATCTAGAATAAAGACCTTGATACAAAGGGGCTTTCCAAATGAAAGGTCACGGGTTCAAATTCCTTTCGAGGCGAAATAGGGGTCCTTGGAAGGTTGGAGTTTTCCGGTACGGTTTCCTCTTAAGGTGGTGGTGGGGTCTCAACGGAGGTCATGGTAACTAAACCTTGGTGACATGACCTGAAAATAAATGGTTCACACGTTGAGATCAAATGTCGTTCAAAAAAATAAGAATAAAGACCTGGATGGAACATACATAGATTTTAGTGGTTTTTTTTAACGGCGAAGCTTATGCTCCACTTAAATTACACTATTGCATGATTCAATTTATTGTTTTAAAATGGATTGACTATCATCACGTTACGGCTACATGACTCAACCTTTTTTATGAGACACAAATTTAACCTATTTTTATTTTTTTCTCTTGTTTTAAAAACTTTTGTGCTTTACGATTTGTAATGATATCATCGCGACTGACCGTTTTTATATTTTACTTTTATTTTTAAAACATTGGTGTCACACCCTGACCTCTCGTCACCTGATCACTAATCACACTGAGACGGTTGCGGAAGCATAGTGGTTATGTCTCAGAGATAGGGTGTAACTTACTTGATCCGGTATCATAAACACACAAATTAACTAAAAGATATTACATTACAAGAGTATTGTTATTACAAAACTATAGTTGTAGTTTATAAACTAAGTTATTTAATTACAAGTGCCTGCAGTGCAATCTCACTCGCCGTCACTGTCTACCTGCAAAAATGTTGAGTTTGAAAAGTTAGCACAAAGCTGGTGAGTTTGTAATCAATGATCTAACGCAATATGATATGATATGAGAGTTTTTGATACACAATTCCAAAGATAACAATGAGACCCATATCTATTTCCTTTATAACTACTCCGATCTGAAGACACCACCCGTCGGTAAGCATCTTTTAGCCTCATTATTTTAATGTCTTTCACTAACATTAAGAGAGTAATGAAAACAGGTACAAACATTCACACAAGGGGAGAAGAAAACCTCCCAGTGAATGGGTTGTCAGCCGATAGTACTATCATTGTTTCTTGTTTGGCCCCACATGGGTTAACTAGATACAGTTCAGGAATGAGGACTTTTTCGATATTTCGATAGAGAGCTAACGGCAAAATCCCATGAAATCTTACAGTTCACCACAAGTTCACATGAAATCACACAGATAATCGTGATACATATCATATGTTCAAAAACAGTTTTACAAAAATACCCCGATATTTGTAAATCATTAAAAAGAAAAGGGGTTGTACGAAACTCACCTGAGATATCAAAGTTTCACAACAACGTGCAGACTTGTACTATGGTTTAATTCTGCATTATTTAATGTTTTATAAGTTATTTATGTTTTAACTTACTGATTAGATCTTTCTGAACGTTCAATGTCAAAGACATTGCATTTTGAGTCATCAACTAATATTAAATTATTAATTAGTTAATTTAGTTGAATATCATACAATGTAGGACAATGTTGGAACCTACATTAATTCAGATTCCACATATATAGTTGGTGACTCATTAAATTAATCAGAATGTTTTCTAATTAACCAAATAGTTATTGTTGCTGATTATATCACTCAGTTTCTAGATGAATTTCTGGCTTGAGAATAGTCAATCCTTATTATTGATCACCCAAATATCATGAAGCATAAGAATGTAACATTAAAATAGGTTTAATAACCATATTCAATGTACTAATATGATTGTTGTCATAAACATCATATCATTATTCCAATGATTATCTTAATGCTTGTGATTAGTTTGAAACACTTGGATTTAATCTAGCACTTCAAGGAATAATCAAGATAATCACAATCATTGTTATAATCAAATGGCTTAAACCATTAAAATCTAAGATATAGTTTAATTATAACCAGGCATTATAACTGATCAAAACAAGTGTTTACCCGTTAACATATCTAGTTCTTCGTTTCTAACCATTCTTAGTCATCATCTTGGCAATAATCAACAATCATAACTATTGCATTACGTTCAAAAACAATATCAAATATAACCATTATCAAACTAGCAGGATAACACGAATCGTTACCTGATCGGACGGATTTCTAGGATAAAACGATGATCAGGACTTGTATAAACGTTCCCTGGCACGATCCGGGTGTTCTGATGACTTGGAAGCAGAGTTTTGGAGTTGGGAAGTTGATTTGATCGTCAAAATGAAGCTAGAGTTCGAGAGAATGAAGAAAATAAACATTCTGCATGAAAATGGACTTTCCAATCTGATTCTGTAAACCGCTTCACTCGTCGCGTACCATCAAGGAAGGTGGAATGGAGCTTGGCGTACCGCGAAGAATTCCAGAGTCCTTTAGATATTTTGACTCATCGCGTACCGCCAAGGATCCTCAAATTGGCCTTGGCGTACCACGACGGATTCCGGAAATAAATATCTTTGAATTTTTCTTCGTTTTTCGATTCCGGAGAATCCGAAACTCCGTTTCTCCTACGATGACATGTGTTTTCAGTCAATGATCGATGACGTAATCCTCAAACATAATTGTCACACTTGGTGCTTTAGGATTTATGATTTGTATTTAAAACTTTTGTGTTTTATAATTTATGGTTTTACAACTGCTACTTTTATCTTATATGGATTTTGATATTTAAGATTATTCTTTTATCCTTTTTAATGTGAGGTTAGCTGATAAACTCATGGTATATATACATTTATAAAAGGTAATGATTACCTATGAATTGTAATATTATTTTTTTTATTATTTTTGTTTTTATATAAAATATTGAAAGTAGAAAAAAGAAAACTATGATGTTTAGATTAAATGACAAAACATTAAAGCTTAGAGATTCTTGCCCTGCCCTGCCCTGCCCAGACGCATGCTCAAATCCTTGGGAGTTTTTTTTCTCTATAGAGCGTACACATGTAGATATACATATACATACATACATACATATATATATATATATATATATATATATTCAGGTAACGATACTAATTAAATAATGTTATTAGTTAGAAAAAAATAATTATATAGTTGTTTACTTTATGTTCTCATTTGTTTACTTTTATGTTTGAATATCTTGATGGTAGATTTTACAGCTACGAACATCTTTTTCTTTTTTCTTTTAGTTATACGATTTTTAACATTGTGATATTATGTTTGGGTTCGTATTTCGTACAATTGATATTTGCTTTTCTTACAACTCAATTTATTGTTTTAGGACGGATTAATAACCATTGCGGCCGGTTTTTTCGTTTGATTCGTGATTTTGTAATTGTCGTTGTGATTGAACACTTATATCGACAGAGCGAATTTTTAACATTGTGAGCTTATATTTGGGTTTGTAGTTCTTAACATTTTTATTTTATATATATAGGTAATGGTGTCAACATTGTTATCTTTTGGGAGGCAATCAAATGGCAAATTGTGGGTGATATAGGTATACTACTTCATGCATGTGAGCATTCGAATCTTGCCTGGGACAAAAAAAATTTTTTTGTTTCATGAATTTCGTGATCATAAGAAAAAAAAAATAGTAACAGTTCTAGGTTAAATAATTAAACATTCAAATGTTCAAATCTAAGAAAGGGGATGCTTTATAGATTTATCCGGTTTCCTCTAATATGGGGGATATGGTCTCATGACGATTCGCTATACTTAGCACACGAAAATCCACTGGAGTTAAAAAATATTAATTATTATCAATTCTAATTTAATGAACTAATTAAAAATAATACTTGCTTTTGTCACAGTTCAATTTATTGTTTTGGACTGAGTAACACCCGTTATGACAAGTTTTTTGGTATATGTTTGATATTTATGATATTGCGACCGCCATCATGATCAAATATCCATATAAAAAAGTGATATGACTCAATATTTTTCTTGTAAAATTTTAATTAAGTAGATATCATATTATTATCTGTTTAGCACGGGATTACCGCAGCAGCACACGGGTAAACCCTAGTAATATATAAATGCTAAAATTATTAGAGACTATAGAATATGAGCGTTCAAAATAAAATAATAAAAAAGTAGCATTAGTAGAACTAGTAGCATTAGTAGCATATGAGTCAATGATGTTGTTCTTAAATTTTAGAGAAAATTCTCAAAATAGTCATTTAATAAGGTTTTTTTCTCAAAATGTCAATTTGACTTTTCAAATATCCATTCCATTATGGGCGTTGGCGCCTGTGAGTGTGCATGTGTCCGCCTTTGAAGCCAACCAAACAAAGCTTGCAACATGTTCTCTATGGGCACCAACGCCCATATACTCTGACATAGGCGTTTGTAATCTATGGGCGGACGACTGTAATTCATGGGCAGACCTGTATTTCACGAGCGGACGCCTGTAAATATAAGTGTGGATGCCTGTATAGGACACGTGGCAAACTTTACATGGTTGGCTAAGTAGGTGGACACCTATATACTTAGGGCGCCGGCACACATAAAGATATTTACATTTCGATGCATGAAAAAGTCAAATGAACATTTTAAGTGAAAGCTGGTCAAATAGATATTTTGGTAATTTTTCCTAAATTTTATTAAGGTTGAATGGCCTAAGTAGGCAGATGCATGTATACTTTCGTGTGTTGGCACACATAAAAGGTGTGGATATTTTGATACATTAAAAAAATCAAAAGAACATTTTAAGGAAAAAAACCTTGTCAAATGGACGTTTTCGTAATTTTTCATAAATTTTATTCGGGTTGAATAGTCAACGTCCATGCATTTATTGTTCGTTTGACCAGAACGTAAGATGTTATGAAAGAAATTCTAGGTATTAAGTTATTAACAGTTTTGCTGACCAGGGTGTAAACGAGCCGAAACGAATATTGGCTCGTTAAGGCTCGAGCTCGAGCTCGGCTCGTTAAGGCTCGAGCTCGGCTCGTTAAAACGGCTCGATTAAAGCTTTATTGACCAGGCTCGAGCTCGACTCGTTAGAAAATTTTTAGGCTCGAACTCGGCTCGTTTAGATTTTATTTATTTATTTTTTTTACTTTAATTACTAATTTAATTATATTTATAATTCTATTTTCTGAATTTAACATAAAATATATGATTTAAATATATTTATCATAATTGTATATATAAAAATCAATATTGCAGAAATCGTTAATCGCTAGTCGCTAGTCGGTCGGTCGGTGGGGACTAGGGATTATTCGGGATTAATTGGCCAACTAATCGGATAGTCGGGCCTAGTCGGCCTTAGGGGCTAACGATTAATCGGCTTAGTCGGGGATTTTTACAACCATGATAAAAATAATTAATTTTATAAATAAACATAATAAATAAAAATTATATATTCAAAAAGCTCGTTAAGGCTCGCAAACCGGCTCGAGCTTGATATGTAAAGCTCGAGCTCGGCTCATTCGAGCTTTTTATCGATCAGATCCCGAGTATTTCATGAGCTGCCTTGGTTTGTTTGCACCCCTATTGCTGACAGCAGAACATACTCTTCTAGTCTTCTTTACCTTACTTTAGTTGTATTATTTCGTCCTTCTAATTATCACACGTTTTTTTTTGTGTTTTATATTTATTGTAATAATTATATTATGTATGTAGAGGTTCTTTTCATTTCTTATAAAATCGTCCATTTTCTATTTTTCTATTTTTTTTATTTTTTATTTAAAAACGTTCTTTTTTCTATGTTTTTATTAAAAATATTTCTATTTTTGTAAAAACCTTCTTCTGTTAAGTTTTTTTCCAAAAAAAAAACTAGGAAGAAAAAGTTTCTTTTCGAGAAATTACTTTTTAATTTTTTTCGAAAAACTTACTTAAAAAACATTGGTTTCAGAGTTTTAAAAAAAATTCAATAAAAATAGAAAATTTCATCAAGTATTAATAGCATAACTAAAATGCAATCCTTGTCATTAATAATTTAATATAACATTTGAGAAATGGATTTTCATAGGAGAGGTTTGACCCATGTATTAATGTACGGTAATCTTTATTATAATAAAAAATAGTTAGTATGGCCAATTGTTATCTTTAATAAGGCTACCTACAATGGGCGTCCCGTTGGGCCAGCGGTGCCCTTCCCCGCCGCGGTGTCTAGCGGGAACACCGCCCCCTTGCCCGCGGCCCCCGCTCAAATGCCACCAACGGCTCCCGCTCCCCGTCGAAGATGGAGCAATGTGATTGGCCACATGAATTTAACCGTTGGGCAACGGCAAAAAAATTAAAAAAAAAAAACAAATTTTTTAAACTAAATAAATACCCAACCTTTTTACCCAAAAAACCACCCAAATCTCTTCATCTTTCATCTTTCTCTCTATATTTTTTTAAAAAAATTACAAAAATGAATCCAAGGCCTAACAATCTCAATCCCGAATTCAACCCGTTCTCATACGATCCTGAATCGCTTAAAAATTTATTGGTTCAACTACAACAAAACCCAAACATCCAACACTTTCAACAACATCCACCAAACTTCCAATCTCTTTCAAACTTTCAACCCGGTTTTGCTCCCTACTCCCAACCTAGGTTCGAATCTGATTTTGTGTCACCGAGTCAACATGATAACGAGGTCGTACCGGAGACACAAGACACTCAAAAACGCAAAAAAGGTAACAAAAACAAACAGCCGGCCGGAACAGGGCCGAGTAGTGGTCCAATGGCACCGAAGCAATGGACTCACGATGAATAAATCGCTCTCGGAAGATGTTACATGGACGAATCCGAGAACAAAACCAAAGGTAAAAAGTTGATTACTTAGTTTTGTTATATATTATTTTAAATGGTTTAATTTTTTTACTTACTTTTGATTAATTTTTTTTGTAGGTAACTCGCAAAAACGTGAAAATTTTTGGAAAAAAGTAACCGTTAGTTGGCACAATGTGATGGGATTCGATGCCGAATACCGCACATATCATCAACTAAATTCAAAGTGGAAGGATATGTGCACCAAGTTAACAAAGTTTAATGGGATCTATAGCAACTGCGCCAACAACCGAAAAAGCGGGATGAGCGACGAGAACGTGTTGAAATGGGCCGAAAAGGAATACCAACTAAAGAGTAACGGCCAAACGTTTAACCACTACCACGTTTGGGTGGCGATAAAAGAGTCACCAAAATTCCGTGTTCTTTACCAAGAAGGTAACGAGGTCCAAGGTTCTTCAAAAAGAACCAAAAACTCCGAATCGAACGAGTATTCGCCGGGGGGTTCGACCGCACATTCAAATTACGCGGTTAACCTCGAGGATGACGAAGAAGAAGCCGAGTTCGACACCCCACCGGAACATGTTAGACCGACGGGTCGAGATACAACAAAACGGACTTCCTTTTCGAGTCGTCAAACCGTCTCCTCTAACCCGTCAACAACCGAACTCGCTGATCAACTCCAAGCTTTCACAACTTTTCAAAAACAAAAACACGAAGAAAGGAAAAAATGCACGAAGAGAAAACTCTCCGAGCCGACCTCAGAGCACTTGAGTCTTTGCCTCCCGACATGCTCGACGACGAAGATCGTGAAATAATGAAAAAAATGAAAAAGAAACTCTTGGATAAATATCGTTAAATTTTATTTGAATTGTTAGTTTTTTTTGTATGGTTTTTTTTATTTAAATTTGCAATGTAATTTTTATTTTATTTGTATCATTATTTGAATGGTTTAATTAAATTCTAAGTTTATTATTTTTAGTTTGCAAAAAAAAAATTAAATAAATCAATTAAATTTAAAAAATGTTGATGGCGTGGAATAGTGGGGAAGGGTTTTCAGTGGGGTGACCATTGTGGGTGTTTAAGGTTTTCAGTGGGGTGATGACGTGGCATGAAATTTCAGTGGGGAAGGGTTTCAGTGGGGTGACCGCTGTGGATAGTCTAAGCTCTAAAAAAACTTTTCTCGTTTCTCTTTCTAATTAAACACCAATTATCTTTAATATTAAATATTAATAATAAATCATTTTAAATAATAAAATTATACAATTAAATATAAAACAAATAGATATTTTTATCATCAAAATTAATAAATCATAAGAAAATTTCAATTATATAATATCTTAAAATATATTTTTTTAATTCTTAATCATTATTTGTAATATGTTATTTTTAAACGTTCAATAATTATTATTTTATAAACAATTAATAATATCAGACATACAAATTTTATAAAATATTATTGCATACAAACTTATTGACTTATTATTTTTTTCAAAAAGTCAATAAGTCAATAAGTTGTTTTTTAAACTTAAAAGGAATTTTGAAAATAGTTTTTTTTGTAAAAGGGTGATAAGTAGTTTTTTAGAAACTAAAAATTCTAGCTTTTCAAAATTACTTCCAACTTATTGACATAAAATAACACTATTTACCTTTATCGTTTACATGCCTCCTATGCCTTGTACACTACATTTTTGCGTTTAAAAAACCATCTAACATCATTAATTATTATTTAAACAAAGTTGTATTTAATTTTATGTATGCTAATCTTATCTTAATATCTTAATTTTATAAAAATAATTGATTTCACATGTCAATAATATATGTCATCTATTTTTTGATTTTTCAGATTATCTCCTATTTAGTTATTAATATATAGTTATTATTTATTATGGAATGAAACTACACATACGGATTTAGATTATAGATTATGGATCATAAATATGAATAAAGATTAAAATATTATTAGTTAAAGAAAAAAAAAATTTTGTTCCCTATGATTTTACAGTTTTAACCCTTTTCCTCCATACTTTTCAAAATAACCATTATGCTCTATGTGGTTTGATAGTTTAACAATTTTGCTACAAACTTTTCCAATATTTCTCTATTATACTTAGGCCTGTAAACGAATCGAACAGCTCATGTTCGTGAACTGTTCGGCAGGAAGTTCGTTTATGTTCGTTTATTTAATTAATGAACGAACAAGAACATAAAATTTGTGTTCGTTAAGTTAAATGAATAAACATGAACACACCTTAGTGTTCGTTTATTTATGTTCATGAACTGTTTGGTTATGTTCGTTTATGTTCATTAACTATGTAATGTTAATTTATGTTCGGTTAACTATCTAATTTACAAATGATATATATTTAGATTTAAGAGACTTGTCGTTTGTGTTCATTTATTCTTTTTCAATTGTGTTCGTTTATATTTGTTCAATAGTGTTAAATGATGTTCATTTATATTTGTTCTTTTATTTTGGTTCGTTTGTGTTCATTTATGTTCATGAACAGTTCGTTTAATTTATTAATGAACGAACACAAACATATTCATCTATTATACTTAATAAATGAAAATAGTTGGGGACACTTGTCACAATTGTATAGTATCCTCACACTGTTTTTCTCGCTTCTCTCTCCTAATAAATACACAACTTTAATAAAAATACTAATTATACAATTATTTATTATTTATACCTTTTTAATTAAAAAATTTCTTAATATTAAAAAAATATATCGCTCAATAGTGTTAAATATTAATTATATTTTATATATATATATATACACTTAAAAATGATTTCTTAATATAATGAAAAATATTTTAATATCAAAAAACACAATTTTAAAAATTAAGTTATTGTAAAATATGAAACTTTTCCAAAAATTTATAACTCATAAAATCTTTTTATAATTTATAAGTCATTATTATTAACTCTTTATTTATTTTTCTTTATCAACTTATGTAATAATAGATAACATCCTTAAATAATGTTGTAAAAAATAACATTTTTTAAAAACAACTTTTATAAAATGAAATGTTTAAAACCAAACTTTGAAAAAGAAATTTTTTAAAATACAACATTATTATTTTATTTTCTATGTAATGTTGATCATGTTTTAAATCAAAAAATCATTTAAAATTTTTAAATTTATATTATTGAATACTTATTAATTTTTATTCAACCCGGGTAATACACGGGATACTAACATAGTTTTCCTAATAAACAAGCACGAACACAAAATTTATGTTCGTTAAGGTGTTCATATTCGTGTTTGTGTTTGGTTAAATCTAAATGAACGAACACGAACACGAACACGAACGCGCCTATGTTCGTGTTCGTTCGGCTCGTTTATAGGCCTAATTATACACTATTTTTTTTGAAACCACGGGGAGCAAAAATGTTATAACTGTCAAACCACACAGAGCAAAATGGTTAAATTGTCATAAAAGGAAACCCATGATAGGTGAGAGAAAACCCTTAACTCAGCATGGAACCCGTATTTTGTCCATGCCAGAAGTTGAGCCCATAAACTTTCCAATATTAAAGCCACATGATACATTCTCTCAACCACTTGAGCTGAGTATCATTGGTCGTTGCAACCTAAATATATTGTGTTTACATTGCTAAATATAATAATAATAATAATTAATAGTAATATTTTGTTTTCCGTTCTTACTATTACTACTACAATTATAATTATAATTATAATAATATCCAGCAGCCTAATATTTTTATTCAACAAAAAAATTATTATTAATTCGAGCCAAAATTAGCAACATAAATATTTTGTTTTTTATCGCATCGTATAGGCCTCTCCCTTGTGTGTGTATATGCTTATATAAAAAAAATTCAAATGTTAAATTCTACGCACTGTATAAACATAAAGTGAATAAAAATAATGTTCACGAAAAAGTATATAGTAATAATCATAGTTATGAATGTGCGTTAATATGCAAGTGATCTTACTTGGGTCGAAAGTAAATGGATTAAGCTCATCAAATATAAGTTAACCGTCATGCGAATTCAGTATACTGGTTGGGTTTTACCTTGTAATCGAGAGTTCATGAGCAGGGGCGGCCCGGGGGGGGGGGGGGAAACCCGACCTCCGTCCTGGGCCCATTTTTTTAAGGGGCATAATATTTTCAGTATATATGTATATATAGAGATTAATTAAAATTAGAACCAACAAATTACAGAAAAACCAAAAAACTATTTATAAACACATAATTTAAGAAGTATAAAAATTAATTTCCTTTAAAAGTATAAGAAGTTATTTTCATGGCCTTTAAAGTAGGGGTGCTCAGTTTGGTTAACAGTGTATTTGGTTCGGTTTAATCGGTTTTCAATTTTTTTTTCCATATCTGAAAACCGAACCTAATTTGGGAAGTGGTTCAGTTCGGTTTTGGTTAAAACCGAATAAACCAATTGAAAATCAAATAAACAAGTTAAAAACCGAATAAACCAAATTCAATCGAATAAACTGGTTATAAACCAAGTAAACCGGTTAAAAACCAAATAAATTGATCCGAATAAACCAAATTCAACCAAATGTATTGTTAATAAAATAATAAATTTAAATCTCAATTTGGTTTAATCAGTTAACCGAATAAACCGAACAATCCGAATTCAAAAGAAATTCGGAACCGATAACCGAACCAAAAACCGAAACTCAAAATTCAGAAAGTAGTTCAGTTTCGGTTGAAACTGAATAAATTGATTAAAAAATCTAATAACCATGCTAAAAACCGAATAAACCAATCCGTATAAACTGACTTCAGTAAAATAAACAGAACTCAGTCGAATAAACTGATTATAAACCATATAAACCGGTTAAAAACCAAGTATACCGATCCGAATAACCGGATTTCTACCTTATATATTATTAATAAAATAATAAACCTTAAACCTGAATTCAGTTTATTGGTTAAACGAATAAACCGAACAAACCAAATTAAAAAAAAATTTGGAACCAACAACCGAACTGAAATTTAAAAATCGGATACGGTTAGGAACCAAACCGAAAATAAAATTCAGAATTCGGTTTGCTTTTTCAGATACGAATATTGTTCGGTTTTGACCGGTTTTTAGTTTTTTTAAACACTCATACTTTAATATTTGAATTCACTATGGGTCTTTTTTTCGGCTCGTTCTGGGCACATAAATTCTCAGGGCCACCCTTGGTCATGGGTTCGAGCCCTATCAGAGGTGAATTAAAGGACATTTAGATGAGGGAACAAAACTCGAGCTTAATCACTGGTTCTGGACCAATGGGGCGAGAGTTTACCCATTGCAGTGGATTCAGACGCATTAGATGTGATCATGTCTTACCTCTGTCCGATGGGTCCTATTAAGACAACATACGTGATATGTATGATCGTTACCGTTCAAAAAATATAATAAGTTAGCTACAGGTTGTCAAAACTCGTTTGGAAATGGGTTTGAAATTCGAATCATTCTCTAAGGTACGAACTTCTACTCAATTTACATTTGTTGTGATAATTGTATATCATGATGTTTGTTGCTATCTTCTATACTACCTAATAAAAATATAACAACTTTAGCATTTGTCACTCGCACATTCACTTATTATTAATTTTTGTTACTTGTCACTCTTATATTCATTTATCCTTATATTTTGACACTTGTCATTCTTAAATTCTATTGATATTGTGTAATTTTTCGGCTCATCAGTATGATCCATATCATCTTAGCAATCTCCATGATCATGATAGGCAACTAGAGACAACATCAATTACTAAGGCCATATCCCCTGTTAAAGAATCAACAGGGGAATCAGTTTTAGACAAACAAGTAGGCAACAAAGTGTTGCATAAACGCTAGATTCGCGTTTTGTCCATCTTAAGCGGGGACCAAGCGACACAGAAGATGAACAACCATAACCAGTTTGTTAAACAAATCATCATATTCATATTCATGAAGAACAAAAGTCATAAGTAAATGAAGAAGAAAACAAACAAAGCAATAAACAAATGCATGTTGCATGAAAGGGCAAGACAGATCTAACATATGGCAAACATAAAGATGGAGTGGACCAAAAGGACCAGCCATCATGAAACCAATATCCCATAAATAGAAGATGACGCAAACTCATTATGATTTCATACACGCAGTTCAAAAAATAACCTTTCAAACTGGCCAATAAATCTATCTATTCTAATAAACAAAAATATTAATTTGCCACTTGTCATGTTATAAGGCTATAATGCCACTTGTCAATTTTTTATGCATTTGTTTAATTATTTCTTATTAAATACATTATATCATCTCTCCTATTAAATAAATTATATTATCTATCTAATTAAATAATTATAATAAAAATAATAACTAATAAATTTATTTTTATTTTGCAAATTTAAAAATAGTTTTTATATACTTAAATTGAATCATTTTATTATAAAATATATTTTAAAAAGTTTATAAAATATATTTTTTCATAAATATCAATTTTTTAAAAAAATAAGAAATATTCAATTTGTTATTTTTATAAAATAATAGTTTTACAAAACAAATTCTTAAATAAATTTTTTCAAAAAAATAAAATATAAGCTAAAAAATATGTAAATGATGATAAAAATTACATTTTTTTGTCTTGTATGTTTAACGGTAATTTTAAATCAGGCTCTTTAACTTTAATAATTACAAAAATTTTGATTATTGTTTTATTATCTAAAGTAATTATTAATACATAATTTATTTATTTTATATAAAAATATCATCATTTATTATTTTTAAATTTTGATTATTAATTGTTTAATGTTTTTTATTTAATCCGTGTATTTACACGGGTAATAGACTAGTTAAGGTAATATTCATTTTTCTTTACATAACTGCAATAATCCAAGAACTTCTAGACAAATTAAATACAATAAATAAATAATTTAATATATATATATATATAGGAGAATTATCAAATAATATGATATTTTTGCCTAAGAATAGTAGAAACAATAGAAGCTTGAATGCGTCAAACCAAAAAAATTTAATGTAATGATATTTACGCATAACAATTTATTTTTGTACTATATTTTAATTTTTTTTACTAGATTTCAATTTTTTGTATTATATTTTTTTTGTTCTGGATTTTTTTGTACTATTTTTTTGCACTAGATTTTTGTTTTTTATACTTGATTTTTTTGTATTGGGTTTTTATTTTTTTACTGGATTATTGTTTTTAATTTTTAGCTTGCCACATGTCAAACTTCTATTGGTTTTTACCAATGGCAGACCTAGAAATTTTTTTATGGGGGTCGGAAATTTTTTTGGGTAATTATTTGTTCTTAAATATTTTATTTTCTTGGCCGATTCGAATGGGGTCGGGTCGGATCACCCAAAAAACGATTAGACTAAATTAAAGCACATATACATATAATAAACCACACCAAATTATCATCTCATTGATTAGGTTAATATAATAAAATTTGTTTTCTTTCGACACTATTTAAAAGAATATTATTTTAATAAATAAATTCAAGATTAAAAGAAGGTGAAGATGTAAATTTTCTTTTGAAAAATAGTTTCAGATAACCTAAATATACTAATTATATACAAATTATGGTTGTAATATGGAGAGCAATGATGTATATTAATAAGTTATTGCTCTATTTTTTAGGAGAGATCCAAATATAAATTCTAAATTTCAAATTCAATCACTCAATATATAAATTATGTCTTATTACTTTTTTTAAAGTGGGCTATAACTGATTAGGTATTTAGTTAAATTATTAATTACCAATTGTGGTTCATCATATGTAATGCATACTGAGCTATTTGAATATTATTTTATTATTTTTGACTTTAAAATGATTTTAAATTGGACTTTATCTAATTCGTCAAATGTTCATGGGGGTCGGGAACAAAATTTCTTGGGGGTCGGTCGAGATCGGATCATATATATAACATTAAAAACCAAAAGTTCATGGGGGTCGGTCGAACCCATGCCAAAGCATTGGGTACGCCCCTGGTTTTTACTCATCTTAGGAATAATCCTTTTTCTACTGAATCCAACCTACACACACACACACACACACACACACATATATATATATATGGTTTATGAACATATAATAATCCACTTTTAAATATGAACTCAAATAACTTTGCTAAGATGAAGTCAAATCTATTTAACATTATTGTAACACATCTACAACACTTTCTTCTTTGTTGAGTTTACGAAAATTGATCATCATTTAAGACATAACATCCTTGTAAGTTATGTGCCTAAAACAATTACAATGTTGTAAGTTAATTGTCACACCCCCACCTCTCGTCACCTGATAATGATGTCACTGATCACTCTGAGAAGATTGCGGAAGCATAGTGGTGATGTCTCAGATATGAGGTGCAACTTACTTGATCCGGTATCACAACACACAGATTAACTTAAAGAAAATAGATCACAAGGGTAATAGCGTCATTACAAGCCACAAGTTATTGTTCACCACTTAAACACACTAACAAACTAAATTACTTAAGTACAAGTGCCGTGTTGTGCAATTATCACCCTTCTCCACTGTCTACCTGCAAAAATGGTTAAGTTTGAAAAGTCAGCACAAAGCTGGTGAGTTCGTAATAAATGATCCAATACAATATGATATGATAAGAGAGTTATTGATACACAGTTCTAACAATAACCATGGAACCCATATCTAGTTCCTTTCGGAATACTCCATTCTGTTTTGAGAAGATACTACCCATGAGTAAATATCTTTGTGCCTTATTTTTAATGTCTATCACATACATTAAGCTGATATTGAAAACAGGTAACAAACATTCACACAAGAGGAGAAGCAAACCTCCCTCTGAATGGGTTTTCAGCCGATAGTACTATTATTGTTCACCCGTTCTGCCCCACATGGGTTCACTAGATACGGTTTAGTATATGAGGACTTATAGATATTATGATAGAGATCCACACATGCAAGAATCCAATGAAATCCCACAAGTTCACATGAAATCACACAGATAACAATGAAGCATATCATATGTTTGAGAAAAGTTTTACAGTAACACCCCGATGTTTGTAAAGCATTAAAAAGAAAAGAGGTTGTACGAAACTCACCTGAAGTGTTGAAGTCAGGGGTTAACGTGCAGACTTGTATTTGCAGTTTAGTTCTGCATTAATTAAGGTTTTATAATTTATTTTTATTTTAATTTGCTTATTAGATATTTCTTAACGTTCAATGTCAAGGACATTACGAATCAAGTCATCAAAACTAATATTAAATCTTTAATCAGTTGTTTTAATTGAATATCATACAATGTATGATAATATAGGACCCTATAATGATTTAGGTTCCTATTAAGGAGTTGATGACTCATTGGATTAATCAGAATGTTTTCAGATTAACCAAATATGTATAGTTGTTGATTATATCACCGGATAGTTTCCCGATTGATCTCCAATTTAGGAATAGTCAATCCTTGTTATTGATCATTTAGATGTCATGAAACACGGGAATATCATATTAGAATAGGTTTAATAACCATATTCAATATACTAATCTGACTGTTAACATGAACATCAGATCGTTATTCAAATGATTATCTTCATTCCTGTCATTAGTTTGAAACACGTGGATTTGATATAGCATTTCAAAGAATATTCAAGACAATCACAACTATTGTTATAATCAAATGGTTAAAGCCATTATAATCTATGATATGGTTTCATGATAATCGGACAATATAACGGATCAAAACAAAGATTTCACCGTCAACATATCGAGTTCTTCGTTTCTAACTAATCCTAGCCATAGTCATCATCTAGGCAATAATCAACAACAATAACTATTGCATTATGTTCAAAAACTAGATTTAATTCATACTTAATCAAACTAGTGGGAGAAAATGAATCGTTACCCGATCGAACGGATTTTCAATTGCAGAACGACGATCAGGTGATGTAGAATCAATTCCGTGCTCGATCCGGATGTTTTGATGGCTTTAGCACTGAGTCTTGGTGTTGGAATTTCGATCTGATCATCAAAGATGGGTGAAAGTTCGAGAGAGAGGGAAAATGATGTGTTTTGCATGAAATCTGATTCTTCTATTTGATCCATCTGAACCGCCTTATCTTTGCGTACCGTCAAGAGGGCCTGATAGAGGCTTGGCGTACCACGAAGAAATCCGGAGGAAATTAGATATTTTGGAAACATAGCGTACCGCCAAGGAACCTCAAAATAGCCTTAGCGTACCGCGAAGAGTGCCGAAGTGCAATATCTTCGAATTTTCTTGTTTTTACGATTCCGGGAAATCTGGAACTCTGTTTTTCGCTCGGTTTTCACCCACGTTCACGATTTCTCACGTATTTTCAAATCACGGAAAATTTTGATCGTATTTTTAACATGGATTCCAAACAAGAGTGACGTGGATTCTTAACGTAGTTGTCACATTAATAAATTACAACGATGTTACAATTTAAACGATGATGAATTTTCGCAAACTTGTAAAAAAAGAAAATGTTTTAGATGTGTTACAATGATGTTAAAAAAAATTCAAGGTTTGGCTTTATCTTGGTAAAGTTATTTGGGTTAATGCTTTAAGAGTAGTTACAACGATGTTTTAATCATAGTCATTGATTAATGATCTGATGGCACAACATCATTCTTAGACTTTTTAGGTTAAGAGACTTATTTAGTTTAACATAACCTTATAATAGGAAATAATATTAATTTAACTTGGGGTAGTTTAGGAGAAAAAATGAAAAACCAAAGCTCGCCAGGTCTTTTATATTCAGGCCTTGTTTAGAATTGCTTATTTAACTTCAAAATGATTTTTTGTTAAAAGTTCTTATTAACTTATGACTTTTTGAAATGAAGTTTTAAAAATGTGTTTAGATTAACCTTTTCAAATTTAATTTTCAAATTGACCAAAAAAGACATTTTTTTATTGACACTACTTAATGTTATTGGGTAAAGGGTAAAGAGTGTGGTAGATTTTTAATTTTATATCAATAAATCATAAGTTATTTTGAAAAGCTAGAATTTTTAACTTTTGAAAAACAACTTATCATCCTTTTACAAAAGTCATTTTCAAAAGTTCTTTTAGGTTTAACAAACAACTTATTGACTTATTAAGTCAATAAGTTATTTTTAGATGAAATCTCAAACATGACCTCAATATTTACGTTCCATTTTTTAGGCAAATTTGAAACTGTGGCCAAACTATAAAGTTAGCTAATGCCAACTCTCAAGAAATAGAAATAGTGGACCTCTCAATCTATGAGGCAAGTCTCTACCAAACGTGTGATACACGAGTTTTTACGTTGATTTTAGTTACCGTTGCCTGTTAGATAAAAAGATAAAAGGTTATGTGTACAAATTTAGGGAAAAGGTATATTACTTTTGTTATTTGAAGTATTTTAAACTTTAAAGTAAGATAGATTATTTGCTATTTTTATTTTTCCTATAAATTTAATGCCAAAGAAATTACAATTTACAAAACAATCCTAAATAACAATTCTTTCCCCTCAGCTTTCTAGAGTTCTTACTCTTACGTTCAACCTTTTTACTCTTTTCTTCGTCTTTTAATTTTTTTTCTATCATCCATAATATGATATTCAAAATAATTTCACTTCATGTATCATGTTTCAACTTGCTTTCTTTTATCCACATGACGATATAAATTCATGTCGGTCTGTGTTTTTGAAATAAATTTTACCTTTTTTTTGAACGGCATTTGATCTCAGCGTGCGAACAACTGATTTCCAGGCCACGTCACCAAGGTCTAGTTACCATGACCTCCGTTGAGACCCCACCACCTCCCCAGGAGGAAACCGCACCGGAAAACCCCCTAACCTCCCAAGGACCCCTATTTCGCCTTGGAAGGGATTTGAACCCGTGACCTCCCACAGGGAAGCCAAAGGAGTAACAATTAGGCTAGAAGCCTTGGTTAAATAAATTTTATCTACGTTACCACATAAATGTTAATTGCAAACGAGTTGGGTCATATATGTTGTATTTTGGTTTAATGTCACTGCTACAAAACATGGGTCTTAATACTTTAGTGAGTAAATGACGGTTTTGACCCCAGTGATTTGAGTGTTTTAACCATTTTGGCTCAAAATAGAATATTCTATCAAGCCCCTGTGGTTTAGACAAACTAATGTTTTTGGCCCCCAACCATAGTTAGACTTTGGGCCAAAACTGTTATAATAATTAAGTTTGAGGGGCCAAAACCAATAGTTATCTAAACCGCAGGGCCTGAATTGATAGAAGATTCTATTTTAGGCCGAAATAGTTAAAATGTTTAAACCACAAGAGCCAAAACCGTAATTTACTCTACTTTAGGGTTTCAGGTTTCTATTGTTTACAATTTCAAATGTTTATGAACGGGTCAAACACGATACGTTAAGATACAAAACACGAACTAGGTAGACACGAATACGACACACATTCTTATCGTGCCTTTTTTCCAAACACAAACACGACTCATTAAAAACACATAAACACGAAATGACCTGTTAAGGAACATGTTAACAGCTAACACTATAAATCACCTGTTAAAGAAGCTGTTAAGAAACAAGGGTTAGACAATTAGAACTTTTTAGAAGCTAATCGGTTACCCAACTATTTTATTGTATTATTTAGTTAAAATTTTAAACAGGTCTTAATGGATCTTATTAGGTCTTACTTCTTAACAGATCTTAACGGGTATTAATGGGTTTTACCTGTTTAGACACGAAACATGTTAAAGTAGTGTCGGGTCGTATTAACGTGTTCGTGTCTGAAATTGTCAGCCCTATGTTCGACTTAATATTTTTTATATTATATATTGCTTCGTTTTTGTATAAAATAATAATACAATTGTGCGATTTCAGACTTTCAGGGGTCCAAACGTATATAGATTTTATTTTTGTCCATTGTTCGTTGTGTTCCCAAGTTCATTTAACGAGAGAAAAGAAAGGAAATGGAAGGAAATGAGAAACATTTTTGTGTTCCCGAGTTTCATTTAACGAGTGAAATGAAAAGAAAATTACACATTTTGTGTTCCCGAGTTTCATTTAAGGAGAGAAAGGAAGAGAAGTGGAAAGAAACCTAGGCTAAATTACCTAGTTTTTCTTTCCTTTCTATTTGGAAGGAAATGGAAGGAAAGAAATTCATTCTCTTCTTTTCCTTTCCTTTCCTTTCATTTCTTTCCCTTTCTTTTCCTTTCTATTCCCTCCTTTAATAAACTCAGGAACACAGCGTTAACGTTTAGCAACATGCCAGGTAATTTACTAGTAGCTATAATTGTGGAAGTTTCTTTTCTTCATTGTAGTCTTTTATTTCTGCTTAATTTATAAATTATAATAAATAGTAATTTAGATTCATTTATGTTTCTTCTATTTTAATTTTGAAAATTTAATCATTTACAGAAAAATATTATCATAGGATTAAAACACCTAACAGAAATTGAGTGACTTTACAGAGAATTTTTTTTCACTAACTTTAACTGAAACATATAAAATGATTAGTAATAAGAAACTACTTGAATGGCAGCAGTAAGGGGCATTCAATTCATTAGAATATGAAATTACTTCGGTTTAGCATATGGAATTCAATTAAGGAATTCAGTATTTGTTTCATATAATTCAGTATTCCTTACATATGAATAGATGATTATGAATTTAATCAAAGAACTGGAATCTCTTTATCCTTTATCACCATGGGTGGCCCGAAAAGGGCCAAACCCGACCTCTGTTCTAAGCCCATTTGTTTAGAGGCTACAATTTTTTTTTAAAATATTTATATACAGAGATTCATTCTCAATTGAGAACTATAAAGTTAGATAGAAATGAAAAGAGTCATTTAAATAAACATGATTAAAAGGACAAAAGATAATTTTGTATAGAAAGTTATTTTTATGTCTTTTAAACTGAAGGACATTATGTTCATCGGCTTGGTTAATGGTTTATTCAGTTTAATTGGTTTTCAATTTTTTTCTCTATCTAAAAACCAAGTTAAAAAAAATTGGAATCGATAACCAAACCAAAGACCGGAATTCAGATAAAGTTAGGAACCAAACCGAATTCAGAATTAAGTTGGGTTTTTTTAGTTACGAATACTGTTTGTTTTTCGGCATTAAATAGTTTTTAGTTTTTTTGAACACCCTACTTTAATTTTTGAATTTGCTAAGGGGCCTTTTTTCAGACTCGTCACAGGCGCTTAAATTTTCAGGGCCGCCCGTTTATCACCATCTTTGTCGCAACAGCGAACACCGCCATTATCGCAAACACCACCATCGCCATCATTGCAGTGGTGTCGGTTCTGGTGTTAGTGTTGCAACAACAGCAGTGGTGAAGTAGCAGATGATTCACATTCTTTTAGCAGAACTTCTTGATGAAAGAATGCTAAAATTCAATTTTTGATTAGTTTCCAGCCAAACAGGTATCCTTTGAATTCTTGTTTCAACAAAAGCCGCACAACTAACGGGTAAGAAATAGAAATCACATTTAAAACTTCAACGAACCAAGCGCCCCTTAAAAACATTAAATTTGAAACAACATGAACGCTTATATACACAAAGAGTTTGATGCTATATATCGATAAGAAACACGAATTGTATGCAAATATATAAGCATATTACCGCATAAACATGATATGTAATTGAGAAGCCAATGTTATTGTAATCATAGGAGCAAACAGATACAATATGAATCAAGCCTCCTCGTCCCCAACTAAAGTTTGCTTTGATTCATTTGCATTATAACTCCAAAGCTCTTTTAACTCATTTCTCACTAATCCCAATATGATACAAGTTCCTGCAACAAAGTCAAACAACAAGAAAAAAAATGTAAGGAACATACAAACAATAAAGTTTTAACACGAACCCGTTAAAGTAAATGCAATACCTAGTGTGCAGGGAACAAGATAGAGCAGAGCAGGTTGACCATGCCCGTTCATCAAGTACAACGCTAAGTAGGTAAGCAAGAGGCCTGCAGATATGATCAGGGTTGTGTCTCATTCTAATTAGTTCTATGCATCTTTAGCTATAAACACGTGTGTGGAAGTGTATCGAATTGTAAAAATACATACCGCATGCGTAGCCAATTGCCAACCACACAAAATATCCACTCTGCCAAGTCCTCTTTTTTGCTTTGTCATACCTAAAACAATAAATATTTAATGTATTATGTAAGAATTATATGTGTTAAGGTAATAATATAATAATCTATTAATAAAGTCATAGGTTGTTTTGTTGTATATTTTAGTGTAATTGGTTGTAAAGGAATATTAAAGAGTTAGAGGTGCAGAGTGCACACTCGTTTAATATTTCTGAGCTCCAGACCAAGCGCGGGGGTCAAGGGGGTTGCGCCCCCTTGCGGGGTCCAAGTGGCAGAGCCAAAACCAACCGCCAATAACTACCTTGCGGTTGGTTGGTGATGAAAAACAAGAACGAATTCGCAGAACAAGGATTCAATCGAAATTATCATATTACGATATTCTCTCTATTGGATTATCCAATAATCAAATTTCTTGACTCGAAAGGGAAGAAATATTGATTTCGGATAGTGATTCAAACACGATCCGATAGATTTCCAAGTGATTTGACGAATTTCTCCAACATGTTTTAAGTGTTTGATAACACTTTTGGCAACTATCTACCCATTTGACCCGTTTCACTTTAACAAAACCCATTGAAATAGAATACAGCTCATGTTGACCCATTTCTAAGTAAACGGGCCAAAACTGGCCATGAGTAGTAGCAGTAGAAATGTAGAATACATACCTAACAGTAAATGAAAGAAGCAGGCCAGGAAAAAGAATATCACCAAAGCCTAATATGCTATATCCACCCCAAGGATCTAAAAGTCGTGGAAACCTTAGAACCATGGGAATTGATTCTCCACTAGAAATATCACCTTGAGCAACCTGCACAAATCAAAATAAAAATATATAACCACAATAATACAAGCATAGATAAATGTAACATTTATAACATATGAACCGGAATACCAAACACATATTTAGCGATTTATGATTTAGGTTGGAAATTAAAAAATATATATATTTATAAAATCTTTCACTTACTGAAATCATAACGCTGTCATGGAAGAAAAGAGGAGATATGAAAACCCAGAAGATGTCATACATAAATGCACAACAAAGAAGCACCGTGGCCACCTGGAATAGTACCAGTGAGTAAAACCTTATTTACAAGCAAAAAAAAGCTATCTATTATTGTAATAATAATAATAATAATACTAAGATCAATAATAAATAGTATGTACCTTAATATTGGGTAGTTGAGCTAACTGTAACACTGCTATTATCAAACAGATTCCCTGTGGAAACAAAACTAGTGTTTTCAAGACCCAAAAAACTTGAATTAAAAAAGAAAATATTAGTAAATGTTGTGGAAGTAGCTTACTAGAATGTCTTGACCAACCCATGAATATGATTCCTTCCGAGTCCAGACCCAGAATATTGCAAATGACATACAAAACAGAAGCACCAATAGAGACATGGCAGTTGTCGTCCCAAAAAGTGGGACGTTGACTGTCTTTTGACCACACCCTCTACATTTGCTGTGCAGGAACAAACCAAAAAACAAAGACATTTGAAAAACAAGTTGACGACATTGGACTACTAAGCACCTGTAACAAAAGATGGTTCCAAATTACCTTTTTACCAGTGCCACTATACAAGAATGCATCCCCTAATGATTAACAAAATATAAAATTAATATGTATGTTTGTAGAATTTACATTGCAAATGAAAATTTTGTTGAAAAAGCAATGGATACCTCAACAGCACCAAGGCAGAAAAATACAATCAGCACCCAGATAAACCAAGATGACATAAAAAGATACAGCAGCACCAAAAAGGTTGATGCTGAAATGACAAATATCACAGCAGTCATTGTACTCATCTCAATGATTTCATCCTCGTTATCCTTATGATTGGGCTGCCCAATTACAGTTATATCAAGTCACACATGAGTTCCTATGTAATTATGTATGTATACATGTATCTATAGAGGGATGTTCTATCTATCTTAGGAACGTTCTATTAAAAACCGGAATTGAATCATTAGAATTTTTGATATGTTGTACATGATGTGACTTAATTTATTGTAAATATGGAAGAGGTAATATGGGAATTTAACCCTAACCAACTCCCTAATAACCACCTCACCACAAAATGAGTGGTTGTAAATGTTTTTGTGGTTCTCAACAAAATTTTGGTTCTTAATAGAATGCGACCCTCTATCGAAATATACATATATGTATATTTATGTATATGTATGTCATGTTCAAATGAGAACTACTAAAATTTTAATCCCTTTTAGCCATAGGATCTGCATATGAAGATTTTTTACTAAGTGGCATTTTCAAAACTAATGCGAAAAGATATATCTACTAGTGATTACACTATATTCAAACATATTGTGTATTCACCATTGAAAACATTATTGGAATACATATATTCACCACCGTTGGCATACGTGTATTGAGTCTATTGACCATAATTGGAATATGTGTATTAACCCATAAAAACATTATTAGAAACTATAATGTATTCACTTACAATCGAATTCTGACTTGATGTATTTTCATGTTAATTATGAGAATGCCACCATGTATAGAAATCTTCAATCATATCAAACCACTAATAAGCGGTTGTCATTTTTTCGAGTGATTGTCATTTTATTCAAACGGTTCTCATTTGAACCCAACCTAAATATATGTGTGTGCGCGCATTCAAAGAGTGCTGCATTTTTAACCTTTGGTGACAGCTCATCATAATTCCCATTTGTCGCCCCACTTTTGGTTATATCGGGCCAAAGTGAAGCACAGACCACAGTTGTGACTGCCATCAGCCATAAACAGGCCGCTCCAGGGTCAATGATTGGGCTTTCTGGCGCATAAACTAGAAGTTCCACTATATTTACAAACAAAAATTATAATAATCAATTCCAACAACTAGGATAAAGCAAAACAATAAATACTTAACTAGGCTACTGATAAGACAAGTAACAAACTATACCACCATGTGTAAATTTTATTTATAAAAGTATGTTAATTATATGGTACCTTTGCCTCCTGCTGATAGAGATTTATTCAAAACATCTCCTCCAATCTTTGAGATCATCACAACAGGAATACTTACGTCCAAGGCAGTTTTTTCAGAGCAACTCATCTCCACAATATCTACAAGAAAAAACACAAAAAAAGTATTTAAATCTTATGGAAGGCGTTAAAAAACAAAATAAAATATGGTGGTTCACATTAATGTGGGACCTTCACTGTCATTTATGACCACCAGGCCTGCTGCACCTGCCGCCTGTGCCACTTTTGCTTTGATTAGGTAGTCACAATCACCACGGCGGGCCAAGGCGGTAAAGCCAGATAACTGCTTAACAGTTTGAAAATCCACAATTTGTACAGATATTTAGTTTAAGAAATTAAAAAAAAAAAAAAAAAACAGAGTTTAAAAATCTTGAATACCTCTGAGGATAAATTGGAACAACAATTTAAGGGATTTGCAAATACAGCCGACTGTTTAGCAAGTCCATTAGCTGTTTTGGGAATTTTTGCACTAAACGTTGCGCTTTGACCCTCTAATGTTTGACCTTCAATGCCATCGACCCATATTTTGATTTTTACCTTAAATATTTCCACATGAAAAGTATCAGTATTTTCAAGCTTCTAAGCAAATGTTGCTTAAAGGAACAAAAATATGGATAATGAGTTAATGACTACAACTTATAATCAAAATTGCATAAGGATAGTTAGCCAATAATCCCCTATAACATAATCATACACACACTTGTGCATTTTTGTGTGTGCCGCCCATCCTAAAGAAAGCATCAGAGGGACCGTATCTCTTTAGGGATCTGTTCACTGCCGAAAATGTGACTCAGTTCTTATGTGATATAGTTTTGTGCTTTCAAATTCTAGTTCTCAGCATAGTTTACACCAATAATGATAAGATAACATGCAACACTGTAAACTAAAAATTAACTTCATCTTCTCCCATTGTTCCTTTGTAGCTTCAGTAGACATCAATTTAACCATAATGGATTAACATAGTGACAACAAAAGACGATTCAGACGCATTGGCAAAAACAAGATCAGCATTGAAATCAAGATTAAATCATAAACCCCTCTTAAATTTTCGCACTACATATCTCATTGAGAATTAATTCAATACAATAACAGCTATAGATCAAATGTAATCACAGACAAAATATGGAAACTAATGCAGACATCTATACAATTATAAACTACAATTTGACCTAAATGAGAAACGAAATCTTACTGATACAGATGTGTTGTCGCAGAAGGTGAGAGATCCATCAGCGCTTGCTGTTGAAGACAGAATGAAGAAGAGAACACCGTAGATTACTGTTAATGCCGGAAATACAGATGATGGATTACAGATACGATTGCCCCTCTTCATATCCGACCGTTTGCTGATTGTTCTCCGTTGTTCTGAATCCCGTTAACCCTAAGATTGAAATTGAAGATGGGATTGATTGTTAATTGATTGATTATGTGATGTTTGTAGAGTGGCGATCGAGAAGAGATAAGAAGTTGATGTTCTTCCCTCTTTTTTTCCCTTGCAGGAGTTCCACTCAGATTTCAGTTTGGAGATTCATACGCCCCGTTGACATCCGTTACATGGTCTATTTTTTTTCTTTTTCTTTTATTATTTTTTTAACTAAGTATACACCTCCAATTTCCCAATGTTTTTAAAACCAAATTTGTCTTAAGTATTATATAAATATATATATATATATATATATATATATATATATATATATAATAAATGTAACAACCAAAGATTTAGCTCATTTGATCGTGTATAAAATCCAGAGTCCACAGATCGCACCAGGGAACGTGTTTATAAGTTCTGATCATTGTTTTACCCGCAGAAACTCGTCAGATTAGGTAATGATTCGTTTTAGTCTTCTAGTTCAATTTTGATTGATTAGATCTTGATTTTGAACGTAATGACATAGTTAGGATTGTTGATTATTGCCTAGATGATGGCTAGGATTGATTAGAAATGAAGAACACGATGTTCTAACGGTTAAATCCTTGTTTTGATCCGTTGTAATGCCCGGTTTGCATGAAATCACAACTATGATTATAATGGTTTAATCCATTTGATTATGACAATGTAGGTGATTAGCTTGGTTAATCTTTGAAATGCAAAGGTTAAATCTAAGTGTTTCAAACTAATCACAATCATTAACATACTCATTGGAACGATTATCTGATGTTTATTATAACTGTCAGATTAGTATGTTAAACATGGTTATTAAACCTATTCTAAGACTACATTGTGATATTTCATGATATTTGGGCAATCAATGATAAGGATTGATCATTTCTAAGCCATTAATCTGTTTAGGAACTATTTTAGCATTATAATCAACAACATTAACTATTTGATGACTTTCAAGGCAATGTCTTTGACATTGAACGTTTAGAAAAGATTTAATTAGTAGGTTAATAACATAAATAACTTATTAAGTGTAAACTGATGCAGAATTACACCATTAGTACCAGTTTACGAGGAATCTTGCTACCGTAAGATATCAAGTGAGTTCTTATAGCCATGTTTTAAATGTAGTATCATTTTGGGCTGATATGCATGTTATAAAGTTCTTTTATGAAAATGATTGTATGTATGTATAAAGTATTGTATGAAAGTGATTTTAACCTGATTATGGTCATGTAAAGCATGTTTTCAGGAAAAGTATGTTTTCAGATAAAGAATGTTTTAAGTCTCAACTACGGTTGAGAAGTAAATGATTTTAAGAATCTCAGCTGAGATATAACGAATGTTTTTAAAGTCTCAACGGCGGTTGAGAAAGAAATGATTATTTTTGTATAAGACACTCGACTGAGGTCGAGGAGGAAATGTAAGACGCTCGACTGAGGTCGAGGAGGAAATGTAAGACGCTCGACTGAGGTCGAGGAGGAAATGTAAGACGCTCGACTGAGGTCGAGGAGGAAATGTAAGACGCTCGACTGAGGTCGAGGAGGAAATGTAAGACGCTCGACTGAGGTCGAGGAGGAAATGTAAGACCCTCGACTGAGATCGAGGAGGAAATGTGGTTTTGCCAGCTGCGGTTGGGCAAAACTTGAGCACAGTGGTGAAAGGAGCCGCTTTTGCTTATGATGTTTAAAGAGTCCTGTGGAAACACGGGCCTGCCGACTGTGTGTCGCCAGTTGATGAAATCTTATGCATGTATAAGTTATCGACTTCGGGTTGATAGTTATAGAGCCTTGTGCTGCACAAGCCTGTTTGACTTCAGGGTCAGCAGTTGACGGTGAAGTTCCTTCACTGTATGAATGATGTTATGATGATATGTATGTTATGTAATTATGTTATGATGTTATGTATGTGATGAAATTATGATATGAGAACAGGTATGTTATGTATTTGGATTATGCTATATGATGACATGAATGAATAAGAATTTTCTAAGAAATGAACTTAGAATTCACCAGCATAAGCTGACTTGTTTTACAAACATATCAGGTTGAATAGATTGAGAAAGGAGACCAGAAAGTTCATGGCATACATTGAAGACTACCCTGGCATAAACTGGCTATGTTATAAACCTAATAAAGATATGAGCTATGTATTAATGTTTGTTTAGGTTTGTATAATATTTTATGTAATCGCCTTAAATTCCGCTGCTATAGTAATGTAAATATGGTTTAAGGACTTTGGATACGATGGTTTACCAACTGAGGGAACTGAGAGCCTCTCAAGTTGGTATCAAAGCCATGGTTTGAGAGATCCGGTCATCCCTAATGGCTGGACTTAGACTGAAAATGGGACAGAATGAATGCCAGTCAAGGGTAGTTTGGTACCATGAGCATATGACCTTAGAGCTTTGTTGTGCTTAAGATATAGATTAAATTAGTATGATGTTGCGAATGATAATGTGTTCATAATTGGGAATGTTTAGAACTTATAAGTGAGGTAAATAGTTAATTACACTTGATCAACATCATTAACAATTTACAATGCTTATTATGTCCTGAATTATTACCTTGATTGACACGTGGTTGTTTGCAATATGTATAGAAAACTAAAATGGCAGGCGAAGGTACAGAAGGTGAACGTAGTAGAGGTCGAGGCCGACCACCTAAAAATAAGAAGCAAGCTGAGGAAGTACCAGTGAATAATGCAGAAACTGAAGTCAACACTGAAGAAGAAAATGAAGAAGAAGAACTTAAACTTGAACCGGTGGTGGTAAAGGCAATATCTAATGAAGTTCGTAAAATTTTAAAAGACTTATTACCTTCAGATAGAACCAAAGCCGAAATGGAAACTACAAAAGAAGGAGCTACTAAGGAAGGAGAGAAAGTCAACAGCTCTAACATAGAGCACGATGAGGATGAGGTGTTGATCATCAATAATAAAGGCATGGGTTCAAGTACTAAGGGACCCAAAGGATGTGATTACAAAGCTTTTAAAGGGTGCAATCCTCCACCATTTGATGGTAAGAAAGATGCGGTGGCTACCTGCCATTGGGTTTCGGCTATGGAGGCGGTTATTGAGATCAGTGAATGTCGGATTGATCAAGCTGTGAAATTTGCAGCTCATTCATTTACTGAAGAAGCTTTACACTGGTGGAACACGGTCAAGCAGTCAAAGACCACTGCTGATGTGGAGGGCATGAAATGGGAAAACTTAAAGGAATTAGTTATGAAACGCTTTTGTCCGAAGAATGAAATTGATAAAATCGAGCGGGAATTTCCGACTTTGAAAGCTGGACGTATGAATCATCGGCAATATACGTCAAAATTTAATGAAATGTCAAGACTGGTTCCTCATTTGGTAAACACGGAGGAACGTAGGATGAAGTTATATGTGGAAGGATTACCACCTAGAGTCCGAACACATGTGAAAGCGCATGCTCCTAGAACTTTTGAATTGGCCGTGGAGATTAGCGGTATTGTCTGGGATGATGTATTGGAAGCAGAACCAATAAAGGAAGAACCTAAGCAAAAGTGGTCATCTAGATTTAAAAGAAACCGAAATGACAAACCAGGGCCCCCTATGAAAAGGTTTAAAATGGAAGGAGTTGAAACATGCCCTAAGTGTGGAAGGAAACATGGGGGAGAATGTAGGATGGGGACTACTTTGTGCTACCGTTGTGGAAAAACTGGACATTTCTCGAATAATTGTCCTAGTATGCCAAAATGTTATAATTGTGGTGGAATCGGTCATGTGAGCAGGAATTGTTTTAAACCAAAGATAATGCCTACTGAAGCCAGCAAACCTGAAAGTAGCAAGGGAGGTAATAAGGAAAAGGCAAAAGCTCGTGCCTTTACTATGACAAAAGATCAGGCAGATAAAGACCCAGATGTGGTGACAGGTACATTTTTGATTAATGATATCCCTGCTTTAGTGTTATTTGATTCTGGTGCAAGTATGAGCTTTGTGGCTATTACTTTTTGTGATAAACTGCGTGCTAATGTTAAAAAGATAGAACACGCCTTTAATATTGAAACTGCTCTTGGTAAATCTACTAGAGTAACGGAGGCCATTGATCATGATTGTTACATTGATATAGAAGGTCATAGATTCCCTGTTAAGTTGTTTGTGATTACGTTAGGAGGTTTTGATGTAGTTTTGGGCATGGATTGGTTGGCCAAACATGAGGCTAACATTGTCTGTCGACGAAATATGATTTTCTTAACGGCTCTTAATGGGAGTTCAGTAACGGTTTACGGGGATAAAGTGTTCAACGCGCTTAGCGTCATTTCAATGATTAAGGCAAATGAATTTATGAGGCGAGGGTGTGGGGCTTATCTGGCCTATGTTATCGACAAAGAAATTAAGGTAAAAGAATTGGAAGACGTACCCGTGGTGTGTAACTTTCCTGATGTATTTCCTGAGGAATTGCCAGGAATTCCACCTGATCGGGAAATCGAATTCCAAATTGATGTTGTGCCAGGAGCTCAACCTGTCGCCAAGGCACCGTACCGTCTGGCTCCAACAGAGATGAAAGAATTAATGACCCAACTATAAGACCTTCTAGACAAAGGTTTTATACGACCAAGTGTGTCACCTTGGGGTGCACCAGTATTGTTCGTAAAGAAAAAGGACGGAAGCATGAGAATGTGTATTGATTATAGGGAATTGAATAAGCTCACAATAAAGAATAAGTATCCGTTACCAAGAATTGACGATCTATTTGATCAATTGCAAGGGGCAAGATGGTTTTCTAAAATAGATCTTAGATCAGGGTATCATCAACTAAAGGTGAGAGAACAAGATATTCCGAAGACAGCTTTTCGCACACGTTATGGACATTATGAGTTCCTTGTGATGTCTTTCGGATTAACAAACGCTCCTGCGGCGTTTTATGGATTTGATGAATCGGGTGTGCAGACCTATGTTGGACCGATCGGTGATTGTGTTTATTGATGACATCTTGATATACTCAAAGAGCGAAAACGACCATGCTTGTCACATACGGGAAGTACTTGAAGTGCTAAGAAGAGAAAAGCTTTATGCTAAGTTCTTTAAATGTACTTTTTGGTTACGAGAAGTGTAGTTCCTAGGTCATGTTATTAGTTCAGAAGGCATAATGGTAGACCCAGCTAAAGTAGAAGCAGTAATGAAATGGAATCCTCCGAAAACACCAACGGAAGTTCGTAGCTTTCTCGGATTAGCAGGCTATTATAGAAGATTCATCCAGGATTTCTCTAGGATTGCTACACCGTTGACGAAATTGACTAGGAAAGAAGTAAAATATGACTGGGGTCCAACTCAGATCCAAGCTTTTGAAGAGTTGAAAAAGAGATTAACTGAAGCTCCTATCTTAGCATTACCGGATGGTAATGAAGACATGGTGGTATACTCAGATGCGTCTTATCTGGGCTTGGGTTGTGTACTTATGCAAAGGGGAAAGGTAATAGCGTATGCCTCAAGACAATTGAAAAGCCACGAGGCTAATTATCCAACACATGATTTAGAATTTGCTGCTGTGGTATTTGCTTTAAAAATTTGGAGGCACTATCTATATGGAGTTAAATGTACAATCTACACAGATCATAAAAGCTTAAAATACTTCTTTGAACAAAAAGACTTGAATATGAGACAAAGAAGATGGCTTGAGCTACTCAAAGATTATGATTGTGAGATCTTGTATCACCCGGGAAAAGCCAATGTGGTAGCTGATGCACTAAGTCGCAAGACAGAACACTCTGCTATACAAGTTAAGTCTTACAGTTTGGTAATAACACCTGATTTTCTAAATGAACTCAAGGATGCACAGAGGGAAGGATTAAAGGAAGGAAATGTTGGATTTGAAAGAATCTTCGGTCAAGTTAAGAATTTAGAAGAAAATAAATCTGGTGTTAAGATTCGATTTGGTCGAATGTGGGTTCCACGAAATGGGGACATCAGGTCAAGGATTCTAGACGAAGCACATAAGTCACGTTACTCTATTCATCCTGGTGCAACGAAAATGTATCAAGACCTTCGAAAAGACTATTGGTGGCCAGGTATGAAGTTTAATGTAATGCAGTACGTAAACAAATGCTTGACATGTGCGCAAGTAAAAGCTGAACATCAGAAACCCTATGGTTATGTGCAACCTTTAGAAGTCCCAGAATGAAAATAGGAACACATCACTATGGATTTTATTACTAAGTTGCCTCTTACGGCGAAACGTCATGATGCTATTTGGGTGATTGTAGACCGGTTAACGAAAAGTGCTCATTTCTTGCCTATACGTGAGACTTATACGTCGGAGAAACTGTCTGAATTATTTTTGAAAGAAATAATTACAAGACATGGAGTTCCAGTTTCTATAGTGTCAGATCATGACACGCGATTCGTTTCAAGATTCTGGATACGGTTTCATGAATCGATGGGTACAAGGCTCAATATCAGCACTGCATATTATCCTCAAACAGATGGACAGTCTGAAAGGACTATCCAAACTCTAGAGGACATGCTCAGAGCCTGTATTATTGATTTTGGTGGTAGCTGGGATGATCATTTATCACTAGTGGAATTCTCGTACAACAACAACTATCATGCTAGTATTGGAATGCCACCATATGAGGCATTGTACGGACGGTGTTGTAGGACGCCCGTGTGTTGGGGAGGAGTAGGACAAAAAGAAGTGGGAAGTAAAGCTGCAGTATTAGATTTGACAGAAAAGCTTCAACTAGTCAAAGCGCGAATGAAAGCTGCACAGGATCGACAAAAGTCCTATGCCGATAAAAGACGGAGACCAATAGAGTTTGAAGTAGGTGATCAGGTATTGTTAAAAGTTTCACCATGGAAGGGAGTTACTCGATTCAAGAAAAGAGGAAAGCTGAGTCCGAGATTTATTGGACCTTTTCGAATAATGGCACGGGTAGGTAAGGTAGCTTGCCGATTAGATCTACCAGATGAACTGAGTGGAATTCATCCTACATTTCACGTTTCACATATGAGAAAATGTCTCGCAGATGACGTAGCATATGTGCCTTTAAATGACATTGAAGTTGATGAAAGATTGAACTACATAGAAGAACCAGTTGCAATAGTTGACACGAAAGAAAAACAATTACGTAACAAGATGATTAGATAAGTTAAGGTTCAATGGAAACACCGAAAAGGATCTGAGGCTACATGGGAGACTGAAGACGAGATGAAACGACTCTACCCACATTTGTTTGAAACGTAACAGGTTTCGAGGACGAAACCTATTGTAAGGAGGGTATATTTGTAACAACCAAAGATTTAGCTCATTTGATCGTGTATAAAATCCATGTTGATTTGACAATTGAAATTATTACAGGTTGATAGTACACGAGAAATGATGAACGTGGACAAAAACCGTGCGCGAAACGGAGTTACGGATTGTCCGGAATCGCAAAATGAAGGAAAATTTCAAAGTATGGAATTTTTGGACTCGTCGCGGTACGCGACGAAGAGGTTGAGGATCCTTCGCGGTACGCGATGGACCAAAATATCTGAAATCTTCCGGATTTTTTCGCGGTACGCGAAGCCTTATTTGGCTCCTCGTCGCGGTACGCGACGAGTGAGGCGGTGCAGTGGATCATATCTCTTCATCAGATCATGCAGAAAATTAAAATTTTATACACATCTCGAACATACTCGCTCAAGAACACCACCAGACGAGTTTTCATCATCCAAACTCAAACTTGAAGCTCCAGAGTCCACGGATCGCACCAGGGAACGTGTTTATAAGTTCTGATCATTGTTTTACACGCAGAAACTCGTCAGATTAGGTAATGATTCGTTTTAGCCTTTTAGTTCAATTTTGATTGATTAGATCTTGATTTTGAACGTAATGACATAGTTAGGATTGTTGATTATTGCCTAGATGATGGCTAGGATTGATTAGAAATGAAGAACACGATGTTCTAACGGTTAAATCCTTGTTTTGATCCGTTGTAATGCCCGGTTTGCATGAAATCACAACTATGATTATAATGGTTTAATCCATTTGATTATGACAATGTAGGTGATTAGCTTGGTTAATCTTTGAAATGCAAAGGTTAAATCTAAGTGTTTCAAACTAATCACAATCATTAACATACTCATTGGAACGATTATCTGATGTTTATGATAACTGTCAGATTAGTATGTTAAACATGGTTATTAAACCTATTCTAAGACTACATTGTGATATTTCATGATATTTGGGCAATCAATGATAAGGATTGATCATTTCTAAGCCATTAATCTGTTTAGGAACTATTTTAGCATTATAATCAACAACATTAACTATTTGATGACTTTCAAGGCAATGTCTTTGACATTGAACGTTCAGAAAAGATTTAATTAGTAGGTTAAAACATAAATAACTTATTAAGTGTAAACTGATGCAGAATTACACCATTAGTACCAGTTTACGAGGAATCTTGCTACCGTAAGATATCAAGTGAGTTCTTATAGCCCCGTTTTAAATGTAGTATCATTTTGGGCTGATATGCATGTTATAAAGTTCTTTTATGAAAATGATTGTATGTATGTATGTATAAAGTATTGTATGAAAGTGATTTTAACCTGATTATGGTCAGGTAAAGCATGTTTTCAGGAAAAGTATGTTTTCAGATAAAGAATGTTTTAAGTCTCAACTACGGTTGAGAAGTAAATGATTTTAAGAATCTCAGCTGAGATATAACGAGTGTTTTTAAAGTCTCAACGGCGGTTGAGAAAGAAATGATTATTTTTGTATAAGACACTCGACTGAGGTCGAGGAGGAAATGTAAGACACTCGACTGAGGTTGAGGAGGAAATGTACGACGCTCGACTGAGGTCGAGGAGGAAATGTAAGACGCTCGACTGAGGTTGAGGAGGAAATGTAAGACGCTCGACTGAGGTCGAGGAGGAAATGTAAGACCCTCGACTGAGGTCGAGGAGGAAATGTGGTTTTGCCAGCTGCGGTTGGGCAAAACTTGAGCACAGTGGTGAAAGTAGCCGCTTTTGCTTATGATGTTTAAAGAGTCCTGTGAAAACACGGGCCTGCCGACTGTGTGTCGCCAGTTGATGAAATCTTATGCATGTATAAGTTATCGACTTCGGGTTGATAGTTATAGAGCCTTGTGCTGCACAAGCCTGTTTGACTTCAGGGTCAGCAGTTGACGGTGAAGTTCATTCACTGTATGAGTGATGTTATGATGATATGTATGTTATGTAATTATGTTATGTATGTGATGAAATTATGATATGAGAACATGTATGTTATGTATTTAGATTATGCTATATGATGACATGAATGAATAAGAATTTTTCTAAGAAATGAACTTAGAACTCACCAGCATAAGCTGACTTGTTTTACATGCATATCAGGTTGAATAGATTGAGAAAGGAGACCAGAAAGGTTCATGGCATACATTGAAGACTACCCTGGCATAGACTGGCTATGTTATAAACCTAATAAAGATATGAGCTATGTGTAACACCCCGACCGATGGCGGAAACGTCGGGATGCCACGAGGGATGTGTAGATTGTTCAAAAGCTCGTGGGCATCTAAATCCAATCATCATATATCAATCAATCAACCAAAATAATTACACAAAAATCATGTTCATCATGAAATAGTTACAACACATACAAAATAGATTTAGCTATCTAACTTGTCACACCCCAGGCCGGCGGGAACGGATCGTGTTTTCCCGTCGGGCGGAAGGTTCCCGGGGCGCGATATCTTTGGGTGAAAATCAATTGATCAGATTGTTTACATAGCACATGAGATATAAATGAGAAATGCTAACATGACATGAAATAGAATTACAAAGTTAAATTACATTGTACATCATAATTTAACTAAGTAAATCTAATCAAAAGGAATCAATGAGTTTATATCTTGTATCTGTACAAGATATACAAAAGTGATTCAATGTTTTGTCATCCATAAGTATGCAATCAAAAGTAAGCTAGGTCTTCTAAAAGTCCACTAGCTTAGTACTTGCATATATGTATCTACACCTGTCCGTCACCTGAGAAAACATGCATTTAAACAAAGTCAACACTAGGTTGGTGAGTTCATAAGTAAGTTAATTGAAAACATTGATTCAGTCACATGCACAATCACAATATGTATTTTGTTACTTGTATGCCATTTGTTCACTTGTTCCTCCAATGGCTTCTCAATAGTTATATTTACAAGTAATATTTCATCCTAGTAGTGATGCTTATATATAGGGCATATGTAAGGGAACTAAGCCCTAGCCAACATCCCACCACATCACTACTATAACTCCACACAACTTGCAATACAACTATTGATTTCCATTCCCAATCCAATGTTCATGTCATTCTTGAATCCCCTGTGATAACTTGTATAGAATAATAATAATAATAATAATAATAATAATAATAATAATAATAATAATAATAATAATAATAATAATAATAATGTAATTGTAGTTATCAGACCGAAGTTTTAGATAACCATTATATGTTAAGGATATTAGATTTAATAATCTGTTCCTTGTATTATTCTATAATCTTGGGGTTAACTGTTGTTACACTTTTAAGTATTAAGAGTGTTAGTTAACCTCTTGAAATTTGTTCTTGAACTATAGTGCATAGAGCCTAAAAGGAATCCATTGAGATCCTCACGTAATCAGATTTCAATGCATCCGATTTACCTCTACCACTTTGTATGTCTTGCGTCCTCAACGAAAGCTATTACTAGTAGTGAAACATGAGGTAAGATCAATTCCTCAACCTACTAATCAATAGGATCCCGTTGGATTAATTACTTATCACTGCAGATTAATATCACCATGTGTCGCTTACCAGAACCTGACTTGAAGTCGCCCTGTCACCGGTCATACGTTACCGGCCAATGAATAAATACGATCAACATACTAGCCCTACAAGCTAGAGGTTTGTCAAACCTATGGTACCACTATGCTATCGTCGGTTTAGTCACGTCAAACTAACTGGTCAGCGAATTAAAGGGGCTTACATGATCTACTTGAACAATTTGGCACATGATTGAAATGATATAAATTCAACAGGTCAATAGTAATTAATTGTAATTGTATTCTTGTTCCCATTGTCATATGTTCTCAGTGATATTAACAAAGTTAAATAAGAGCTTGTCTTATTACGTTATGTTAATCATTTGAATGAATGATGTTGTTATCATGAAGTTACATTATCATGATTATCATTCCTTGTCCCTTGTCCTCTTGTAATATGTGTTGAATTGAAAGGCTAAGTGTTATAAGAACTAGTCTTATTACACTTACTTAATTCTTGTATCGAATGATGTAATAAAGATGTGTTATCTTTATATCATTCTTATGTCTTGTTCTTGTCATCTTGATCCTTGTAATTGTTTTTATGTTAATTCTTGTAAGAATAACTAAGTGTTGTAAGAGATAATCATACAACTATGTTATTCTATTGTATTGATGAGTTATGATATTATAATATCATAATCATCTTATTTTCCCTGTCATCATGCAGTCATACAAGCAAGCATACAATGATATATGATAATAAACAATTTAATATCATTTAATCAAAGTATTAGCAATATGTAAGCAAAACTTTTAAGTAAATAAAAGTAAAGCATGTTTCTCAGCCCCGAAAGTTTAAAATCAGTAAAGATTAAAGAAAAGGGGCATATGAACTCACCTTGTGATTGTTGGGTTGACTTAGCTTAAAAGAAAGAATACACGCGCTCTTTGTTGTGTCTGTTGTTGTCTTTACGATCCTGTATTGGTTTCACGTTGTTTGAAACTTGTAAGTGTAAGTTAATAGGTACTTGTGTGTGTGTGTGTATGTGTTAACCTTAAAATTGGCTAACACTCGCGGGTCTTGGTAGTCATTCGGCCCTTGTTTCAAGTGTCATAAATTATTGCAATTAGGTGTCTTTACATCGTGTGTATAGTCTTTATTTCACCCTTGAGATTGCTAAATCTTGTTATACTGTGTAAATCATGTGCTTTAATGTAAGGCCTAATAAATAACACAAGAATAATCTTAAGTTTTAGATAAAGTGTTATTAATCCTTAGTATTTATCACTGAGTTTAGGTTTATAAGTGTTCCATTTGTCTCCATACTACCCAATTTGTTAACATAATTAAACCAAGTTTTAGGCTTTAAAGACCAAAGTTTATTGTCACCTTGGTATTAACCCTTAACCAAAACCCAAGTATGATTATCTATTACTTTTAGTTCAAAATTGTGTTTATGGTTCTTATCACATGGGCCGAATGAAATGTAACTGGGCCGGTTGACACATGGCCAATTACATGGGCCTGTTTAGATTGCATTGGGCCTGAATCAGCCTCTTGGGCTGAACAGCAGGCCTTGGGCCAAGTCAGTGGGCCTTGGTCTCAATAGTGGGCCAAATGAGTTCTCTGAACCAAGCTGTTGGGCCAGAACCAATGCAGTGGGCCTGGACAAAGTTATTGGGCTGAATGAAAGTTATCAGGGTTTAGGCCTGCTTTGTTGTGACTTGGGCCGAACGAAATACAATCTGTCCATATGAATATGGCCGAATGAAAGTAAGGTGGCCGGACATGGTGTTCAGTCGAATGAAGATGTCACTCGACTAAGGGTTGCCGAATGGGGTCTGGCCCAGCGAAGGGGAAGGCTTTGGCCGAATGGGGCTCAGGTGAGTCGGCCGAATGGTGGCTCATTCGAAGCTGAGGTGGCGAATGAAAGGCTCTAATAGACCTGGACTCATGGGGGTGGCCGAAAGAGTTTGCTATGGCCGAATAGGAGACATGGCCGAATGAGGTTGGCCGACTAAGGTGGTGCAGGCGAATGAGGTGGCTCCGGCGAATGTGCCTGGTGGTTCGGCGAATGTGGTGGTCGAATGGTGATTCACGAATGGGGTGACTAGCATATGAAGGTGGTCGAATGGATTCATTCGACGAATGGGTGGGTTTCATTCGACTGTGGTTCGGTAGTGGCTACATTCGGCGGCCCCATGACTTTCGGCCGAATGGACTCCTTCGCTGAGCTGGATGGGTGGGCGACCATGGGTGTTCGAACCCGTGGCTATTCGAGCTAGTGGTGGTGTTCCATGGTGAGGTAATGCAAAGGTGTGTTTTCGCGGTGTAGGGCTTGAAGGCTAAAACCGGTTTAATGGTGGTGGTTGACCAAGGGGTTGAAAACCCTAATTTTCGGAATGTTTGCAGCTTCATACCTCAATTTTTGATGGGTTTCCTTCTAGATCGGTTGTACTTTCGTGTAGAGCATGATGAGAGCTTCAAGTAGGTTCAAGAATGGATGAATTTGGTGAAGAAATGAAGAAGTTATGGAAGAGAGAAGGTTGGGAATGGGGGTGGGTTTCAAAACCGGGAATAGGGTTTTTAGGTGAAGAAGATGAAGTGGAAATGAGAAAATTAAACTCATTTATGGTTATTTATACCCCGCGGGTGTTCGGGTTCGTTTTTGCTGCTCGGTTCGCGTTCTCGTTACGTTTCTGGAAAATTACGCGTAATTTAAATGGATTTAAATAAAATAGGTTAATTTAATTATTTTGATGAGTTTCAAAATTGTAAAACGTTATTTATTTTATTTTATTAAATTATTTTCGTTCGTGACGTGTTTTCGTTTCGTCAGATCGCGTCACCCTCGCATGTAATTCGTTCGAATCGTCACCCGAACGAATACGACGATGGTTTTGCTTGCTGACTTTTGTTTTCTACTTTCCAGTCATTATTTCAGAACTCTAAACTCACAGATATGTTTGTGTGAATCGTCACCCACGCAAACACACTGTCAGTTCGTTATTCTGAAATAACACTGTATTCGTGTTTTAGTTGTGTTTCCTCACTGTCGGACTCAACTATACATACTGTTTTCACATTGTTCTTGTACTGATTCGTCGGCCATCTGATTCCTGTCATCTGTGGACGTCAGATCGCAACCGATATGTTTTTGTTGTTCGCTTGTAAACTGTTGTTTCTCTTGATTCGTTGTGTTAACTGTAATTAAGTTTTCACTTAATAAACACAACTAATATTTCAAATGTGCGTTGTACTTAATGTATTTAAGTTTGCACTAAAATACGTACAACTGTGTATTGTATTCTGAATTCTGATAATGCGATAATTGTTCATGTACATGTATTTACACATAGTATAAGGTGAAAGTACACATACCGTACGGACTTGCCGGACGATCTGGCACTTGCTGTTACAGTCTCCCCTTGTTAAAGAAATTTCGTCCCGAAATTTAAGCATTGAAGTCGGGTTTTAATTCTCGAACAGATGGGGATACTTTGCTTTCATGTTGTCCTCGCGCTCCCAGGTAAACTCTGGTCCACGCTTGGAGTTCCATCGAACCTTTACAATAGGGATACGGCTTCGTTTCAGTCTCTTGACTTCACGTTCCATAATCTCTACAGGTTCTTCAATGAAGTGTAATTGTTCATCAATTTGTATCTCTTCCAATGGTATGATCAATGTTTTGTCTACTAAGCACCTCTTGAGATTTGATACATGAAACACATCGTGTACCCCACTGAGTTCATCAGGGAGTCTGAGTCTGTATGCCACAGGACCTATGCGTTGAGTAATTGTGACAATCCGACTTTTCGAATTGACTTCGTTAACTGAGAATAGTGAGATCACGGGCCCAACAAGACAAGTTAGGCCCAATGAATCAAAGACAGACCAAATAAGGCCAGTGTAGGCCAATGGGGTTTAGGTAGGCCCAATAAGGCCAAGGTAGGCCAGGTAGGCCCAATGAGACCAAGGTAGGCCCAATCAAGCCCAAGTTAGGCCCAATAGCATTTAGGAGGCTCAATTGGGTTAATCAGGCCCAATACTAGTTCAAGTAACCAATTAGTGACAATTCGGCTTTTCCGGATTAACACTGTTAGTAAAAATTAGCAATATTTTCACGAAATTAGGTAATGTAGCAAACTAGAAGAGCTTGATTTGAACAAAATGGGTCTAGATACATTAGAACTACAAGGATTATATTTGTAATATCAACAAATTAGGAAGTTTGACTTTTTAGAAGTCAAAATTCGTGAAAAAGCCTAGAAAGTTACAAATTGGCATTAAGATTTGATAATTAATTGTGTTAAACGTTTTTTTGTCATCATATTGATAATTATAACAGCTTCCATACGTTACTAGCACATTAATTCATCGAATTAAAGTAAATTGATGATTAAAATTCGAAACCGTTTGCAATGAATATCAAATTCATATAACCGATTACAATTCACAAAAATTGATACTCCAGAACCTTTAGTCGGCATTGCTAGGGTCTTTTGCATCATAGAATTTGAAGTGAGAAGCTGTAAATCGAAGAACTCGAGGGTGAGGAGGCCGAAACAAAACCAACTAACCGATCTGTAGCAATTCGGGAACCATTCGGGTAAGTATCATCATCTACACATTCTTTGTAACATTTCTAAGTAAATCCCCAACCCAATTGAACCTGAAGATCACGAATTTTAAATGTTCAAATTTTAGGGTTCATAGTGTGGGACGATTTGGGGATTTCGTATCAAATGAACTTGGTAATCAAATTAATATGCATAGGGAGTTTCTGAATATGTCGATTGAGAATAAATCTATATTGAATTCGTTTAACATCATCGAATTGATAAAGTTCGAGTTCTAGAGTTTATAGAAATAACGAAATTGGGGATTCTGAGATAATTGAGTTTGATTTTTGAATTAAACATCATGGAGAGGGTCGACACTCTCTGTGTAGTAGAAACCCCATGAATTTGAGAACGGTTGATCATCAATTCAATCGATTCAAATTGGGAATAAAGGAACTTGAGTTCGAATATGAGTATAACCGATTAATCAGGTTATGATTAATCATTTTCAAATTAAAAGCACATGAATGGTCGTTCGAACCCATGGAATAGAAACCCTATGGCGATGGAGTCGATTGAGTTCAAATCATGGATCAATTAGAACCATTTGTTTCGGTTTAGGTTAAAAAGGGGAAACTGACCCATGGGTGTTCAAAATCAATTAAAACAGGCCCTAATGCAAAAATGTGAGTTAGTCGGATTGGTTTGAGCGTGGGGTTTGGTCTAGGAGGTCAAGGGTTCGACCCTTGCCTCTGTCAATTTTTGAAACTTAAATCATTTTAGTGTTTCAGTCATAAGTTTCTCATTTTAAATCCGATTCGACTCGTTCGAAGTGCGTTAGAACCAGAATTAAATTCCGAACGTATTCGAATAATAAAATTCATATTTTAACTCGAAAACGTAGTCGCGTATAATTACGCTTATTTAAATATAATCGAATACGATTACATGATTTCATTAAACGATTTTAAAGTCACGCGTATTTCTATATGCACGTTCCTAACAATCTAACATACGTGTGATGACACGTATGTGATTTCAAACATAAGGCGATATCCCGAATAACACAACGATTATTGTTGAAACACAGATTTCTCGTAGAAGACAGTTTACGCGATTTCTTGTGTGTTTGATCATTCCATCACTATCAAAGGTGCGTACACGGCCCCTTTCTTATTTTAACTGTTTTGGGGGAGAAAACATGTGCAACAAACGCTTTTAGATACATATCACTTGCATGAGTTAGCTGTTTACATTAAGTGCAAACATAGCATTACAAAGCTTCTCTTTCGAACCGTTTAATTTGCCGGAGCGCAAAGCGTGGTAGTTGAAGATAGATCTATTGGGTTTGATAAACCTCACTTGGTAGATGGGATCTACACTGGTGTTTGACTGACCAAACACACACATTGCTATTGTTCGTGCTAGACAATAGTGTTAAGGCAAAAACATGCTATAGCATGGCAACTCGTCAGCTTCGGTGTCGACCACTTATGTAAATAGTTTATATGACTAGCTATCATGACTGTGCATGTGTAATTATGTTATCTGCAAACTTTATATTCAAACTGTGGTTTCAACATTTGTGAATGCTTAAACCTGTGTATGCACCAACCATTGTGTTGACTTGATTTACATGTTTTCTCAGGACGCTAAGGCGCGCATTAAAGCTGGCATGGACTAGGAGATAGAGTCGCATGCATTTTAAACATTTTAGATATTTGGATTTAAACATTTGGAACTTTGTATTGTATTTTACATTTTTCAACTGTTACTGGTTTTATAACGCTTCTGCAAATTTTGAAAACTCTGATGTTATGTTTTAAAGACCAAAGTATGTTTTGAAATTCATATAGAGGTCTTCGTTATGTCTAATGATCTGAGATCCTGGTTTGTCACGTTCCCAAACGGTATGATTCCGTTAGTTGGAAATTTGGGGGTGTGACAGATTGGTATCAGAGCCATTGGTTATAGCGAACTAGGTTTGCATTGGTAGACTTAGACTATAACTGTAGACATTAGACACACTTGCTTACACGATAGTTTGTATGCACTTACATATGGCATTATGTAACAGATATGGCATCATCGTCTAAGCGTATTCTTGATAAGGAGTCACATGTGGAAATTGAAGCAGCTAAGAAGAGGAAACTGGAGCCAGTGGATGATACTATTCACTATGGCGAGGATATTCACATTAGACCCAGAGGGAGCAGCCATTATTGGCAATGGTTCCCTAATCTCATCCGTAGCTGGGTACGCGAGGAGAGGGTGCCTCCTCCATCCGCTACTTCATCTACTACTGGCATATGGACATTACCGGCTCTAGGGTATCCGCTAGAGCAAGCATTTGCTGCATTCGTGGCACGTATGGATCGAGAGATCCGTAACATGCGCGAGGCGGCAGGGGCAATCACAGGATTGTTGGAAAGCAACAACTGGATTATGGATAAATGGAGGAGTCTTAAGGAGGAACTGATTCGTACAGATGAATTACATGAGAATCTGGTGGAGGATGTGGAAATGATGCGAAATACTATTGTTGAACTCACCAACCGACTTCAAGATGCTGAATTTCGTGCAACTATGGCCGAGGCACGACAACAAGAGACGGAACTACGTGCGGCTATGGCCGAGGCAAGGGCCGAAGAGGCCATTGCACTATCTAATGCGGCTAGGCCTGTAAACGAACCGAACGAACACGAACACAGGCATGTTCGTGTTCGTTCGTTTAAACTTAACCGAACACGAACACGAACACGAACACCTTAACGAACACGAATTTTGTGTTCGTGTTCGTTTATTAAGAAAATGAATATGTTCGTGTTCGTTTATGTTCGTTCATTAATAAATTAAACGAACTGTTCATGAACATAAACGAACACAAACGAACATAAATAAACGAACAAACATAAATGTACATTTTTTTAACACCATTGAACAATCATAAATGAACATGAACACTATTGAACAAGCATAAACGAACACAATTGAACAAGTATAAAGGAGCATAAACGACATGTCTCTTAAATGTAAATACATATCATTCGTAAATTAGTCAGTTAACCGAATAAAAACTAACATTACATAGTTAATGAACATAAACGAACATTAACGAACACAAATAAACGAACATAACCGAACTGTTCATGAACATAAATAAACGAACACAAGGTATGTTCATGTTCGTTCATTTAATTAAACGAACACAAATTTTGTGTTCGTGTTCGTTCATTAATTAAATAAACGAACATAAACGAACTCCTTACCGAACAGTTCACGAACAGTTCATGAACTGTTCGGTTCGTTTACAGGCCTAAATGCGGCTATAGATGGAACTAATGTAGTCGGGGATTTGGCCGAGCAAGCATTGATACTTGTCACCGAACATATACAGTATGATCATGGTGCAGAGAGTGGTCCACCAGAACAGGCTGATTCATCTCCTAGTGTTGCACCACCAAATGCTGGAGTTTAACTACTTTATGTTATTTACCTTTCAATTAACAAACTTGTATGGGTGGGTTGTACTCATAAAAGTAGATTCCGGGTTTAGTTGTTTTGCGTCTCTTTGACAAACAATTGTAAGCACTAGTTTATCATAAATGATTAAGAATTGTTACCTTAATGGCTATGGTAGTGTGTTACATATTTACTTTGTGCATGAGTGATGATTATGCGATGGGTGTAGTCTCATTATGTGTATTTGTAAATAGGAAGATCATGGTTGGAGGAAACATTAACATGACCGCAACGGAAGTTGAGGCATTTATTAACACTCGAATTACCGAGACAATCGCAAACTATAAGCAAACATACCAAACAGGACCACATGATTCAACGGGGGGACTGGTAAACCCACAAATGTGCACGTTCAAGACATTCTTGGACTGCAAACCACGTAATTTCAAAGGATCGGAAGGAGCCGTTGGACTTCTTCGATGGATTGAACAGTTAGAATCGGTGTTTGAGATGTGCAATTGTCCGGAAGAAAACAAGGTCAGATACACTATTGGTACTCTGGAGGGTTCAGCCTTGACATGGTGGAACTCTACCGTACAGACACTCGGTTTGAATACAGCCAATGCACTTACTTGGATCGGATTCAAAATCCTGTTGCAGGAGGAGTATTGTTCCCGTAATGAAATGCAAAAACTTGAGGATGAATACGGGCAACTCAAGATGAAAGGTTCTAATATTGAGGAATACACTACTCGATTCCAGCAATTAGCAAGACTCTTACCGCACAGGGTAACCCCATCTAGCAAGTGGATCAAGAGATACATTGGAGGGCTGGTATCTCAGGTCCGAAAATTGATCATGTCTGCAAACCCTACTACCATACAGCAAGCTGTTCAACTGGCACACCAACTGATTGATCAAGCGATGCAACGAGGGACACTACCCAAACGAACAGTAACAGCTAAAGTGGGAGACCACAAAAGAAAATGGAATAGCATTGATTCCAAGAATTTCACTCAGCAGTCATTTCAGAAAAATCGCAAGCAGGAATTCAACAAGACTCATCACAATCCAAACAATAACCAACAGACATCGGGAGGGTATAAGGGTAGATGCCCGAAGTGTAACAAATGTGGATTCCATCACTTTGGGAATCAATGTGACAAAAACCGATGTCAGCGATGCAGAAAGATAGGTCATGTAGCAAAAGACTGTCGAGGGGAACTTCAGACAAGCTCACTCAACCGGGACAACACACAGAAAGGATGTTTTGAGTGTGGCTTATCAGGACACTTCAAGAAGGAGTGCCCACAACTCAAGAAAAGAAGGGCTAATGACATAACTACAAAAGGAAACAGCAACAACAACACAAATGTTGTTCGGACAGGGCTTTTGTGATTAGAAGACGTCAGGCACGGGAAGATCCCAACGGCGTTACGGGTACGTTTCTCTTGAATTACCACTCTGCCTCTATGATATTTAACACTGGTGCAGATCGGGGTTTAGAAAACCCATACACTATAGAACTAGCTAGTGATAGTTAGTTGTGGTAAACCATATTTCTAAAGGATGTGTTCTTGACTTGATGGGTTAAACACATGACATTGACTTTATGCCTACCGCCTTAGGCAGTTTTGATGTAGTCATTGACCTGGACTAGTCGTTCAAACACCAGGCTGAAACAGTAGGCTATCAAAAGGTCGTTCGTATATCGCTTTCATATGGAGAGACACTGTATGTACAAGGTGAGAAGAGCAGTACGCCACTGCGTCTCATATCTTGTGTGAAAGCGTACAAATGTCTGCGTAAAGGTCATACAGCAGTTATGGCACTTATAACTGAGAAGCCGGTAGTTGAGAAGAAGATAGAAGACATCCCAGTAGTTTGTGAATTCCCTGAAGTATTTCCAGAAGACCTACCGGGGTTACCACCTATCAGACAGGTGGAATTTCGAATCGACCTTACACCAGATGCAACACCGATAGCTAGAACGCCTTATCGACTTGCACCGTCAGAGATGCAAGAATTATCTATACAACTACAAGAGTGGTTGGATAAGGGCTTTATACGACCTAGTTTTTCACCGTGGGGAGCTCCAGTCTTATTTGTTAAGAAAAAGGACGGGGTTTTCCGTATGTGTATCGATTACCGGGAACTTAACAAAGTTACCATAAAAAAAAACCGGTATCCGTTACCTAGAATTGACGATCTGTTCGATCAGTTGCAAGGTTCGAGTTGCTACTCGAAGATTGATCTCAGATCGGGTCATCATCAACTAAGAGTTCAAGAAGAAGATATTCCAAAGACAGCATTCAGAACGCGCTATGGCCATTATGAGCTTTTGGTCATGCCAATCGGGTTGACAAACGCTCCAGCAGTATTCATGGATCTCATGAATCGTGTTTGTAAACCTTATCTTGATAAGTTTGTCATTGTTTTCAATGATGACATTCTCATCTGTTCTCAGGCTGAGGGGGAGCATGCTGAACATATTCGATTGCTGTTGGAATCACTGAAACAAGAACAATTGTACGCTAAGTTCTCAAAATGTGGCTTTTGGATGCGAGAAGTTCAATTCCTGGGTCACATAGTCAATGAAAAGGGTATACATGTTGATCCAGCAAAGATTGAAGCGATTAATAATTGGGAAGTACCAAAAGACCCCTACCGAGGTACGACAATTCCTTGGTTTGGCAGGTTAGGATCGACGATTCATTGAGGGATTCTCAAAGATCGCTCAACCATTCACAGCTCTTACGCACAAGGGAACGAAGTATAACTGGACGGATAAACAGGAAACTGCATTCCAGTTGTTAAAACAGAAACTCTGCAGTGCACCGATTCTGTCCTTACCGGAAAGGACGGAAGACTTTGTAGTGTATTATGACGCATCTGCACAGGGTTTGGGATGTGTTGATGCAACGTGATAAAGTGATTGCTTATGCCTCAAGACAACTACGACCACACGAAAAGAATTACACTACTCATGACTTGGAGTTAGGAGCAGTGGTGTTTACTTTGAAGATTTGGAGGCATTATTTGTATGGAACTAAGTGTACTATTTGCACTGATCATAAGAGTTTGCAACATATCTTTGATCAGAAGGAGCTTAATATGAGGCAACGACGATGGGTTGAGTTGTTGAACGATTATGAGTGTGCGATTAAATATCACCCGGAAAAAGCTAATGTGGTAGCTGATGCTTTAAGCAGAAAAGATACTTCAGCAAGACGGGTACGCGCACTTATGATGACAATCCATATTGACTTACCTGACAAGGTACGCAGTGCTCAGCTCGAGGCCTTGAAAACGGAAAACTTGGTACAGGAATCTCTATGAGGGATGGAAACACAGTTGGATGTGAAGTCTGATGGAAGTCGTTATTTCATAGATCGACTGTGGATACCTTTGTAGGGAGGTTAAGGGAACTTGTGATGGATGAGACACACAAGTCCAGGTATTCAGTCCATCCAGGATCAGACAAGATGTATCATGACTTGAAGGCACTGTATTGGTGGCCTCACATGAAAGCTGATATTGCTAAGTACGTTAACAAATGTTTGACTTGTTCGAAAGTCAAAGTTGAATATCAGAATTCATCTGGTTTACTGTAACAACCAGAAATACCAATGTGGAAATGGGAACAGATTTCGATGGATTTCATTACTAAGTTACCCCGTACACCGAGTGGTTGTGATACGATATGGGTAATTGTCGATCGATTAACGGAATCTGCACACTTCTTAGCAATCAAGGAAACTGATAAGATGGAGAAACTGACTCGCATCTACATCAAAGAAGTGGTAGCACGGCATGGCGTGCCAATCTCTATCATATCAGATCGGAATGCCCGATTTGCTTCCAACTTTTGGAAATCTCTTCATAAGTCATTGGGACTCGCTTGGATATGAGTACCGCCTATCATTCACAGACCGACGGTCAAAGTGAACGCACGATTCAAACGCTAGAGGATATGTTACGAGCTTGTGTAATTGACTTTGGTGATAACTGGGAAAACCAGTTATCGTTGGTGGAATTCTCTTACAAATCCAGAACAGTATGGCAGCGGTTCGGGAGCGACAGAAGAGCTATGCTGACAAACGTCGTAAACCGTTGGAATTTCAAGTAGGAGACCGAGTTCTTCTAAAGGTAGCACCTTGGAAAGGTGTGATACGATTCGGAAAGCGCGGGAAGCTTAGTCCACGTTACGTAGGACCTTTTGAGATCCTGAAAAGGATTGGTCCGGTTGCGTATCAACTCAATTACCGAATAAACTCAATGGAGTTCATGATGTATTTCATGTTTCGAACTTAAAGAAACGTTTTCCTGCTGAAACATTGGTAGTACCACTTGAAGAAATGCAAATGGACGAACAGTTACGATTCGTTGAGGAACCAGTTGAAATCATGGATCGAGAGGTCGAACAACTCAAACAAAGCAAGATTTCGATAGTCAAAGTTCGGAGGAATTCACGACGGGATCCTGAATTCACATGAGAAAGAGAAGACCAAATGATGAAAAAGTATCCCTACTTATTCAAAACAACAACAAACATTATGAAGGCACGTTAAATTTCGGGACGAAATTTCCTTCAACAAGGGGATGATGTGATATTTCACACTCTAACTGTAAGCACAAACACCGTATACTATTGATTTCCTTGCAGAATGCAAACACAAACATTTCATAGTAGTATATATATATGATCAATTTCAAATAGTGTGCTACATTTCAAACATTACATTTGATGTACTACATTTCATGATGGTACAATCATGAACGGTTAAACAATAGTGGAGTTACATATAGAAGAAACCAGAATAATTGTGTAAGGTAAATTGACGAATACAGGGGCGAAGAAACCAGAATAATTGTGTAAGGTAAATTGACGAATACAGGGGCCCATGTACTCGTGAATTTACAGGTACGCATGAATTTTGGAAGTTTCTATTTGGTCGACTACATTCAAACATTTGCTATATGTGAGATTACATAGTACAGTATATGAACACTTTATTCAATTGGTTTTGTTACAAACATTTGTGTTACATTACATTTCATACATTTTATGTGCTACATATCATATGTTACATGTTATGGTAGTACATGCATGATTAGTTACACACATTTTGTTATGTGCGGGGTTGCATAGTACAAACAGTACACTCACTATGTGTGAGGTTACACAACACAATATGATCAAACACAAACAGCCACAGTTAGGTGAACTAACTAGTGTACACATAAACAGTCACATTGAACGATCACATTTAGTTGTGATGTTGCAAGCATTAAACTTTGTGTGTGAGTAAACACAAGCACACAGAATGATCAAACCACACTAACACGTACGATTTAAACTCGTAAGTAGTTTCCTAACTACTCCTAACATTTACTAATTTTCGGGACGAAAATTCCTTCAACAAGGGGATGATGTGACAATCCGACTTTTCGAATTGACTTCGTTAACTGAGAATAGTGAGATCACGGGCCCAACAAGACAAGTTAGGCCCAATGAATCAAAGACAGACCAAATAAGGCCAGTGTAGGCCAATGGGGTTTAGGTAGGCCCAATAAGGCCAAGGTAGGCCCAATGAGACCAAGGTAGGCCCAATCAAGCCCAAGTTAGGCCCAATAGCATTTAGGAGGCTCAATTGGGTTAATCAGGCCCAATACTAGTTCAAGTAACCAATTAGTGACAATTCGGCTTTTCCGGATTAACACTGTTAGTAAAAATTAGCAATATTTTCACGAAATTAGGTAATGTAGCAAACTAGAAGAGCTTGATTTGAACAAAATGGGTCTAGATACATTAGAACTACAAGGATTATATTTGTAATATCAACAAATTAGGAAGTTTGACTTTTTAGAAGTCAAAATTCGTGAAAAAGCCTAGAAAGTTACAAATTGGCATTAAGATTTGATAATTAATTGTGTTAAACGTTTTTTTGTCATCATATTGATAATTATAACAGCTTCCATACGTTACTAGCACATTAATTCATCGAATTAAAGTAAATTGATGATTAAAATTCGAAACCATTTGCAATGAATATCAAATTCATATAACCGATTACAATTCACAAAAATTGATACTCCAGAACCTTTAGTCGGCATTGCTAGGGTCTTTTGCATCATAGAATTTGAAGTGAGAAGCTGTAAATCGAAGAACTCGAGGGTGAGGAGGCCGAAACAAAACCAACTAACCGATCTGTAGCAATTCGGGAACCATTCGGGTAAGTATCATCATCTACACATTCTTTGTAACATTTCTAAGTAAATCCCCAACCCAATTGAACCTGAAGATCACGAATTTTAAATGTTCAAATTTTAGGGTTCATAGTGTGGGACGATTTGGGGATTTCGTATCAAATGAACTTGGTAATCAAATTAATATGCATAGGGAGTTTCTGAATATGTCGATTGAGAATAAATCTATATTGAATTCGTTTAACATCATCGAATTGATAAAGTTCGAGTTCTAGAGTTTATAGAAATAACGAAATTGGAGATTCTAAGATAATTGAGTTTGATTTTTGAATTAAACATCATGGAGAGGGTCGACACTCTCTGTGTAGTAGAAACCCCATGAATTTGAGAACGGTTGATCATCAATTCAATCGATTCAAATTGGGAATAAAGGAACTTGAGTTCGAATATGAGTATAACCGATTAATCAGGTTATGATTAATCATTTTCAAATTAAAAGCACATGAATGGTCGTTCGAACCCATGGAATAGAAACCCTATGGCGATGGAGTCGATTGAGTTCAAATCATGGATCAATTAGAACCATTTGTTTCGGTTTAGGTTAAAAAGGGGAAACTGACCCATGGGTGTTCAAAATCAATTAAAACAGGCCCTAATGCAAAAATGTGAGTTAGTCGGATTGGTTTGAGCGTGGGGTTTGGTCTAGGAGGTCAAGGGTTCGACCCTTGCCTCTGTCAATTTTTGAAACTTAAATCATTTTAGTGTTTCAGTCATAAGTTTCTCATTTTAAATCCGATTCGACTCGTTCGAAGTGCGTTAGAACCAGAATTAAATTCCGAACGTATTCGAATAATAAAATTCATATTTTAACTCGAAAACGTAGTCGCGTATAATTACGCTTATTTAAATATAATCGAATACGATTACATGATTTCATTAAACGATTTTAAAGTCACGCGTATTTCTATATGCACGTTCCTAACAATCTAACATACGTGTGATGACACGTATGTGATTTCAAACATAAGGCGATATCCCGAATAACACAACGATTATTGTTGAAACACAGATTTCTCGTAGAAGACAGTTTACGCGATTTCTTGTGTGTTTGATCATTCCATCACTATCAAAGGTGCGTACACGGCCCCTTTCTTATTTTAACTGTTTTGGGGGAGTAATATGTGCAACAAACGCTTTTAGATACATATCACTTGCATGAGTTAGCTGTTTACATTAAGTGCAAACATAGCATTACAAAGCCTTCTCTTTCGAACCGTTTAATTTGCCGGAGCGCAAAGCGTGGTAGTTGAAGATAGATCTATTGGGTTTGACAAACCTCACTTGGTAGATGGGATCTACGCAGGTGTTTGACTGACCAAACACACACATTGCTATTGTTCGTGCTAGACAATAGTGTTAAGGCAAAAACATGCTATAGCATGGCAACTCGTCAGCTTCGGTGTCGACCACTTATGTAAATAGTTTATATGACTAGCTATCATGACTGTGCATGTGTGATTATGTTATCTGCAAACTTTATATTCAAACTGTGGTTTCAACATTTGTGAATGCTTAAACCTGTGTATGCACCAACCATTGTGTTGACTTGATTTACATGTTTTCTCAGGACGCTAAGGCGCGCATTAAAGCTGGCATGGACTAGGAGATAGAGTCGCATGCATTTTAAACATTTTAGATATTTGGATTTAAACATTTGGAACTTTGTATTGTATTTTACATTTTTCAACTGTTACTGGTTTTATAACGCTTCCGCAAATTTTGAAAACTCTGATGTTATGTTTTAAAGACCAAAGTATGTTTTGAAATTTATATAGAGGTCTTCGTTATGTCTAATGATCTGAGATCCTGGTTTGTCACGTTCCCAAACGGTATGATTCCGTTAGTTGGAAATTTGGGGGTGTGACAGTAATCTCAAACGGTCCAACATACCGAGGTGCTAGCTTGCCCTTAGCCCCAAACCGAACTACGCCTTTCCATGGGGACACTTTCAACATGACTCGGTCACCCACATCGAATTCCAAAGGCTTGCGCCGTTTGTCTGCGTAACTCTTTTGGCGGCTACGTGTTGCTTGTAATCGTTGTTGTATCTGGGCAATCTTATCAGTAGTTTCCTGAATAAGTTCACGCCCAGTTATTCTAGTGTCTCCCACTTCGGTCCAACAAATTGGAGACCGACATTTTCTACCATAGAGTGCTTCAAAAGGAGCACATCCAATGCTGCTGTGGTAGCTATTGTTGTAGGAGAACTCAATGAGTGGTAAATGTGTGTCCCAACTTCCACCGAAGTCTAGGATGCATGTTCTTAACATATCCTCTAGAGTTTGAATGGTGCGCTCGCTTTGTCCATCCGTTTGTGGATGATAAGCAGTGCTCAAGTTAACACTTGTCCCTAAGGATTGTTGCAATGATTGCCAGAACCGCGAAGTAAATCGACTGTCCCGGTCTGAAATATTAGATAGTGGCACACCATGCCTCACTACTATTTCATCAATGTATAGTCTTGCAAGCTTCTCCATCTTGTAAGTCTCTCTGATCGGTAAGAAATGTGCGGACTTGGTTAATCTATCAATGATAACCCAAATCGAATCGTGTCCGCTGGAAGTGCGGGGTAGCTTGGTAATGAAATCCATAGCTATTTGTTCCCACTTCCATTGAGGTATCTCTGGTTGTTCCAGCAAACCCGAAGGTTTCTGGTGTTCAGCTTTGACTTTGGCACATGTGATACATTTGCCAACATAAGTAGCAATGTCTTTCTTCATGCCTGGCCACCAATAAAACGACCTAAGGTCTTGGTACATCTTATCGGTACCAGGATGAATTGAGTAACATGACTTGTGTGCCTCGTCAAGAATGAGTGTTTGAAGTTCATCTACTGCCGGGATCCAAACACGATCCAGATAGTAAATAACTCCGTCTTGTCTTGTCTCGAAATGTTTCTCGGCTCCACAATCGAGCTCGCGTTTCAGGTTGTTTCTTGCCACTGCCTCCTGTTGTGCTTGTAAAATGTGATCTCTCAAACTTGTTTGCACCGTCATTCCCATAGCGCGAACGCGTAAGGGTTTGACTCTTTCCTTCCGACTCAAAGCATCTGCAACGACATTTGCTTTGCCCGGATGGTATTTGATCACACAATCGTAATCGTTCAGGAGCTCGACCCAACGTCTCTGTCTCATGTTAAGCTCCTTTTGATCAAATATGTGTTGTAAACTCTTGTGATCTGTGAAGATAGTGCACTTGGTACCATAAAGGTAATGTCTCCAAATCTTTAGTGCAAAAACAACAGCTCCCAGTTCAAGATCATGTGTCGTATAATTCTTCTCGTGTATCTTCAGCTGTCGTGAGGCATAAGCAATGACTTTGTCTCGTTGCATCAAAACACATCCGAGTCCCTGATGGGAAGCATCACAGTAAACTACAAAGTCATCACTGCCTTCTGGGAGTGTTAGGATTGGAGCATGGCACAATTTTTGTTTCAGTGTCTGGAATGCCTCTTCTTGTTTATAGGTCCACACAAAAGGTTCAGACTTCTGTGTGAGTTTGGTGAGAGGCAAGGCTATCTTAGAGAAATTCGAAATGAATCTCCTGTAATAACCTGCCAATCCCAAAAATGATCGGATCTCTGTCGGTGTTGTAGGCACATCCCAGTTCTTGATTGCTTCTATCTTGGCAGGATCCACATGAATACCATCACTGTTAATCACGTGACCCAAAAACTGAACTTCCCTTAACCAAAATTCACATTTAGAGAATTTGGCATAGAGTTGTTCTCCTTTCAGAAGCTCCAAAACTGTCCTGAGGTGTTGCTCATGTTCTTTCTCGTTCTTTGAATAAATCAGTATATCGTCAATAAAGACGATCACAAACTGATCTAGATACGGCTTGCACACCCGGTTCATTAAGTCCATGAACACAGCCGGTGCGTTCGTCAATCCGAATGGCATCACCATGAATTCGTAATGACCATATCGGGTACGAAAAGCCGTCTTTGGTATGTCTTCTTCTTGAATCCGGAGCTGATGATAACCTGATCTCAGGTCTATCTTTGAGAAGTACTGTGCTCCCTGTAACTGATCGAACAAATCATCAATCCTCGGTAACGGGTACCGATTCTTGATGGTGAGTTTGTTGAGTTCTCGATAATCGATGCACATTCTGAAAGTTCCATCCTTCTTTTTCTCAAAAAGAACCGGAGCTCCCCACGGGGAAAAGCTCGGTCGGATGAATCCTTTATCGAGAAGTTCTTGCAACTGGTTGGACAACTCTTGCATCTCCGATGGTGCGAGTCTGTAGGGAGACTTGGCTACAGGAGTTGCTCCCGGAATCAAATCGATGCGGAACTGCACCGCTCTCTCGGGTGGCAGTCCCGGTAAGTCATCCGGAAACACTTCTGTAAAATCTCTCACAATCGGTACATCTTGAATCTTGATTTCTTTCTTGTCTTTCTGAATCACGTGAGCTAGGAATGCCACACATTGTTTCCGTAAGCACTTGCGAGCTTTCATGCACGAGATTATCTTGACACTGCGTTTCGCTTGGTCTCCACGAATCTCCAAGACCTCATTGTTTTCCATAGGAATACGTAGTAGTTTATCGGAACAGATGAACTCAACTCGGTTAAGAGTTAGCCAATCCATTCCAATGATGATGTCGAAACTGCCCAGCTCCATCGGTATCAAGTCGATGGAAAATGTATGATCACCAAGTGTTAGTGGGCAATTTCTAAGTACTGTGTCAACTGAAATCTGTTTGCCATTAGCTATCTCAATAGTATAAGGGGAGTCTAATGATTCCTCAACATGATTAAGATGGCTAGCAAAATCGGATGAGATAAAACTCTGATCCGCACCAGTATCAAATAATATAGAGGCATAGAAATCAGATAGAAGAAATGTACCCGTAATGACGTTCGGGTCTTGTCTAGCTGCAGCAGCTCCTATCTGAAAGGCTCGTCCTCTTGGTGCTTGAGCCCTTTGTTGATTTCTCTTGGGGCAATCCCTAGAGAAGTGACCAGGTTCACCACAGTTGTAGCAAGACCTGCGATCAGTAGCAGCAGTAGTAGTAGCTGCATTGTTGTTTCTGTTTGGAGCTCCCGTGCTCCTGCAGCGGTTTGCCCAGTGGCCAAACTTTCCACAGTTTGTGCATTGCATGCACTAAGAGTATGGCGCATGATGATACTGACAAGTATTGCACAAAGGTGCAGTGCCAGTGTAGGGTTTCCTGACTTGTAGTGGTGGTGGCTGATTAAGCATTGGGGCTTGAGTAGTGGTAGCAAAGTTCCTAGCCACTTTTTGTTTCTTAGCCGGACGTTTATCCGACTTCTTGGAAGTTCCAGCTTTGGCTGTTTCAGTCTCATCCTTTAAAACTCCAGACCTTACCATCACCTTGGTAAGTTTAGCTGAGAGGGAGATAGCAGCCTCCAAAGTAGCAGGATAAGCAGCCAACACAATACTTTGGATGCAAGAAGGTAATCCCGCCACATAACGGTCAATCAGCTTTTTCAATGTTGGTACCATTTCTGGCACCAAAGCTACCAACTCATGATAGCGAGTGGTGAAGGTCATATGATCAGCTCCCTTCATTACATGGTTCGAGAGTTCAGTCTCCAGCAGCTGTAGTTCGTGTTTCGGACAGAATTCGTTCCTCATAAGAAGCTTAAATTCTGCCCATGGCATCGCCATTGCTTCATCTCTTCCCTTTGCTCGAATCTGAGCATTCCACCATGTCAATGCTCGCTTGCTGAATGAACCAGCTGCATAGCGAAATTTATGGTGTTCTGGACAGTTGCTAATGTCCAGAGTGTTCTCCATCTTTTCTAGCCATTGGATCAGTCCAACAGCTCCTTCGACTCCTATGAAACTTGGGGGTTTGCATCCTACAAAAGACTTGTAAGAGTAGTCCGAAGTATGACTAGTGTTTCCACTAGCCTCTCCTGTAGTATGGCCAGAAATGTTGCCATGGCCTTGAATCCTGTTTATCATCTCTGGGATGACATCTTTCAGCTGACTTGTCAGTTGAGTACTCAGCAGGGTTGCCAAGGCGATAGTAGCAGGATCTATCATCTGAACATTGCTTGAGCCTGGTGGTGGAGAGTGTGGAGGAGGCGAAGGTGCTTGTGTAGGAGAGTCTGGCGGTGTCGGTGTCGAAGAGTGCGGAGCTGAACCTTGAGTCAGCGGTAATAGAGGTGGTTGTCTTCGTGGCGGCATTCTGATCATAACCGAAAGAAAATCGGTTAGTGCAGTGATCAGAAGCAGAAGACATATGCAAATAGAATCCTATATCATAAGAACTCTACATGAGGTCCCTAGGTTATAGTCTAGGCCAAACCATTTTAGTAATATGACCTATATTTCTCTATAACCATGGCTCTGATACCAATCTGTCACACCCCAGGCCGGCGGGAACGGATCGTGTTTTCCCGTCGGGCGGAAGGTTCCCGGGGCGCGATATCTTTGGGTGAAAATCAATTGATCAGATTGTTTACATAGCACATGAGATATAAATGAGAAATGCTAACATGACATGAAATAGAATTACAAATTTAAATTACATTGTACATCATAATTTAACTAAGTAAATCTAATCAAAAGGAATCAATGAGTTTATATCTTGTATCTGTACAAGATATACAAAAGTGATTCAATGTTTTGTCATCCATAAGTATGCAATCAAAAGTAAGCTAGGTCTTATAAAAGTCCACTAGCTTAGTACTTGCATTTATGTATCTACACCTGTCCGTCACCTGAGAAAACATGCATTTAAACAAAGTCAACACTAGGTTGGTGAGTTCATAAGTAAGTTAATTGAAAACATTGATTCAGTCACATGCACAATCACAATATGTATTTTGTTACTTGTATGCCATTTGTTCACTTGTTCCCCCAATGGCTTCTCAATAGTTATATTTACAAGTAATATTTCATCCTAGTAGTGATGCTTATATATAGGGCATATGTAAGGGAACTAAGCCCTAGCCAACATCCCACCACATCACTACTATAACTCCACACAACTTGCAATACAACTATTGATTTCCATTCCCAATCCAATGTTCATGTCATTCTTGAATCCCCTGTGATAACTTGTATAGAATAATAATAATAATAATAATAATAATAATAATAATAATAATAATAATAATAATAATAATAATAATGTAATTGTAGTTATCAGACCGAAGTTTTAGATAACCATTATATGTTAAGGATATTAGATTTAATAATCTGTTCCTTGTATTATTCTATAATCTTGGGGTTAACTGTTGTTACACTTTTAAGTATTAAGAGTGCTAGTTAACCTCTTGAAATTTGTTCTTGAACTATAGTGCATAGAGCCTAAAAGGAATCCATTGAGATCCTCACGTAATCAGATTTCAATGCATCTGATTTACCTCTACCACTTTGTATGTCTTGCGTCCTCAACGAAAGCTATTACTAGTAGTGAAACATGAGGTAAGATCAATTCCTCAACCTACTAATCAATAGGATCCTGTTGGATTAATTACTTATCACTGCAGATTAATATCACCATGTGTCGCTTACCAGAACCTGACTTGAAGTCGCCCTGTCACCGGTCATACGTTACCGGCCAATGAATAAATACGATCAACATACTAGCCCTACAAGCTAGAGGTTTGTCAAACCTATGGTACCACTATGCTATCGTCGGTTTAGTCACGTCAAACTAACTGGTCAGCGAATTAAAGGGGCTTACATGATCTACTTGAACAATTTGGCACATGATTGAAATGATATAAATTCAACAGGTCAATAGTAATTAATTGTAATTGTATTCACTTGTATTCTTGTTCCCATTGTCATATGTTCTCAGTGATATTAACAAAGTTAAATAAGAGCTTGTCTTATTACGTTATGTTAATCATTTGAATGAATGATGTTGTTATCATGAAGTTACATTATCATGATTATCATTCCTTGTCCCTTGTCCTCTTGTAATATGTGTTGAATTGAAAAGCTAAGTGTTATAAGAACTAGTCTTATTACACTTACTTAATTCTTGTATCAAATGATGTAATAAAGATGTGTTATCTTTATATCATTCTTATGTCTTGTTCTTGTCATCTTGATCCTTGTAATTGTTTTTATGTTAATTCTTGTAAGAATAACTAAGTGTTGTAAGAGATAATCATACAACTATGTTATTCTATTGTATTGATGAGTTATGATATTATAATATCATAATCATCTTATTTTCCCTGTCATCATGCAGTCATACAAGCAAGTATACAATGATATATGATAATAAACAATTTAATATCATTTAATCAAAGTATTAGCAATATGTAAGCAAAACTTTTAAGTAAATAAAAGTAAAGCATGTTTCTCAGCCCCGAAAGTTTAAAATCAGTAAAGATTAAAGAAAAGGGGCATATGAACTCACCTTGTGATTGTTGGGTTGACTTAGCTTAAAAGAAAGAATACACGCGCTCTTTGTTGTATCTGTTGTTGTCTTTACGATCCTGTATTGGTTTCACGTTGTTTGAAACTTGTAAGTGTAAGTTAATAGGTACTTGTGTGTGTGTGTATGTGTTAACCTTAAAATTGGCTAACACTCGCGGGTCTTGGTAGTCATTCGGCCCTTGTTTCAAGTGTCATAAATTATTGCAATTAGGTGTCTTTACATCGTGTGTATAGTCTTTATTTCACCCTTTAGATTGCTAAATCTTGTTATACTGTGTAAATCATGTGCTTTAATGTAAGGCCTAATAAATAACACAAGAATAATCTTAAGTTTTAGATAAAGTGTTATTAATCCTTAGTATTTATCACTGAGTTTAGGTTTATAAGTGTTCCATTTGTCTCCATACTACCCAATTTGTTAACATAATTAAACCAAGTTTTAGGCTTTAAAGACCAAAGTTTATTGTCACCTTGGTATTAACCCTTAACCAAAACCCAAGTATGATTATCTATTACTTTTAGTTCAAAATTGTGTTTATGGTTCTTATCACATGGGCCAAATGAAATGTAACTGGGCCGGTTGACACATGGCCAATTACATGGGCCTGTTTAGATTGCATTGGGCCTGAATCAGCCTCTTGGGATGAACAGCAGGCCTTGGGCCAAGTCAGTGGGCCTTGGTCTCAATAGTGGGCCAAATGAGTTCTCTGAACCAAGCTGTTGGGCCAGAACCAATGCAGTGGGCCTGGACAAAGTTATTGGGCTGAATGAAAGTTATCAGGGTTTAGGCCTGCTTTGTTGTGACTTGGCCCGAACGAAATACAATCTGTCCATATGAATATGGCCGAATGAAAGTAAGGTGGCCGGACATGGTGTTCAGTCGAATGAAGATGTCACTCGACTAAGGGTTGCCGAATGGGGTCTGGCCCAGCGAAGGGGAAGGCTTTGGCCGAATGGGGCTCAGGTGAGTCGGCCGAATGGTGGCTCATTCGAAGCTGAGGTGGCGAATGAAAGGCTCGAATAGACCTAGACTCATGGGGGTGGCCGAAAGAGTTTGCTATGGCCGAATAGGAGACATGGCCGAATGAGGTTGGTCGACTAAGGTGGTGCAGGCGAATGAGGTGGCTCCGGCGAATGTGCCTGGTGGTTCGGCGAATGTGGTGGTCGAATGGTGATTCACGAATGGGGTGACTAGCGTATGAAGGTGGTCGAATGGATTCATTCGACGAATGGGTGGGTTTCATTCGACTGTGGTTCGGTAGTGGCTACATTCGGCGGCCCCATGACTTTCGGCCGAATGGACTCCTTCACTGAGCTGGATGGGTGGGCGACCATGGGTGTTCGAACCCGTGGCTATTCGAGCTAGTGGTGGTGTTCCATGGTGAGGTAATGCAAAGGTGTGTTTTCGCGGTGTAGGGCTTGAAGGCTAAAACCGGTTTAATGGTGGTGGTTGACCAAGGGGTTGAAAACCCTAATTTTCGGAATGTTTGCAGCTTCATACCTCAATTTTTGATGGGTTTCCTTCTAGATCGGTTGTACTTTCGTGTAGAGCATGATGAGAGCTTCAAGTAGGTTCAAGAATGGATGAATTTGGTGAAGAAATGAAGAAGTTATGGAAGAGAGAAGGTTGGGAATGGAGGTGGGTTTCAAAACCGGGAATAGGGTTTTTAGGTGAAGAAGATGAAGTGGAAATGAGAAAATTAAACTCATTTATGGTTATTTATACCCCGTGGGTGTTCGGGTTCGTTTTTGCTGCTCGGTTCGCGTTCTCGTTACGTTTCTGGAAAATTACGCGTAATTTAAATGGATTTAAATAAAATAGGTTAATTTAATTATTTTGATGAGTTTCAAAATTGTAAAACGTTATTTATTTTATTTTATTAAATTATTTTCGTTCGTGACGTGTTTTCGTTTTCGTTTCGTCAGATCGCGTCACCCTCGCGCGTAATTCGTTCGAATCGTCACCCGAACGAATACGACGATGGTTTTGCTTTCTGACTTTTGTTTTCTACTTTCCAGTCATTATTTCAGAACTCTAAACTCACAGATATGTTTGTGTGAATCGTCACCCACGCAAACACACTGTCAGTTCGTTATTCTGAAATAACACTGTATTCGTGTTTTAGTTGTGTTTCCTCACTGTCGGACTCAACTATACATACTGTTTTCACATTGTTCTTGTACTGATTCGTCGGCCATCTGATTCCTGTCATCTGTGGACGTCAGATCGCAACCGATATGTTTTTGTTGTTCACTTGTAAACTGTTGTTTCTCTTGATTCGTTGTGTTAACTGTAATTAAGTTTTCATTTAATAAACACAACTAATATTTCAAATGTGCGTTGTACTTAATGTATTTAAGTTTGCACTAAAAGACGTACAACTGTGTATTGTATTCTGAATTCTGATAATGCGATAATTGTTCATGTACATGTATTTACACATAGTATAAGGTGAAAGTACACATACCGTACGGACTTGCCGGACGATCTGGCACTTGCTGTTACATAACTAAATTCTAGTCGCCAGATATTTAGTTATTTAGCTAAGTCCAAGACTCTATATGATGATGTCCAAAATAGAAGAGATCACCCTCTTCATCCTACTTGTCTCCATCACCTGAAACATGTAAGAAATCAAGTGTCAACTACAAAGTAGTTGGTGAGTAATCATAAGTTTTTATACTTAAAAAGGTTTTATAAAATGGATTTAAGAGTTTAAGTTTAAAAATGGTTTTATAAAAGGTTTAGATAAAATGAGTATAAAGGCTTATGATTTCCTGAAAGAATCCACAATAATACCTGTATGAGATAATCCAACCAATCCCCAAACTTAACAACCAAGCATATACACATACACATAATCACATAACCAATCAGTCATAATCAATCATAAATAATCATAGTCAATAATAGATAATCAATCCACATAACCAATCAACCAATCTAAACATCAATATTCTCAAATAATGTTCGTGACTATACATGATCATTATGTATTTAACATAAGTTAAAAACATGATCCATGGAGTGGTAGCTAACCACGTGACAATACATGAAGTCAAAGCAATTAACCGAAGTTAAAGGCAATGATTCACAGAGTGGGAATAATCCACGTGACAATACATGATGTCAAAGCAATTAACCGAAGTTAAGAGCGATGATTCTAGGAGTTTGTGACAATACATGTAATCTTTGTTATTGACCGAAGTCAATAACAATGTTTACACAGATATAAGTTAATAAGAGATAATCCATAATAAACGATAATTTTATATTGTGAATATCATATTGATAAACAGGTATTAGCCTTGTGTTATCAAAATTATATTTGAATTTGGTATACATGCTTCACCTCCGAGTTTTAAAACAAAAACAGTTTAAAGAAAGGGAGGTTATGAGAACTCACCTGAAGTCCTTAGAATCAGTGTCCTCTTATAATGCGCGCTCGCGTATATAACTCAAAGCAACTCAAGGATCTGTAATTATCGGGTGTTTCCATGCTCATAAGTATTTAAAAGTGATCACCATTAAGACATTTTACTTACTACCCCTTTTTAAATCATTAATTAAGCGAGTTACTTAGGTTATTATCTAAACTAAAGTGAGAATCATTTAGGTCTATTATCTTCCTCATACATGGTCGATTCAACCTTGAATGGTTTAGTCAACCTATTTATGACATTTCTTAGAACAAGTATAAAAAGACTATACATATTATAAAGATTTCATATCTCATACACGTGTGTACACATACCTATTTACATGCATTAAAGGTTGAAACCTTAAACGCAATATATACACATTCCATAACTTGCATGCATGCATGTTTAGTTAACATATTCCTATTATCTAAGTTATATAGTTCAACTCAAATTTAAGAAAATGATACTTAGATTATTTATGCAAGGTAGTTCATAAACCAAACCTCAAAGTGTATATCATCGTTATTTATCAATAAAAGTAGTAAATTTTACATGTTCATGCATGCATAGTTACACCCATGTATATATACTCATATATGTGTACATGCTCATAATCCCCTAGTTAAGGAAGTTTGATTAGAAGGCCTCAAAGCGCAATTCAAAGATCCATTTAGTTTATTGAGTAATAGGGCAGCGAACCTTTAGGTGGAAGAACATAGGTTTGGCTAATGTTAGGGAGTAGGTTCGTGGCTTCTAGACCCAACATGGTTCGGCCAAAGCTCAAATAGGTTCGTTGCCCTAGCAGCCCCACGAACCCTTAGGTTCGGCTGCTAGGGTTCGTTCCTCATCGAGGGTTCGGTGGCACCAAAGACAGGTTCGTTCAAGTAGGTTGCATGGCAAAGGTTCGCTGAGCTGTTAAGGGTTCGTGAGTTGGCCATAAAAGGTTCGGGTCTTCATGTGGGTTCGCGGCTCACCTTTCGTTCAAACCTAAGAAGGTTCGGCCAGCCCCTAACAGGTTCGGCCGACCTGCTGGTCATGACCCGCCGCCCATCCTCTTCCAAATCGAGTTCCATGATGATGCAGATCCATACTATGGCTCTCCCACACTCATTCCTACTCGTTTTAGGGTTTCACAATAGATTTAATCGATTTTATCTACAACAAGTTCCAAGACCCACGACTAACAACAAAACCGAACATACATTCTCAGATTTACCTCGAATCTGCGGTTAAAAGCTTGATTTCTTCACATCTACTTGTTCCTCTCGATCACGCAGTCGTGTAGAGCCAAAGATCACTCCAATCGGTTGAGAAACGAGTGAGAAAAACTAAAGAGAAGGTAGAGAGAGAAAGTGGTGACGGGAATTGATCCTAGAGAGAGAGTGAAAGCTTGGAAAATGAGAAAGAAGGAGTAGGTTCCACCTTTTATACTCCGCGTATTCCCCGCGTGCTCGGTCTCGTCTTTATCGCGATAATCAAAAGAAATGGCTCGGTTTTACTCGTTAAACATAATTAAAATATAACCCGTTTAAATAAATAAGTTTCATTTTAATAAAATGGTTTTAAATAAATTGTCTCGTAAAACGATTCCGTTTCATTTACGTTAATTTAATTATTTAAATTACCCGGTTATTCGAAAATAATTTAAGTTGTGATTCCTAATAAACGTTTTAAGTTTCTTTTTATTAAATTAATATCGTTTGATATTACTTAATTATCTCGTCGAAACGCGTTACTCGCGTACGTATTCGTAAAGGTCGTCACCTTTGCGAATCCGACGCTCGTATCGTATTTCGATTTGATTTATAATTTATGGAATATCGTTTCAGTATATTATTCTTAATAATTATATTCGTGTGAATCGTCACTCACGCAAATACATTATTAAGTTAATATTTCTGAATCAACATTCGCGTTTAAGTAATGATCGTAACCTCACTTCGCGTAATTAATTCCCATTATTTATTAACCTTAATATTATCATTCCCAAACCAAAACCCACTAAACCCTAGTCACTGACACATCCATGATAGACCGAAATATGCATATATATAGGGCATATGCAGAGGTAGATCGCAACCTCCCCTACACTGTCCCACCGCTATTTCGATAAACCATGACCATGTGTCCTTGACTACGTTTAGCAACCAGACCATAACAAACTCCAAGTTCCATCCCAAATCCATTCTCATTCCAAACCAATAATCCATAATCAGAATAATGTAACTGCGATAAACGCTCTGGTTCTGTTTAGTTGAGTTACAACTTAACTTCCCATGGTTTACGCGTATAATATGTGCTATAATCATGTATACCAGCAATAGTGATAATCATCAAATAATGTGTCAATATTAATAATTACAACATCTCAGGTCGTAACAGTACAATCGTACGGATGTACGGATGTACGGACAACCTAAAGTACAGTGATGTTACACTATGTATTAATGTTTGTTTAGGTTTGTATAATATTTTATGTAATCGCCTTAAATTCCGCTGCTATAGTAATGTAAATATGGTTTAAGGACTATGGATACGATGGTTTGCCAACTGAGGGGACTGAGGGCCTCTCAATAAATGGGGATTGTTCTTTGTTAACCATTCCTTATTGCGATAACCGCATAACGCTAGCATTTTTTTGCGTTTTTTGCCAGAATCTTTGTTTTTTTCATGGTCTTTATTATACATAAATAGGGGGTTTCTTTTTTGTGTTTTTGCTAATTCATCACCTTTTATAAATTATTTACAAGTGTAAGTAAGTGTAACGACTTACAGTTACTTACATCACACTTACATCAGATATGTGATGTGAGTAAGTGTAAGTCGTTACACTTACTTACGCTTGTAAATAAATTTTAAACGGTGATGAATTAGCAAAAACACAAAAAAACCCCCTATTTATGTATAATAAAGACCATGAAAAAAAAAGATTCGGGCAAAAAACGCAAAAAAGTGCTATGGTTATGCGGTTATCGCAATAAGGAATGATTAACATTTGACCCTTCCCCTATAATAAATTTATATTATCTATATAACATTTTTAAAAAATCGGTTCGACCGCCGGCTCATCGATTTGACCGTCCGGTTCCTTCAGAAATAGTTCCGAGCACATAACTGGGTCGCCCTTAGTACCGAATCTCGGTCCGACCGACCGGTCCGGTTCGTTTTGAAAACATTGGACATACCTAATCACCGTTTTGAAAATCAGACCAGACCGGCCTGTCGGACCGGGAACTGGTCTGTCGACCGTCCCAAAATTAACATGTGAACCCGGCCGGTTGAGCCAATTTACCGGTTGGATCGGGAACCAGTTTACTAGTCGGACATGATTTCAAGTTTTTTTTATTTTTTCTAAAATAAAATCCAAAGAAATAAACATTAAAATCAAACTTTATATTTTTTAATACGATTATTTTATTACAACATTAATTATATTTGTTTAAATGTGTTTGTAATTTTATAATTTTTTTGGAATTATTTATATATTTATTATTTATAAGTTTATAAACTTGTGTATAACACGAGTAAAGTCTTAAAAACATGTAATTTATTATATTTTACAATAAAGTAGAAAAGCAAAATGATCCACCATTTTGAATCCGTTGAATTTTTTGGAATTTTTTATATTTATATAAAAAAGAATATTTAATCTAGTATAAAAATCAAAAAATTAAGTACAATAAAATGAAAATCCTGTACAAAAAATACAGTGAAAAAACACAAAAATTCATTAGAAAAAAGGTACCTAATACAAAAAAAAATAAAAATATAGTAAAAAAATAAAAATCTAATACAAAAAATAAGAAGTTATATCTAAATTATCATGGCACATGTCAAAATTTTATTAGTTCTTACTCTTTTAAACAAAAAATCTCTTTTTATTAAATATTTTCTTCTGAATATATACCTCTCTACAAGAAGAACTATCTTATTTCTTCTCAATGTCATTCTTGCTTATCCTGAATAAGGTTCTAGGTTCCTTGCAAGTCCAAGATAAGATTATATATCCTTTGCTTATCATAGGCAACTAGGGCCGTAAACGAACCGAACGAACACTAATGAGACCTTGTTCGTTTCGTTCGTTTAAATTTTAACTTGTTAACGAATGCTAACCGAACGAAGATTTTTTGTTCGTGCTCGTTCATTAAGAAATTTAGCTTGTTCACGAACGCTAACGAACACATATTATATAAACAATAAAAATCAACATTCATTAATCTCAAGCATTGTAGATAATCATTTATAAATATATAAATTAAAATATTACAGTATTAAACTAAAAATAACTCAAACATTATGGTATTAAATAAAATTAAAAATTAAAAATATAGAACATATATAATGAATAAATATAATAAATGAACTTAACCGAACATAAACGAACGTAAACGAACATGTTACCGAACGTTCACAAACACAAACGAACGAACACAACCTCTATGCATGTTCGTTTATTTAACTAAACGAACTTCCCGCCGAACGGTTCATGAATTGTTCGCTAAACGTTTGGTTCGTTACAGTCCTATAGACAACATCTTTTATCTCTCTTTGATGGCAAGTGCATATACTCGTAAGTATCTCTTCAATTATCATTCATCTCTTGTCTATTATAATTACTAATTTATACATTTGCATGTTATACATTCGATCGTTATAAGTAAATCACTGACATAGATCTATTTTTGTTGTTGTAGATAAGATTTATGCCTAGGATACGATTCACCACAAAGTCCTCCCACAACCACCACATTTCCACTTCTAACACCATAATCAACCATCACTACTCTAATGCTCACATTACTTACCTTTCAAATTTCATATACCATCATCATTAATGTAGAAAATCATCTACCACCGTCTGAATTTTACTCAAAGCATGAATGCACATATGAAACTAAATCAAGCATATAAATCATAATTCTAAGAGATGTAATTGAAATCAAAGAGCTAAGGATAATCATTATGAGCCTATGACAGGTGGGTTTGTTTATTTTCAAATTTCATAAACGATGAAAATATGATGTATTCAAACGAGTAAGAATTATCATTTATATATTTGATAATAAAATTACTAAAGATTATGCAAATAAACTATTTGTTTACTAAAAATACTCACTTTTACTTGAACCAAATTGATTTTTTTTAAATAATTCATTGAGCATCTTGTCTCAAATCCATTCTTTATTACCTGATTCAACTCAACATGTTTATTTTGCTAGGCTTACATGAAACGTAACACAACATCACCATGAATCTTATCGTAGTTATGAGAGGAGGAAGGGAACTTACATTAAGATAATATAATATTACCAAGCATAAGGAATTGTGCATCAAAAGATCAATCGACAATTTGGAAAGTCGAGTCATAAAAATCATTGATCCCTAAGTAAGTCTTAAGCAACTTTCACACAGGATTGATCGTGTCGAAGTACCAACCAACTAAGAGAAGTTATCGTGTTTCTAACTGCCTTAAACGAATTAGGGAAAGTAGAGTGTTGAACCATGATTAGTTTGTGGAAGATGCCATGTTACAATTGATTGTTTAACTAAGTTACCCAATTGCTTAAAGTTAAAATTGATTTGGTTTGTTGATTGTAGAAAATGCCTTTCAATTATGATTTGCATAACATTATAAACTTGAAATAAAAGTATGTAGATTATTTTCAAGGTTTGGGCCATGTAGTACAATGTATAACCTAAATCTTTGTAATAGAAACTTACATAGACATAACTTGTTTGTTACTTGAAAATAAATGATTACACAAAACAAATGAATCTTGTCGTGTTGATCTAACAAACTAAAGTCAAATAAGAACACGAGCTAGGTTGATCATTAAGTAAAATTGATTTGTTTTTATAGAATACATATAACTAATGGCCTACGATTAAAGAAAAAATAAAGACTTATAATTGTCAATCAAATTCAAATAAGACAAATTTCATAGTTCAAACAAGTAAACTATGAAACCAAACTTAACCATCAAATATAGAATGATTGATTCAAATCTAAGTTCATAAAAAGTGAAAACTAAATTGAATACAATATCTAACACTAACTCTATACCGCAAAAACAATCATGAGTGTTATAACCTAACATCTTTATGGAGGAATTATCTATTTCAAGAGTTGACATCTGCAGACTGTTTGTTTCTTCGAAAACGTTTCATTAAAAAACATATGCGCGAGGTCTATGATGTGTTGTGAAACACATATGTTTTTTCATTTGTTTCTATTGAGTTTCTGTACAGTTTTATTCGTTTTAGAGTCGATTTATGCTGGTTCTTCACAATTTGGTAATTTCATGCTTGTAGGTAATAAACATGTTTATTTGGTGTTAAAGATCAAGAAATAGAGCTCCTGGTTGGAAAAGAACGGACCCGAAGACAAAAGAATACAAAAGCTGGATTTTAGCCTTGTCGCGTATCGCGACAACCATAAGAAACCCTGTCGCGTAGTGCGACAGGTGGAAAAGTCAGTTTTACCCTTTTAAATGATTGCGGGTTTGACCCGACTATTTTGTCGGGTAGTGGGTACCCTCGCGTAGCGCGAAGGGTTACTGGATGCCTGTCGCGTTACGCGACAGGGTTAAAAACTCAGAAAATCGACTTTTAAGTTTCTGAAACGGCTGAGGCGGGAGAGAGGGAGATCAGACGATCTAGGACGAGGCTAGAGACGGCCAGAGGCGATTGGAAGCGATTGGGAAGTTCTTGAAGCGAGAGATCGAAAGATTGAAGCCCCGGGATTGTGTTTTCGGGTGTTAACCATTCGGTTTACTCATGCTTTGGTTTCATTCCTGATTACTATGTGTTTCAAGCTTTGTAAACTTGTTATGATTTCTGTTTTGACAATGTTTAGTGGCTAAACTCTTAGAACTATCTAGGTTAGATGATTATGCATGTTTGATTTTGGTTTATTTCGGTGTTGGAACATTTTAACGTGATGGATTTATGATTTAAAGATTTGGTTTTGAATATTGGATGTATATGTGTGTCTTTGATTGTTGAATGATTGATATTATGTTCCTCATGTATCTTGGTGACTGTCTGTCGCAAAATAGGTACATGCTAGAATCAATGACTGTGTGTTTTTGATTAGTGGATGAGTTGCTTAGGCCGAGTGATTCATAGGAATGTTTTATCAAGATTTAAACAGTTAAGATGTGCAACTTGCTTCAATAGCCGTGAGGTGAGAAGTTGTCGATAAGTCTTGGATGTTGGATTTCTAGTTAGAGCCTTTGTGAGAAGATCTTTCTAGTATGTCTATCAAATCATGTTTATCGAATCCAATAGGAAAACCCAAGTTATCCCTAGCATTTAAGTGAACTGTGACTTTCGCGCCGTGAAGTAGAGTGTTCAACAGTTATTTCTTAGGTGTTTTGAGATTATTGTACTGTGAGGTAGATAATCTAGTGGATATTTCATAATTAGTTGGATGACCTGTGAAGGGAATCCATTTAACCGGTGGTTCAACGGCTTTTAGGATCCTTAGTTGACTATCCTTGAGAAGGGTCGAGGGTGCTCTAGGTTTCATTCGAGTTTAGTATTTTAAGATCCCGGTATCACATTAGTTCCATCCCCGATAGAACATTGTCAAGCATGTATATGATTCAAGCCTAGGTAGTACTTCTTTTCTTCTCTGATCTAGTCTTTGTTTGCTCGTCTGTTTCAGTTTATTTAAGTTATTTTAGTTGTTAGTAAAAACCCCCCTTCTTTATTAATTAATTTTATTTAAGTACAAATTTTGTATAGATAAGTCATAGAGTCTAGTTAGTACAGTCTGTAGAAGTCTGTGTGTTCGATATCCGGACTTGCTTTGCTCTGCTACATACGATAGGTACACTTGCCTGTCGGTAGCTTAGGTTTAGAGAGTCTAGATTTATTACTTTGTGTCTATTTTAGAGTCGGTTTTTAGTTAGTTTATTAGCTAAGCTCCGTCGACATCAGTCTACTTGGTGCAGATGTGGACCAACCACTTCTATGATCTTCTAAGGTCTGCACCACCACCCACCATCGTCGGCCACCCCCATCACCCCCACTGTACACCACCTCCAATATATTTTAAGAGTCAACAGACGTTAAAAAACAAACAGTCTTCTTCTTGCAGACTGCAGACATTTGGTCCATCTCTTCTCATACAAATGTCTACAAATGTGGTCTGCAAACTGCAAACATTTTACCTTTTAAAAAACAAACACTACCTTAGTCCTTTGTTCGTCGCAAAGTCACCCAATATCATCCAAAGGACCGAAGGGGTCAATACCCTAAGTTCTGGGCCTTAAATGTAAGCCAAAATATGCCAAAACCCTAAAAATCTTGTGCCTCAGCATATGATATGCCAATATCAGCCATACCCTAATTCTCTTCTTTCTTACACACCCTATATATCAACTCTCATACGCATAACTTCATTTTCATCCATTTTGCAATTATGGCATTTTCCTTTTCCATATCTTTTCATCCTTAGCATACATAGTTATGTAATCTTTATCATAAGACTTTTAAACACAAACAAATGCAAAATCATCGCGTTTTATGTAAATGTATTCATAAAAAGACATAATTTAATGTTTTAACTCACAAAAATACTTAAACCATCACCCATTAAGTAAATGATACATGTTAAAATGGTGAGGAGTGATATACATGTTTTACTTTTTTTTTTCTTCTTCACTATAGGTTTAGTTGCATTCACTTCTTTTAGTAAGATTTTTATTAAGATTAATGACTAATCGAGAAATATGAGAGAAGGAAAATATGTGTTAGCACTATTTTTCTTTACACTATAGTTTTGTCAGGTTTACTTCACAAGATACTTAGCGATAAATACTACCAAAACATATTATAAGAATCATATACTATATTATTTAATCGTGTGGATAGTCAAATCATACACATCATTATGCTCAACTTTTTTTTTTACCACATAACAATACTGTTTAAATTTATTAGAGAGAACAAAAATTGTTTTAATCTAAAAAAATATACTATATTGTTAATTGCAAACTTACAAGAAAAGTTCCCACACGCATTGTGAGGTGAACTATACAACAAATTGAATATCAAAAAGCAAATACTAAAACACATAAGAACAGCTATCAATTTGACAAAACCTCAAAAATCAAAATGCATGTTGTCATTCTGATCTGTAATTCTAAGATATCAAGAAATATGATTAAGAACCCAAGTCATGACAATTAAAAACAAATATCACCATAACCAAAGCATAATTTTTTTTGCAACGCATCGAGTATTAAGAACCAAAACACACATGCAAAAACATATCACAACTATTATAACCAGATAACGTAAACTATAAAGCGTGTCATGTCGTGAGAGCACCAATCAAAAGTGTGTGTGTGTCTATATATATAATTTTTACTACATACAAGTAAAACCCAATGTTGTCATATTAGCAAACTTAGAGGGGTCATTTTAAAATAACTTAAAATTGTAGAAAATAAAAAAAAAAAAACAATAGAGATCAATATTGTAAAAACTAAATAATGTGGTCAAATAACAATCTCAAGAAGATTGATGGCCAATTTTAAATTTTTTAAAACTTTCATGTAGCAAACAACTTTGTAAATAATATATATATATATATAATGTTTTAATAAAACACAATATTACAAATCCTGAATAAAATAAAAATAAAACTATTTTTATCGAACTTGCTACATGACGAGTGGCTCAATTCGCCCAAAGAACATTGCAAGAAACAACGAAATCACGCCTCTAAAATCAAGTCAAGAGGCGAGGTTCAACTAATATCTTTGTCTCACAATCACGTTACACTCGCATCTTGGTTGGAATTTCTCTACCATCACGATGAGTCAGTTACATTATCTAGTGGATTTCTAACCCAATTATTGTTTGGAGAATCCAAAAAACTTAAACACTAGGGCATGTAACGATCTTGCCCTTTAATTCATCCAAACAACTAAACAAGTTTTTTATTTATTTATTTATTTTATTTTATTTTATTTTTATTTTTATTTTTAATTTTATTTTTAATTTTATTTTTATTTTTTACCGGCGATACAAACTAGTTATTATTATTATTTTTTTGAACGGCAACTAGTTGTTATTTACTTGTTTGTTAATATGTCAATCTAACATGACACAAACACACAAGGATCGTTCAAAAGCTACAACGGCGTAGCGGCAACGAGAATTAGGGTTTCTGTCCACCCATTCATCTTCCAATCGCTGCAGATGGGTAAATCGGCAAGAAAAAAACCGCGACTCCCGAAATCAAACCCTAAATCAGAACAAGACCCACAATTTGATACTGCCCCAATCATCCTGAGCAGCGACGACGAAGCTGATGATGACCTAAGCCTGAAAATCGTAGAAAAAGCAATGCTAAGAGCCTCTGGTAATGAAACCAGCAGCAATCCTTCATCATCTGTCACGGAAGTGAAGAAAAAGAGAAAGAAGACAAAAGAGAAGAACAAGGAGAAGATTGAAGCACAAGTTCATGTGGTAAGCTGTTTGAATCGAATTGAAATTGTGCAAGTTTGCGTTTTTTGTTGATTTCATGTTATTGTGCTTAAATTGGATGCTGTTGATTATTTAGGAATCTGAGTTATTTGTTTCCTTTCAGGCATTGAAGGGATTTGAAATTGGGGTTTGTTTAGTTTGATTTTAGTTCATGTTTTATTTGATTTAAATGAATAATCGTCGTTGAATTTGATGTTCTAAGATACGGCTTCAAAGATTTGTAATATTAGAAACTGGATTAGTATATGGTGCCATGGTGGTGTGTTTAACTTCATAGCTTTATGTGTTCTTGTAGGTTGAAGATGTGGAGACAAAAGTGGATAATGATAGACCGATAGATAATGATGGACCGATAGATACGGATGGACCGAAAGATACTGATGCAACAATGGAGACAGACCCTTTAGAGAAATCTGACAACATTGTTCTGAAAAAGCTTCTTGTGAGTTGAATCAAACTGTTGCAATTTATACAAATGAATGTGATCTCTGTTATCTTTTAACAAGTTACTGATCTTCAGCGGGGACCAAGGTATTTTGATCCTCCAGACAACAATTGGGGAAATTGCTATAACTGCGGTGAAGGTGGTCATACAACTGCAAATTGTACATCAGCAAAACGCAGGAAGCCTTGTTTTGTTTGTGGGAGTCTAGAACACAATGTGAAGGAGTGCAACAAGGTTAGAACTAGTAAATAAAGTAGATCTTTATTTTGATTTCCATGTACAAGTTATATTGAGCATGAGTTGGTTAAGTATGTTTGTGGGCAAAAACAGAACCTGTGACCAATGTTTAAAGTTAATACTTTTTAGATTTGAGAATCGATCTTTTTTGGTTACCAATTGGGAAAGTTGTTTTGTTGACTGATGGTTCTGGTGGTTGTGGCTCATCTGAAGCCCCTTTTCAGTTGCTAAATAAAAAAACAAGTTTTTTAATCTATGAAGGAAGAAGGGCAAGTAATTTATTGTTTAAAGAAAATTGCAGCAGAACCTTTTTTGACATATAAATTACCTATTTCTCATTTGATTTGGTTGTATTGGTATGCTAGAAGTGGATTTTTTTTGTTTGTTAATAGGCTGTAGAAAAGGGGGGAAGCATACATTTTCATATTTCCAATTCTTACATTTGGAAGTCTGTTAATATGTCTGTTAAAAAGCAGTAGTATTTGAAAAGCCGTTTGGCTTTTGTAAGAGAATATATAGTTAACACCTATTATAGTTGAACATTTATGAATCTTAATAATATTTGTTAATTTACTTTTTGGCAGGGGAAAGATTGCTTTATATGCAAGAAAAGTGGTCATCGTGCAAAAGATTGCCCAGAGAAATCCAATTTTGGATCTCAAAGTTCCAAATTATGTTTGAAATGTGGTGATTCTGGGCATGAAATGTTCTCATGTAAGAACAAATATTCTCCAGATGATCTAAAGGTCGGTACCATTAACTAGTATCTTTCAGTATTCGTAAATCTACTACATATTTGTTTAATGTAGGCTTCTTTTTAACCTAATTTTTTATAATTACTTTATGTTTTTCAAAACTAGATCAAACATTTTACGTTTTTATGGTCTTTTTCAGGAAATACAATGTTATGTTTGCAAGTGTTTGGGCCATCTTTGTTGTGTAAACTATGCTGATGAAGGCCTGATAGAGGTTTCTTGTTACAGATGCGGTCAGTTGGGCCATTCTGGCCGGGTAATTTTTTCAAACAACATGCCTATCTACACATTCAATTTAATCAATACGAAATTTTTGCATACTACATGTTTTTAAGTCTTATATACCAGTTTTTCTACAGGAATGTGCAAGAGTTAATGCAGAAACAACCAGTAATGGAACTCAAAGTTCTTGCTACAAGTGTGGCCAGGAAGGTCACTGGGCGCGTAAATGCACGACCTCTGCTAAGGTATTGGGTTTTTGCTAATTTTCTAACAGGCTGGTTCAGGTTGACCTTCAACAATTTTGTTTTGTGTTTTTGAATTTTTTATACATGTGTTGCAAAAAATGATCACAAAGGTATTTTTAAATAATATTATAATTAATTAAAACGATTTGCGAGGTTGTTTGCGTTACAAAACATGGGTTGGTATTTGGTAAAGCTTCCAACCCGTTAGGTTTTTAACCAAACTTTTCACTTGACTTATTTGCACTTTTTACAGACGAAAATCATTATAAGCAAATAAGTCGAAAATGTTACCTTCAATTATTTTTCTTTCCCCTTAAGTTATAAAATATTTTGAAGTGTTTTGTATTTGTAATTTATCAGAAGGAAAAGAAGAAAGGCGATTCGTCAAGCCATAAGAAGAACCGCTTAAAGAATAAACAAGGAAACCATTTAGGAGTCAGATCTGTGCCTCATGATTTAGGCAATGGGCGTAAAAGAAATAAAACACAATATGGTCAACCAAGTTCATCTCAACCGAAACCAAGGGCTCGGGGTGGTTGGATAACCGAAGATCCTTCCGACTATAACCATAATCAAAACCATAACCATAGCCATAACCACCCTAACTATCATAATAACCATAACCATGGTTGGGGATCTCCACAGACCCCAATTAGTTATAGATCTAATGACAGATTCAATAACAATGGTTATAGATCTAATGATAGATTCCATGGTGGTAGTGGTTATAATTCAGGTTATAATAGCCCAGGCTTCCATAGCAATCAGGGAAACTTTCATTATGAAAGTGCAGTAGGTTTTAATGGATATCAACAGAGGTTTTCTGCATCAAGATTTGGAAACTCAGGCAATTATGGAAAAAGAGATTACAGTTGGGATTATTAGTCTAATAACCGAGCCAAGTAGGTTCAGTTGGTAGAGATTGTGAAATATGAGATTCATGTGAAGGATCTGATTTTCAGTTTTATCTTTATAAAAACTTTTATTTTTATATATTTAGAATTTACATTTTTATGAAAGGAGTTATCTGTATTTTTGTTTTGTATTATTGGGAGATAATTCAATATGTTTTTGGATGTTTCTGATAAATGTCATTAAGCTTTACATGCCATCTTTTTCATATTATTACGAAATTATTTTCATTTTTGTGGTGTTAGATTGATCATATAGCAAACTTATGTGTATTTTCAGTTAATTGTCTGGCTATAAATGAATATTAATTTTTTTTTTCGTTTAAATTCATATATAATTCTTCGATTCCTCGGGTGTGAACATGTGGAAATTGGGCACAACTGTAAATATGACCCGACCCTTAAATGGATTATATGATTATTTGTATTTCAAGCAACATCATTCCTTATTTAAACAAGCACACACTTTGTTTTTAGAAATTATTGAGTAACTGATGCTACAAAAATTGTCTAACGTGTTATCATTTGACCAAATGCACAATGTTGGGTATTAAATTTTAGCAGAGGTTATTCATTGGAATTTATACCTATCAATTAACAACAGTGACATTTTATTAAAGTAATAAACAAACTGAGGCCTACGTAGGGAGCTTTAAACTAATTGTATTTTTGTCGTAAATTTTTAATATTATAATACGCAAAAAAATGCATAAATTTTTTTGGATTTTAAATATTTAATATAAAAATATATAAAACGATTTTCATGTCAAGAGGATTGATTACAAGAATACTATAGCATCATAATATGAGTACAACTAACTAATATTATTTTTACAATCAAACACGTTATTTTATCAAATATGTAGTGAAAATATAGCAAATGGGTCTGGTTTTTAACATCACAAAGGTGCAGTTAACAATGAAGTGTTCGAGGTACTTTAAAAAAGTAAAAAACCAACCAACCAACCAACCAAGGGTTTGATGTCCAACCCTGTTGAAATGAGTCACAAACCCTAGTCTCACAATGACTACTTACATGGTTCACCAAATAGTCATTTTAAAGCTGAACCACGGCCTCTAAAAGACAAAGTATTTTAACGGTTTCTGCAGATTTCAGATATATCATCCCATTTGCTATTCGACCCGTAGTGGGAGTAAAATGGCGAAGAATCCAAAATGTGATTGTTGGAATCAATGCATAAATCTTCATCAAGAAGTGCACTAACTGGGTTGCTGACTACAAAATGATCATAGTTACTATGGTCCGCATTTGAACTCGAGCCATACCAGTTTGAGCTACACCAGTTTGAATCCAGCAGATAATCAGGTCGTGAATAGTTTATCTGGCTCGGTTTGTCATCCTCTCTGTCAGATTGCTTGGCACCATATTCCTCTGCTTCTTGTTTAACTAAACACAAAAAGAAATTCCATCACGATAATAAAAGTAATCTTCAACTAATCATTTTATCAGGTAGGGGGATTCTGACCCACCAACTGACTTGCGATTTATGAATGGTTTATTTGTGTTGTTTGCTTGTGGATTTATGAAGGGTTTATTTGTGTTGTCTACTTGTGAATTTATGATATGTGTTGCCTACTTGTGGATTTATAAAGGGTTTATTTGTGTTTTATACTTGTGTATCTAACGGGTCAAAAGGGTGAACTCAAAAGAACTAGCCAAAAGCCCCGAACGTAAATTTGCATAAAAATTTCAAAATCATTTCATTATAAAAAGTAAAAAATTATGTTTTATAAAAGACATGACGACAAGTGTTCGCATCAAAACCAACCTGACTTCTATTTTAACTGAAAAAAATTCAATTTTGCCTAGGGATGTAAATGAGTAAAGCTAGCTCATGAGATACTTGGTATCGGCTTAATAGATAGATGAGTGTATTATGTTGGACTAATCTTGTAATATTAATTAGTTTAAGGGTTAAAGTTTTAGTTTTTAAATTGTTTTTGATTAGATTGTTTTATCCGAGAGTTTTATTAGAATATAATTTTGACTTTTGGGTTTTTGTTTTAGTTTAAATAGGGGTTTAGGTTAATGGTTTTGATCATACCAAAAAATTAAGTCTAATAAAAAGGAGTCGTGGGTTTTTTCCACAACAATACGTGTTCTTGTTTTGTTCTTTTTCAATTGGTATCAGAGCCATCAAGCTCATTCCTGCAGTTCAAAGAAAAAACGGTGATCGGCGGGAAGCAGTCGTGATCGGCAATCATTTAATCGGCGTGATCTGTGGCTGATTAGCGTCGATCCAAGCGACGAGCAGGAAGGATAGTCGGATTTTTTCTGTAAACCTCTCAGTCGTGAACAACAGGGGGCTATTGTGCGGCAGGTATAGACCAACAAATTTGGGTGCAGTAAAAGGAGATCGGCAGGGGCTGAAGGGGTCGTTTGCAACCAGGGAGACAGAAAAGCAGTGGCTTGCCGTGTTGGTGATCAATAGCAGGGGCAGATTGATCAGGGATGTATTCACAAAAGTTAGATATTTTGGATCAAGCAGCAAGCTTTCAAGGTAAAAGCAGCAGTGATCAAAAATAGGTGGCTGAGTATTCGTTTGGCAGAAAACTAAAGTGCAAAAGATCGCGAGTATGGTTCAACCAGAAAATCAAGCGATGGTTACCGTTAAGGAGAACAATATCTTGTCTCTTCAATGTCCAATATTGTCTTCTACAAATTACACGGTATGGGCTATAAGGATGCGGGTTATTTTTAATGTTCATGGGATGTGGGAGATGATAGAACCTGGAACAAATCTGGATGCTAAGAAATACAATCTTGCAATGGCTCTTTTATTCCAAGCCATGCCTGAAGAACAAATATTGCAAATAGGAAATCTTCAAACCGCAAAGAAGATGTGAGGTGTTCTTAAAAATCGTTACTTGGGAGCGGATCGGATTCGAGAGGCAAGACTCCAAACTCTAATGAGAGAATTTGAAAATCTAAAGATGAAGGATCAAGGTGTAATAGATGATTTTGATAACAAGTTATCCGAGTATGCTTCTCGAGCCAACTCACTTGGCTCGGTTATAGAAGAAACAAAATTGGTTAAGAAATTTCTTAACGGGTTGCCTAAACGTTTTATTCATATGGTGGCATCTATAGAGCAGGATGTAGACTTGAAGACCATTGGTTATGATGATGTTGTGGGCCGGCTTAAGGCTTATGAAGAAAGGATCAAGGATGAGGAGACCGAAACCGAGCAAAATCAACTTTTATTTGCAAAATCAGATGGGAAGGTAGCAGAAAAGGCGCATAAATGTGAACATTGTGGCTGTGAAAGCTCTAACCGAGAAGACTTTGGACTGGCCAAGGTAGAGGTCGGGGGTCCGGGAGAGGTCGAGGTGGTGGTGAGCAAGCTCCACAGGATAAAAGTCGCATTAGGTGCTACAAGTGCAACAAGCACCGACATTATTTGTCGGAATGTTCTAGTTGGGAAGAAAAGGTTAACTTGAACATGGTAGACAAGGATCAAATACCATTGCTTTCAAGAATAATGGGGTTACAAGATTAGAGGGGTGATTGTTGGACTAATCTTGTAATATTAATTAGTTTAAGGGTTAAAGTAGAAAGTTTTAGTTTTTAATTGTTTTTGATTAGATTGTTTTATCCAACAGTTTTATTAGGGATATAATTTTGACTTTTGGGTTTTTGTTTTAGTTTAAATAGGGGTTTAGGTTAATGGTTTTGATTGTACCAAAAAATTAAGTCTAATAAAAAGGAGTCGTGGGTTTTTTCTACAACAATATGTTTTCTTGTTTTGTTCTTTTTCATATTATGTTATATATAAATATTAAAATTTAAAAAATATATAAAATTAATTATAATAAAATATATAAATAAAATATATACGTAATAAATGAACCGAGAGTGATTAAACAAGCTCAAGCATATAGCTTGTTTAATAGATGAGTATATTCTGTTATATATAAATATTATAATTAAAAATATATATAAAATTAATTATAATATAAATTAATAGATGAGTATATTCTGTTATATATAAATATTATAATTAAAAATATATATAAAATTAATTATAATATAAATTAAATAAAATATACACATAATAAATGAATGGAGCCCAAGCTTAAAAAATTCTGACACGCGTAGCTCGAGCTTTAGAGATAAAGCTCTAAATGAGCCAATCTCTAGACAAGCTTGGGTTAAACTCAACTTGATTTGTTTACACCTTTAGTTTTGACCTGTCACCACTGTCACCAAACCTACTTGATTTTTCACCACAATTTTGTTACAGTCAAAGCCATCTGGACTTATCATCCAATCAAGTTGACAAAATTTCACCACCAGCAAAACCTTTTTTTCTCCCTTAAATTTAATTTAAATGTTAGACTAAGCTTGTGTATAGGTAATAAAGTAAAGGGTAAATTAGTAAAGTATTTGAATTACAAGTATTTGAGTTGTATTGTTCTTATAGAGTCAGTTCTAGGTTTTTAGGAGAACTATTTTATGTTTCCTCCTTATATATAGGATTATAGTTTCTCTTCTTTTGTAACCAGAGTTTGATTGTTGTTTTTCCCTGATTATCAACTTCAATTGGTATTAGAGCCTACCTGTGACCAGAAACAGCAACCTGGTAGATTCAAACGATTAACTCTGTAACTGATTCAAGATCAACGAGAGAAGTTGCGACGTGGAGGAATCAAACTCTGACCAGAATCAACTGATTAGATCAAGAAACCAAGTCAAAAGCAACCACAGAAGATGCGAACTAGAAAAATCAAGTTGACAAATTGCAAGTTTGATTGAAATCACGACCAATATCAGAATTAAATTTCAAGCGAGGAATAAATTCTAATTGTCCATCCTTAGGACTGGATCAAGAAGCGCAAACACCGATTAAGTACAACAGGAGAAACAGATAACGAGCAATGGCCAACAAGAATCCAAACAAACGAATTGTTCAGGTTAGGAAGAACTATTAGCTCTCACTACAGTGCCCAGTACATACAGCAACTAATTGTACAATCTAAACTGTCAAGATTAAAGCAATTTTTGATGCTCATGGTATTTGGGAAGCGATTGAACCACCTGCTGGAACGGCAGTCGATCCCACGAAGAATGACATGGCGATTGCTTACCTGTTTCAAGCCGCTCCAGAAGAGATTGTGATGCAGGTTGCTCACTTTACCACAGCCCAAGAAATCTGGGCTGCTTGAAGAACCGTTTTGTGGGAGTCGACCGAATTGGAGAAACTCGAATACAGACCTTGCAATCAGATTTCAAATCATTAAGGATAAAAGATGGCGACACAATTGATGACTTCGCGGCTAAGATTAGTCAGTTTGTGTCAAAAGCTAACAGCCTTGGATCCGTGTTCGAAGAAAAGACACTTGTGAGGAAGCTATTGGGTTCCGTACCTGAAAAATTTATAGCAATTATCGCTACAATCGAGTGTGTCCTTCCAGGAAGCAATCAAGAGACTCAAAACCTCAGGTATGAAATCTGACCAACTTCTCATGTCTTACGAAGATTGGCAAGACAAACAACAAACAGGGCTGCGGAACGGGTAGAGGCTAACATGGGCAGGACTCTCGTGGCCAAGGTAGAGGTCATGTGAAAGCATGCAGTCGGGGAAGAGGCCAAGATCAGGGCCAGTCCTCGAACCAGCAAAAGAAGGATCGCTCCAAGATCAAGCGCTACAGATGTGATGGCCTTGGTCATTTTGCATCAAACTGCCCGACCAAGATAGACCAAGTACATGCTAATAGGAAACAAGTACATCCTATTAATTGTTGTCGATTATAGCCGGTTCATTCGGGAGTTTCTGATTAAAACAAAGGATGCAGTCTTTAACCACTTCAAGGCATTTATGGCATCCACAGTTTTTAGGTTACCTATCTTGACCCGCATTGTGTTAAAATGTTACTTATCTCAACCGTTATATTATGATGCTACCCATTTTAACCCAAAATACAATAATTGTTCACCCAAACCAACCCATTTATCTTGCTTTAGGCATAGTTGTCAAAGGCACAAGGTGCAAAGCCACACCCTGAGCCTAGATGCAAGGCGCAAAAAAAAAATATAAGGCTTTTTTAACTACACGCATGGTATTAAGTTACCATTTTTAGAAGTTTTACATGTTTTAGGCTTAAAAAATTTTTTAAAAGTTAAATAAAGTCTAACTATAAAACAATTAATATTCTAGTTATATAGAGTTTTTAAAATATAAAAACCTTTTTATGGTTGTTTTAAACTAGTTTATGGTTTGATTTCTTTGAACTTTGCCGGATTTTCCAAAATTTGTCGGAATCTCACCGGGAAGTCACCGAAGTGTGCCTAGTTTTTTTTTGCGCCTAGACGAGCACCCAAGGGCTTTTGACAACTATGGCTTTAGGTAAAGATTGCTAGGTCTACTAGCTAGTAAGATAGGTTCCACTGAGAAGAACAACACATGGCAACTCACAGAGTTACCTCCTGGTATGAAACCCATAGACAGAAATGTGTTTACAAAGTTAAAAGAGATGTAAGTGGGAATATAGCCAAGCACAAAGCATGGTTGGTTGCCAAAGGGAATGTGTACAATATGACTTAGATTTTGAAAAGGTTTTTGCACTTGTTGCAAGAATTGAAACAATAAAGGTTACTTTTTACTATATCAGCCCAGAAAGGTTGGAAATTACATCACTTAGATGTAAAATCAACCTTTTTACACGGTGAGTTGAAATAGTTGGCATATGTTACACAACCTAATGATTTCATCAAGAAAGGAGCTGAAAGAAAGGTTTACAAAGTGTCATAAGCCCTTTATGGATTGAAACAGGCCCCTCAAGCTTGGAACATAAGCTAAAAAATTAAACAATGTTCTAAAAGAGTTGGGGTTCATCAGGTGTACACATGAGCATGTTGTGTACAGAAAAGGACTGGGAAGAATACACTAATCATTGGAGTATATGTAGATGAATTACTGATAACAGGTGGAAACACTCGAGAAATAGGAGTGTTCAAGAAGCAAATGGAGACCAAGTTTGAGATGATAGATTTGGGGTTATTATCTTAATATCTTGGGATTGAAGTAAACCAAAGTAATCAAGGGATATCACTAATACAATCTGGGTATGCAAAGAAGGTTTCAAGGAGACAGATCTAAGAGACTGCAGTCCAACAAAGTTTCCTATGAATCCGGGTCTAAAACTGTCAGAAACAGATGAAGGCACAACAGTGGATGCAACTCAATATAGGAAATTGGTTGGATGTCTAAGGTACTTAACACACACTAGTCCTGACTTGAGTTACTCAGTTGGGTATGTCAGCCAATACATGCAGTCTCCAAAAGAGAGCCATATGCAAGCAGTGAAACAGATATTACACTATGTGAAAGGCACGACTGAACTGGGAGTTGCTTATCCAAGAACAGGAGTTGATGTGTTGTTTGGATTCAGTGACAGCAGCCACATGACTCATAGAGATGATGGGAAAAGTACAACAGGTCAGATGTTTTTATATGATAATGGCAGCTATGACAGCAGCTTGCCAAGCACTGTGGTTGAGAGGACTGCTGGCTGAGTTGACAGGTACGAAGGAAAGAAAAGTGTTGATCACAGTGGATAACAAGTCTGCAATAGCTTTATTAAAAACCTAGTGTTTAATGGAAGAAGCAAGCATATTGACGCTCGTTATCACTTCATAAGAGAGTGTGTGTAGAGAGAACAAATCGAAGTAGATCATGAAAGTATAGAACTACAAAAATTTTATATACTTACAAAAGCACTTCCAAAGTTGAGATTTTGTTGAAACGAGAGACTTGTTGGGAGTGAAGACTATAACAAGTTTCAGAGGTGATTGTTAGACTAAACTTGTGTATAGATAATAAAGTAAAGGGTAAATTAGTACTTGTGTCAAAAGTATTTGAATTACAAGTATTTGAGTTGTATTGTTCTTTTAGAGTCGGTTCAAGGTTTTCAGGAGAATTAGTTTATGTTTTTTTCTTATAAATAGGATTATAATTTCTCTTCTTTTGTAATCCGTCTTCAATTAATAAAAGATTAGAAAGAGTCATGGAAATTCTTTCCATAAAAGTTCAGAGTTTCATTGCTTTTTTTTTCCCTTACTATCAACTTCAATAAACAAATCAATTGTCTCAAAAAAATACAGTTTGTTACCTGAAATGGCCTCAACAGATTGATGTTCATCCAATGGGCTTCCACCTAGATGAGGAGTATATTCACTGAAAACAGAAGCAGCAGAATGGCCCAAAGGTGACATTGAATCCCAATCATCATCCCGCTGAGATGAGCTGTCAGTGGTAGCATCACGTGGCAAAATCGAAGCATTGGAATTATTATTACTACTCTTTGACATTTTCAAATTTTGGGATTGTAGCAATACTGCTTCTAACAACCCACTCTCCCTGTCTAACTTTGTTTGACCAATCAAATTTGACTGTTGAATTAAAGTATCAACAGATTCAAGTGAAGGCAGTGGGGAAGAAGGTGCAGCATTACAGCTACCCATTTGGGTAGAAAATTGGAGTGAAGGGAGCTCCATCTTCTGGGCCCATATGAGCCCAGAAGAAGAAGTGTTGCCATTAAAATAGGCATGGCTGCCTGATAATAAGCATGATGATGACGACGGGATGTCCCCACCATTCATGTTTTGACTATACAAGTGATCAACATCAACTGTCGAGAAAAATTCATCGGGCCCATCATCAAAAACCGGATATGTATCAGATCTCCTGACCCGTTTTAGCATCGGGAATGGAAAATTATTATTATTAATACAAGAGGGGGAGCCCAACACGTGTGGAATCAAACTACTATCAGGAACATCAAGAAAATTGCCTCCAGGTAAATCAAGAATGTTTGGTGGATACAAGCTGTGATTTAATTCTAATTTCTTGAACTCAATAGCCGGAAATTGGAAGGCGTTGTCTGGCAAGATTTCAGGATGTGATGCATCAAACGTGACCATGTTTTGGGTTTGTGTATTGTCATTTAGTGTTTGCAAAGAGTCAGGAGGAGGGTAAATTGGTAATCCAGCACGCTGTCTTCTTTTGGTTCTTGTGTTCCAAAAATTCTTGATTTCATTGTCTGTACGTCCAGGTAACTGAAAAAGAAAATTAATTGTCATTTCAGTAAATAATAAGCAAAAAATAATCCAGAAGTTTGAGGCCAAGCTATTTCAAACTAAATATACACAAGGAATAATAATTTACAGTGGCAAATAACTAAAACTCATCTCTCCATTTTAAACAAACTAATATATACATTGTATTGATTATATACTTTGAACTGCACAAACTTCAGGTTGGGCAACAGGTCAAACCAGGTCACACTTAGGCCTAGGTCAGTTGACCCATTTAAACTTCTGTTTCTTTTTTCTAATTTTATAATCCATCAATATCTCATATACTATTACAATTATCAGTTAACAAAACTAAAAGATGCAACATCATATTAAAAGAAAATCAATTCAGATAAGCAATTCACATTATTACATTATCATCCAAAATCTAACAGAGGACAAACTAAGAAAAAAAAACAAAAAAGTAAAATAAACATTTGCCAGAAAGATAATATCTAATCAAGCCATAACAACTTTAATATCATTGTTATAACAAAGATAAATTTATATAATACTGTATTATGGATAAGTAACTTCAAATCAAGCCTTAACAAGTTAAGTACTTTAATATCATTGTTATAACACAGATAAATTTATACATCACTGTATTTTGGATAATTAAATAATTTAAATTATGCAATAATCAGTTAAACTACCTTTTATTAGCAAATGGAATAAGTAAATTTGAACATATGTGGCCAAATTACAGTTTGCATAACAGCTTGCCTGGCTGCAGACTCTTGTTTGAGCTATGAATGAACAGGAAAGTGTTTGAGCTATGAATTGAACAGTTTGCATAACAGCTTGCCTGGCTGCAGACTCTTGTTTGAGCTATGAATTGAACAGGAAAGTGGGAAACCAATTCAACCCGTACACACGACACATAAGACTTGGGCATGGCTTATTTTTTGTTCATATTGATCCATAAGGGATTTAAAACTGACCCAAGCAAACCCAGAAACTAGAATATCTATCCAATTTGAGCCATTGTTGATTTTGGCCAAAAGGCACAAAATGCTTCCTCTATATCTAACCATTTTCATGGGTACAGTCATTATGAACTGTACCCAGCAATGTCTTGCATAAGAACCCAAAACAATCAAAAGAAAAGGACAAAGAACTGAAAAGATATTCTTTGACAAATTAAGTGTATACTGTGCAAATTCAAATGTTCAAAAAGAAACCTCATACAACAGAAAATAACAACTTTCAAAAGGCGTAAGTTCACTATGGGCATCTTTCCATCATACTAAACCAGTTTTTTACAAGTCTGCATATCTTTTAAAACTAAAGAAAAGTGATGTCAGCAGTAGAGCTTCCATATGAGATCTAGTTCCCCTTGCACTTGAAAAAACAATTATCAACTTCAAAGTGACCTGAATAAAACCTTGATTTAACAGTGTTGTTTACTGGCCATCCGAACTCTGACATAGCAATACAAATGGTAAAATGCATAAAATAGTAAACTAATTGTTTTATTACCATTCATGGCAGCTTAATTCTTCATTACAGAAAATAATATATACTTCCAAATGCTTCCATTTATAGCAATTAAGGAGAACCTTGTTAACTGATCAAGTAGAACAGGTTGTGCTGACATGCAACAGACATTGATTTCTAATATGTTATGTGAAACTTACCAAACAAATAGAGGCATAGTTGACAATTTGGAAATCCCTAAACAAACAAACATATCCGGTAAAATCCCAAAAATTTCTTTTGCTTTTTTCTAGTGAACTATAACAAAATTCATATATAAATACATTCTTATATTTATAGTCAGAATTTGTCTCTGAGTTTATATATCAATATATCTTGGGTTTTAAATGGTCTTAAGGCCATTATATTTCATTTTTTTTTAAAGTTGGCTTGGCCGATTTTTAAGAGCCCCAGCATAGCAAGCAATTGAGTAATAAAGGAACAAACAATCGTATATAAAACGTTCATAACAATGATGAAGAAGTAAAAGAATTTGTCAAAATGCCTTAGAAGTAATTTGAAAATAGGTTGTACTGTTGTAGGTCAGCAACAGGTAAAAAGATGTCTAGTTTTTGGTCATCTCAACCTAGCATCCTCAAGTTTCTGAATTTACAATTTTCTTGTCAAAGCTGCCATTAAAAAAAAATAAAAATACCATCTACCAATCAAATAGGTTGCTGCAAATGGGGATAAACAGAAGTATCTTGCTATAATATGCATGTTGGCCTAAAGATTCAACTTGAACACATTTTTAAAAAAAATTGAGAAGTTATATTGCAGGTAAGTAGGACACTGGAAAACCTTATAAGTTAAAGTTTGTTTGCAAGCAAAATAGCATATCTCCATGCGTTCATCCAGAATCCCCCCCCCCCCCTCCTCTCTTCTTTCTTTCTTCTCCCAAAAAATTTGAATAACAACACCATGGACTGATGGTGTTAGAAGTCATTGAGTTCCAATTGTAGTCTCCCTTCACCTCTTTAGATAGTCTATTGAACTCTCCTAAAAACTTGTCATATAATGTTAAAGACTCCAAAAGGTTTATAAATGTAATTTCCGATATTCTGCACCCAAATGTAAAACTCAGGGATATGGTTGAAAACAAATCTCACAAAATAACATGTGATATAAGGATCCGCATGTAACAATATTACTATTTGAAAGTGGCAACTGGCAAATCAAAAATATTATTCTAAAACGCAAAGGTATGATTATCTGATTGTCACAATTGACAAGTGAGAGTTATTTATTTTGCTACTTCTAAAGTGTGTATATGTGTGGGGATCACATTGGACACAATGTACTTACCAAATTTCTTTAGAGTTTTTATTTATATTTGTATATTTGTAGCAGTTCATAAGCATCTACATGACCATTATAAGATTGAGCAACTTAACTTTCAAACACAGCAAATCTCAATTATTTAGAAAAAGATGGAAACCAAGAAGCATTGAAAGTAAGCATAAGGGTCAACTGCATTGTAAATCCATGTGGTAAAGAGTGTTCATATTTCTAATTCAACACCAACAAAATGGAGTGAGCCCAAGGTGCTTTGGTGGAAGCCAATAGGCAACGAAAGCGCTAGCTTCACATATACAGCAACAACATACCAAGTAAAATACTACTTTGAGTGAGTCTAGGGGAAGAGAAGAAGGCACACCTTACCCCTACCTAAAATAGAATTAAAAAGCTGATGTAACAAATTTTGTAAAAAACGTATAAATTAAATTTACATAACATTTTCCACCTTTTAATCCTCAAGCAACCAAAAACTAAGATAAGAAAAAATTACTCACAATTAAATGATATTAAAGCATGATAAATGATAATAAAGCATGAACTATCATATTTATGCTTAGACATGCACAAAGTAACTAGTTTCTGACCCAAACTGGTTTTTAAACTAGTTAGAAACTGGTTGTTGTATATCGGATAATGAACCGGTCAAAATTGAAGGTTTAGACCCGGTTTTAGGTTACATATGAACAAACCGGTTATAAGCCAGTTTTTTCTAACCGTTAACCGGTCCAGTTGAAGCAAAAAATTGTTTAATTGGCGCTTAACCGATTTGGCTACTAGATCGGTTCAGGTTTTAGAGATAGAAAATCTGTTAATTAACCAAACCAGTTATAATCAAACCCGCTTTCAAAACCATCGACCAATTAACCTGTAACTGGTTTTCGACTGGTTAACCGGTTTATGAACCTCTATAATTATGCTCTATAAATTAAATATTATAGTTTAAATTTCACAATATAAAAAAAATTAGAAACATTTCTCTAGTAGGCTACAACTCTACACAACAACCACATTACTTCAACCCTTTCCATCTCTCATCTTTTCTCTAGCTCTTAGGGGTTGTTTGGTAGCCTCTTTATGGTTCATAACTTCTTAATGTTTAGAGGTTACCTCCTTATGGTTAAGAGGTAGCCTCCTCCTTAGTTTAACTTCACTGATGTGGAAACAAAAGACGCCCCCAATGAGTAAAAATAACCAAAACAGGGCTTACCTTCCTTTTTCCCGTCTTTGTCTCTCTTTTTTGTCCCACATGTACAAGTGCTTGAACCAGCTTTTCAGCCAAAAGTGGCGCCTCCATGAAGAGAGCGTCTCTAGCGCCTCTCACTTCAAACGTGCTCAACTAAACATGGTTTTACTTCTGAAATGTATGCTATGTCTCAAGCTAATTTGGGTTATGGTTTCCAAATACCATACAAAATTTTATAGTAAATCCTAATACATAATGCAGTTTATCTCTCACAACTAAACCAAATATGCATCATATTTAGTGAATACATTTGATTTTATGCTTGTTAGGTGCAGACACTTTGTAATCTGGCATTGGGCTGTGATCAAGCCGAGCCGGCTCGAAATTTTTTTCGAGCCAAAAATTCGACATCGTAAAAAATCTCGAGTCACGAGCCAGCTTGGTTCTTTTTTATCTTCCTTTACTTTACACATATATATTTAAGATAATATATGTGTATTATAGATCACATATATATATATATAGGGATTGTATCCTGTGAAAACCCGACCTTAGAGAGAAAACCCTTAACCTCTATCTAAACCATCCATTTGGAATCTTGAAAATAAACATATGGTCAACATTAAAGTTGATTAAAAATTGGGTTTTGAATAAACAAATCAATTTAAATGTGGTTTAATGTTAACCACATATTTATTGTCAAGATTCCAAATGAATGGCCCAAATAGAGTTTTAAGGGTTTTCACTCTAAGATTGGGTTTTCACAGGATGCAATCCATGTGTGTGTGTGTGTGTTTATGTATGTATATACTTGTGTATGTAATATAATATATATGTACATGTCTATAGGGTGAGGTTAATGTACAAAGTGATAGTTTTGTAAAAAGTAAAAAGCAAAGTGCTATTGTAAATAACAAAGTGCTATTATAATATTTAATAGTTCCTTGTTAATAATAGCACTTTGTTATTTATAACAGCACTTTGTTTTTTACACTTTTTACAAAACTATCAATTTGTATTTGATCCTATCACCGTGTCTATATATATACACACACACACACTAAAGTTCAAGCCGAGCCACGAGCGGAGCCAACAAGTCGAGCCATGAGCCAAGCCAACCCTAGCTCGAGCTAGACTTGTTTTACACAAATTTTTTCGAGTCGAACTTCTTTCGACTTAATTTTTTTTTTCGAGTGAGGCGCGAGCTTTTTAAACAACCCTAATCTGGCATAACCCCATTGACCATGACTTGTATTCATATAACCAACAGGGAATTCTTGAATCAACATTACGTATATGAACCTAGAAATGCATGTGGAATATTGGATACAGAAACCATGCTTAGACGTCAGAGTTGCTGCTATAGTACTCCAATTTATCCCAAAACTCATGTGCTTAGCAGTAGTGGGTAGGGACATTTATTGTATAGTTAACCTCAAAATTTTAGAAACCTCAATGTTTATCTCATATTCAATTAGACTAAAGAGCCAAACCCAGTGTTGTAAAAATCAGGATTAATCGGGCGATTAATCGGTAATCGGCCATAAGCTGAGTAAATTAGGCTAGTCGGTAGAAAAATTGCTAGGCGGTCAAAATCGGACCTAGTCGGGGCTAGTCAGATTAATCGGTCCAAAGGCAAAAAATCGGTCAACAGAGCAAAAATCGGTCAACAGGCCAATAATTTTATGTCTAAGCCAAAAATTTTGGTCCAAGCCCAAAGAAAGTGTGGTTTTTCTTCTTCCCGGTCTCAGTCGACTCCCAAAATCACGATCAATCGGTCAAAAAGCAGTTGCGCACGATCGGTCTCATTCAACTCCCAAGGATGCTTATGTTAATGTTTGAATTTTTAAGTACTTTGTTTATTATCTTTTAAGTTTATTAGAAAAATATTTAAATTTTGAAGTATTAAATTTATATTGATATGTGTATTTGTATGTATGTATGTATATATATATAATATATATAAATTTTGAAAAACTCTATATAAAAATTACAATGCGATTATCACTAGTCCCTACCTTGCCGACCGACTAGCGATTTCTCCAACCATGGCCAAACCTAAACTAGCCTTATATAGCATTTAACCTTAGGTAGTGGTTACCTATGGTTGGCTAACAGTTAATATCTGTCTTGGTTTTAAAAAGAGAGGGGTACTTCGAGGCTGGTCAAAAGTGCTAGCCTCACATATGCAAGCGCTCAACATTCATAAATACTTATAGACTAAATATAGAAAAAAATTTCTTCCATTTTAATCCTTAACATAAAAAAATAAGGTAATAGCAAATACATATAAATTAATAATATATGAAGCATAATTATCCTAATTGTAAGATTTTTATCTCTATGACTTTTCAAATTCAGGCGAATATTCCAGCGAATTTTCAAATTCTTGAGAATATTCCGGCAAGCTTCCAAATTCCAGTGGTTTTTCCGGTGCCTTTTGGACTTCCGGTGAAAATCTGAAATTCAGGCAAGTTTTATTGTATTTATTTATAAAACTTAAACATTTCTATAAAAATTATATTATTCAAGAAAGAGGATTTGTACTAAAAGAACAAGCTTTCTACGGTTCCATCCCTTCTAGCGAGTAATTAGCATTTGGGAGTTCTAGCGACTGACTTGCCCAGTAAGGCCCCATCAATTCCTTTGTAGAAAGTTTGGTTTATATCTCTATAATTTTAAAAATTACATATAATAATCCGACCCGATTAACGCCAATCAATCTCGATTAATCCCTAGTCCCTATCTCACCGCTCGACTACTAGCAATTTATACTACCATGCTCTACGTAGAACTAAAGGAGCTAATTGTACAATCCAAGAAGACAATATACTACAACCAAAAAACTTTTTGTTCTTTATATGCTCTCATTTTCCTCTCTTCTCACACACACACACTTTCTCCCTCATTATCGTCTCTTTTGTCTTTTCAGTTTCCCTCTCTCTTGCTTCTCTTTTTATCTTCCTTTTCTTGCTTAGGGGCTCCAATCTTTAACTTTTCTTAGCTTTTAATTTACCCACTCATCCTAGCTCAACACTTGCCACCTCAGGTAAAAGATCACACCTTAGGAAAAAGCACACAACTCATGTTGCTTCAAGAGATCATGTTGCTTCAAGCCCTTTAAAGTACTTTCCTCGTTGCCTAGGTAGTCTCACGCCTTGGGATTTTCAAAATCAAGAACTCATAAGCAAAACACCTCAGGCTTTTAGAACCAAGACCCCAACAGTCAAAACAAAAGAAAATTAACAACTGCACTGATTCTCTAGCAATCAATACACAAATTAATTCCCATATTTATTAACTTATATTGTGTTAAAAACCAGCTAAAAAGAGTAAAAAAAAAAGTGGGAGCATCAGGTTTCAACACAAGAAAACTATATTCAAATTCAGAATTAAATGGACTGGATTTTCTGATTTGTGTGATAAAAAGAAACTAAAATACCTTTTTTTACTGATAAAATAGTAAGTGGTTTGGTTCAGTTAACAGCCTTCTTGAGTACCAAACCTAAACAAGACCATATATTGTGGATTGTCAATATTCCAGATCCAAAAGTTATCCACAAGTGAATGGTTAACCTCTTACTTGGATCTGTTCATGGTTTTTAAAAAAACCCTATTAGCAGGATGAATGTATATAGTTTAGCACTGTGTGTATGTGTTATATACATATGCATGCTTGTCATGAAACGATTGTAAAAGAATCTGAGAAATAAATATGGGATGATGAGACTGGCATCTGAGCTTCTGTTTCCACTTAGATGGTTAGCGCAAACGAAAAATGTGACTACAATAAAGAAGTTCAAAATTTTTTATTAAGCAGTTTATTTCAAAATAATTTCCGGTCCAAGTAGCGGCTTGGATCTGCGCCAAACAAAACTTTTGGAACCACTAATATAGGAAGAACTTGGTATAAAAAAAGGGCAAATATGAAGTTGCATACACAGTTATACACACATGCATATATATTCATATGTTTGAATGTAAATTTACAATCAATGTATCATTGTAGTCATGTTTGATATTCAACCACCACACCTGAGAAATTCAACTCATTTAAAGAAATTACAAGATGTCACACTTTGTATGCAAAACATAAGCAAAATTAGGAAAAAAAATCATGATATAAAACAGGCATGTACCTCGACAGCCATGCGGGCCCATTTGTTACCCATCTTTGCATGGAGTTCAATGATCTTTCGCTCCTCCTCAGGTGTAAATGCACCTTTTTTCAGATCAGGTCTTAAGTGATTTGCCCACCGTAATCGACAGCTTTTACCACAACGGTAAAGCCCAGAATGCTTCTGAACAGCATTCCAGTTACCTTCTCCATGCTTGTTCACATAATCCACCAAAATTGCATCCTCAGCAGAGGTCCATGGCCCTTTCTTGAGAGTGCCATTTCCTACAATGTTTCTTTCAGTGCTAACTTCATCAATCCCTGGTGAGTTGATGCAATCCCTGGACATAATCATGTCCTCGCTTTCACTGGACATGTTGCTCATCTTCATAACACAAAAACAATATATCAGTAACGATTTAATGATGCAATAAAACCAGAAAACTTATAAGAGGGTGTGTAGACGTGTTAAATGAGAGTCTTATGGAATATCAAAAATTAGAAAATCAGCTATATAAACCGCTTCTAAAAGATTTAGAACTCAATAATCCATGATCAGATACTCATCAGATCCTCATTATGAATAATTAATGTCAACAATCTAAGTGACCAAAAAATTAATCTAAATGATTAAATTTACTTTTCAGACTGTTGTTGCCAAATAAACCGAGTATAAACCCCACAATTAGAAATGAACCTAACATTAAAGCTCTTCAACCCTCACGCAAACACTAATACAACTATTTTCAGAAATGTAAAACAAAAGACTGAAAGAAACCAGCCTACTAAAAGTAGATAAACACTCTCGCCCACTTTAACACAATCATATGAAGAAAAAAAATAATAATAACAACAATAAATTTACCTCACGAAGAACGCTGATTTGCAGAAGAAATATCAATTCCTAATCATCTGACAACCAAAAACGATGTAAACAGCAATACAGACCTTAAAATCAATAAAAAAAATCAAAAGGAAATCAAAGGAAAAACAAGAACAAATCACCAATAACTAAGAGCGATAGAATTCCGACGAATCCGGAACAACCTAAAATCCTAAATTCGAACACCTGATTGCTGAATTGAAATCAAGTATGAGCTAAAACAGCGTAAAACAATCAGCTACGAGTAAACTTAAACCTAGATCTAGTTTTAATGAAATCGAAATCGAAAAAACAAAGAATCAAATGTGATTGAATGATTTCTCAGGTACCCTAGCCGTGATCAGTAACGAAAAAGACGGATGAACCAATCATAGAAATTGTCAAGGGATGCACTTGCAGATGCAGATGCAGATACATACAGATTTCATCAACATCTGGGATTTAGAGGCGTAAAGGTGTGTGTGTGTTTTGTGTGTGTGTGAGAGAGAGAGAGAGAGGGAAAATAGGAGATATATGAGGATGGAGTACCAGCTTTGCTTATTCTCTTAGTTCCTTTTTAGACTTTTAAACCTTGTGTTTACTCCCACTTGTTTATTAATTGTTTTATTTTACATACAAATCATCGTTTTTGGTCCCTCCATTATTTACTTATTTACTTCATACTTTTCACTTTTTTTTCTCTTGATTTACATTAGTTTGGGTGTCCGCTTCGTTTATAATGTCCACGTATAATATATATGTGTCGGTCATCAATAGTAAAAAGTAAAATTACATTAATTTTAACACTATTTATTTTACTTAATTTATTAAAAAATAGCGTTAAAAGTGTTAGTTTGGTCGATTAATCATGCATTATGAGTCGTGGGTCTCATTGAAAACAATATTTTTATTCCTACGGATATAGGTAAGTTTTTTGTATCATACCCTCATCAAACACTATCTTAATTTTGCTAATTGTGGCATATACATGGTACGAAAATGATTTACATATCTCAAGGGTTGTTTGTTCAATAGGTATGAAGTCTAGATAATTTTTTTTGAACAGCGGCATTCTCACGTGTTCCCTACTCTTTGGAGACGATCGTCCAAGGTCGGACTCCTCCAACCGTCGTGAGAACCCATACCCTCCTGATGTGCAGAACCTTGTTGAATGGGTAAACCTTTGCCCCCCCCCCCCCAATCGGAATCAACCTGGAATAAACCCCAAGTGACTATTCACCTTGTGTCCTTCAAACTTGCCTCCAGATGGATTCAAATCCCCGACCTCCATATTGGAAGGTAAGAGCCCTAACCATTGGGCTGAGTTTTCAAACAGAAGTCTAGATAATTTAACATTTGTTTTCAGCTTAATTATTAAAAGATTTGTTTACTGATTCAAATGTGCCATTAATGGGTGCTGCCAAACAACCAACCTCTAACCGATTAAGAGGATGTTTCTTGATAAAAAACATAAAAAAATTATCAAAAACACCATCAATTGTTGTTAATGATTTTTCAATACAAATATTGTTTAGTGTATAGCATTAATTTTTTATTCTTTTTTCTTAATATCAACATTCTAGTTATGATTAATTTCGAAATGGGATTATGAGACATAAAATTAAGCTTCTTATTTGATATCAATTCAAATTGACGAGCATCACAAACATAAACAAACACGTAAAAAAATTAATATGCTAAAATTTATTTAAAAAAAGTAAAGTTACATCTTCAAAACATGCTTTAAGATCATTGTACATTATGCATTGAAAATTTGTACCTTAGGAAAATATGTAATTTTTCAAGTTAGAAAGAGAAAATATGTAATTCTCTCAAAAAAAAACCTGGTGGGGTGGGGATGCTAGGATCGAACCAGAGAGGGGAATGGGGTGAAGATCGAACACTCGTGGTGAAAATTAAGCTGTGCATCATGGATCACCTAGCCATTGCATGTTTTGTGTGCTACCTGGCTCCAAACATACTCGCCCAATTAAAATAAATCAACGAACATTTGGCTCAATGGTATCGCTGGTGTGTAACATGTGATATCTTTTTTTGAAAATAGTGGTTCAAATTATTCATTTAACACGATAAGTAGATTTAAGAATAGATTATGTGTTATTAAAAAATAAATAAATCAATGATTTCCAAAAAAGAAAAATGTGGACTTGCGCGCTATTGTAGAAGTTGCACATAATGAACATTTATTAAAATTTGTTGGTGACATTTTAATTTAATTTAACTCATGTATAGTAACTAATGATATCCCCTAATCATGAGCATTTACCATAAACTGTCATATACAATCAGTGGTGTACCCACCCTTTGGGGAAGTGGGCAGCCGTCCTCCTTGAAAAAAAATTTTAGTGGTATATATATGTTAAAATTCTGACCGACTCCCTTAATATTTAGCAATCGTCCTCTTTAAATTTGTATAATTAGACTTGTGATGTGAATTTAAGTGATAGTTATATTTGTTTTTTTTGAAAAAGAGTTACATAAAAAGTCTCCATATATGTTGTTTTGGATAGATTCTAAAAAATAAACCAAGTAGAGATTAACTAGGTCTGAAAATCTTAACTCATAACAAGATAAATGCATAGATTGGGTAAACAAATATTGTATTTTAGATAGAAGTGGGCAAAACTATAACATACAATGGGTTGAGATGGTAACACCTTAACAAAATAAAGGTCAAGATGTATAACTTAAAAATAAGTGAATATAATGGATTGATGAGAAAGTAACTAAAACTATTCAATTAAACTATTTGTTTAGTTACAGTTCTCTTTAAGTTGAAAAAAAATTGATATTTATTAAAATGACTGATTTAAATTCAAACTGATTTTGATTAAAACTCATTCTAACATACACTCATCCTAGATGTATTGTATTTTTATTATGCTTTTATATATGAAATTTAGTTTAATTTTCTTATTTTAACATGACCCGACCCGAATAGATCTGAATAAAAGATAAAAAAAATTATTAAACTAGATCCTTAAATGAGCATAAAAAAAATTTCGCCCCTCATGAAAAAAATTATGGGTCCGCCACTGTATATAATATTACAAACAATGCCATAGGTTACACGTTGTAACTATTCATTGTTTATTTTTTTAGTAACAACAGTCGATTAGATAGAACATCCTTAAATTGAAGCTTGTACATCAGTCACACCCAATGTTTTGAAAACTAGACCGGCCGGTCAGACCGGTCGAACCGGCAACCGGTCCGGTTAGGGGGTCCTAGGCCGTTTTGGGTGAACAGGTGGTTGAACCGATTTTTTTATTTTTTTGGAAGATATATATATTTATAAAATGTTTATAAAATCATCCGATTCTTAAATTCGGTTCGACCGGTCCGACCTCTGACCGGTAAGGAGACAGGTTCGATGTCTGGTCCGGTTCTGAAAACATTGGTCACACCTCATATATCTCACCAATTATGAGAAACTCATCACTCGAAAACTCTATGCTCATCCATGAGCAATTGCTCACAGAGAAACTCGAACCTAATACCTCTCATAAGAAAACTCAAAGAGACATTATACTGCTAGAAGTTCTTTGGTCTTTGTACTCTGACATCTGAATCTAGGGATGGCACAAAAACCTATAACATGTGGGAAAACTCGAAGCCCGAAACTTTAGGGACGGGTATTAGCCTGAATATTAGGGTATGGGACCGGGTATGGGATCAAAAAAAATATTTTTTTCGGGTTCGGGTTCGGGTACAGGTATGGGATTAAGGAATACCCGGCCCGATACCCGGCTCACTTACCCGAAGTAATACCCGTAATATTTTTGTTAATATATTTTAATTTCCTTTTTCTAAGGAATTTTTTTAAAAATGGTGTGTTTTTTGTTAGGATGAGCAAAAATGGGGTGGTCAAAATTTTTTTTACACATATGGGTCCCTCGCCACTGGGAATGGCGAGTTCTTTTCTAAAATCGCCACTAGGAGTGGCGAGATCTACGTGGATCTTCCACCTCACCCCTCCTTTTCCACCTGTTACATTCAAACGAAAAAAAAAATTAGACAAGGGGTATGCAACAAATAATACACACTTTCTTTTCTGGTACAAAATGCCAAACATGCACAGTACATCGCCCATGTGAATGGCGATTTCAGAGGAAAAGGACAAGGGGTCGCCACTCCCATTGGCGATTTCCATTGACATGTCAACTCAACCTTTAATCTCGTGAACCGGCTAGCATGTGCGACCATCATGTGTTTTTTTTTTAAAAAAAACCTTATATATATCGCATATGATAGGGACGAGTTTGCTAAGTTCAAGTTTTGCTAAAACTCCAACTTCTATTTTCAATACTTCAAAAATTTGCTAAGTTCAAGTTTTGCTGATATGGATGCTCATTTTACATCTGGTCCGTTGAATAATGATTTGTTATGGCTAAGTGGTAGTCATAGAGGTGATTACTACTTTCAAAATCCAGACAGGGATGATGGGATATTAAGAATTAGACGCGGAGATCAGGATTTATGGAAGCATTTAAAATCACATCCCATCCCCGAGAATGTTATGGAATTCATAACGTTGGCAGGATTTGGAGGTATCGTTCAATGTGGAAATAGAAGACTCGACCGAGCTTTAATTTCCGCACTTGTGGAGAGATGGCGTCCTGAAACCCATACTTTTCACCTACCTATTGGCGAAACCACAATAACATTACAGGATGTAAATATATTGTGGGGTTTTACCAATTGAAGGAAATGTAGTGTCAGGTGTTGAATTGAATTTAAATAATAGTCAGATTACAGCATTGTTTGAAAATTTGGTGGGTGAGGAACTGCCTCTTGAGGCAGTAAATGGTTATAAAATAAACCTTCCGTTTATTTTAACCAAAATAAAAACAGATTTACCTGAAAATCCACTAGGCTGCAATCAATCCAGCAGGCTAGATTGATTATTTTTCTTTTTGATTGGTGCAACATTATTCCCAGATTCTGCTTCCAACTGGGTCCATATCAATTATTTAAGTCATTTGGAAGATTTAAATAATTGTGGTGAACTTAGTTGGGGTAGTGCCGTATTGGCATGCCTGTATAAGCATTTATGTAAGGTCACTGATATTTCAAGAACAGATATCAGTGGTCCTGTGTTTTTGTTACAACTTTGGGCATGGGAAAGATTTACTGGATTTGCACCGGAAGCTGTAAATGCTATAGATTTCCAAAAGCCATATGGTGCACGGTATGTGTTAAATAACACTTTATAATTCTATATGCATTTCCAGGTATATAGTTTGTTTCTCTTAATATATTATTAAGATAACGTTATAATAAATTATGTGTTTTTTTGCAAGATGGCGGAGTCCTTTAGCTTACGTTCGCACGTCATCGCATGTGTTGAGTGTTTACCGCTCTCTATTACATTCATTAACAGAAGACAATGTAATTCGTTTATATTAATTTTAAATGTTATTATATTATTAATATTAATTTTTTTTTACAGTTTAATTGGAGGCCTTATGAAAATGTCTTCCATCTGTTACCTGGAATTTGTATGAGTGGTCAAGCAAGCTGGAGGTCTGAGACGTATCTTATATTCTGGGAATTGTTTGTAACACCCCGACCGGCGGCGGAATCGTCGGGATGCCACGAGGGATGTGTAAATTGTTCAAAAGCTCGTGGGCATCTAAATCAAAATCATCATATATCATTTAAGCAAACAACATAATTACACAAAAATCATGTTCATCATGAATCAATTACATCAATTTCACAAAAAAATTAGTTAAACTACTAAACTCTAATCGCCAGAAATTTAGTTAATTAACTAAGTCCAAGAGCCTATATGATGATGTCCAAAATAGAAGAGATCCTCTCTTCATCCTACTTGTCTCCATCACCTGAAACATGTAAGAAAATCAAGTGTCAACTACAAAAGTAGTTGGTGAGTGAGTAATCATAAGTTTTTATATTTAAAAATGTTTTAGCAAAATGAGTTTGAAAGTTTATGCTTAAAATGGTTTTTAAAATGCTTTGTTAAAACGAGTATAAAACTTATGATCTTCTTGAGAAAATCCATATGAATACCTGTATGAGATAATCCAACACACATCCATCAATTCAACAATCAAGCACATACACAATCACATAACCACATAACCAAATCAGTCATAGCCAATCACAATTAATCATAATCAATTATAGATAATCAATCCACAAACTAATCAACCAATCTCATCAATCATATTCTCAAATAATGTTCGTGACTATACATGATCATTATGTAATTAACATAAGTTAAATACATGATTCATGGAGTGGTCGCTAACCCACGTGACAATACATGAAGTCAAGTAATTGACCGAAGTCAAAGGCAATGATTCACGGATGTGGAAACCATCCACGTGACAATACATGAAGTCAAACAACTAACCGAAGTTAAAAGTAATGATTCACGGATGTGGAAATCATCCACGTGACAATACATGTAACCTTTATTATCAACCGAAGTCAATAACAATGTTTACACGGATGTATAATAATCAGTGATAATCCATAATAATGAATATCATAATGATAAACATGTATTATCCTTGTGTTATCAAAATAATATTTAAACCGGTATACATGTTTCACCTCCAGTTTTAAAACTAAAACAGTTTAAAGAAAGGGAGGTTATGAGAACTCACCTGAAGTCCTTAGTATAAGTGTTCTTGTATTAGCGCGCTCGCGTAAGTAACTCAAGATTAACTCAACTATCTGAAATTAATGCATATCCATACACATGAGTATACTTGTTTCATCTCGATTGATTATTCACAAGTGATTCTCTGTTAGTTAAAATCATTAATGTTTTCTTAACTTAGTTTACTTAACCTAAGTTGAAATAAATTCTAAATCTTTTACAAGTGTGTATCATCTATTCATAGTTTGGTCTTGTTAGTTTCTAACCATGTTATCATGATCCACTTGTTATAATATCATAGGTATCCATTTGCATGCATGTCTCTACGTTGACACCCCCCCTTATTATGTTAATAACTTTGTAATTAAGGTTTAATAAAATCCATATTTAAGTTGATTATAACACAAGTTTTAACATATAATCCTTATTTTCTTAAAACCCAAATTAAAAGAGAAGGGTGGTAGCCACTTACGTGTTCATGCATGCATGGGTACTCCCTTATATGCATCTTTTATTATATATGTATAGATATGTATGCCTACACCTCATGGCCTTAGCCTTAATCTCTATATTAACCCCCAACTTAGTTTCATCCCATTAGGGCAGCGAACCCTTAGGGTTAAGACCTAAGGTTCGGCCCTCACAATACTAAGGTCCGTGGCTTCTTAGTTTTTAAGGTTCGGCTCACATAGATCCCGTAGTTCGGCTAACAATTGAGGAGGGTTCGACCAGCAACTAAGAAGGGTTCGTGAAGCCAAAGGTTCGCTAAGGTTCGGGACATATGTGTCCAAGATCGCCTTAGAGGGTTCGGCTCAGAAACTATGGGTTCGTAGCCTTCCAACTGTCCTAAGGTTCGTCCCCTCCTTGTTCGAAGGTTCGCTGCACCACATGCAGGGTTCGGCATAGAGGGTGAGGGTCAAGGGTTCGCTAGTTAGATCACCAGAAAGATTCGGGGACCTGAGATGGTTCGTCTTAATGGTTTGCTAGTTGCAGGGTTCGCCACCTTTTAATGGTTCGTCCGGTGCCCAAGAAGGTTCGGTCGAGTATGTAGCTACCCAATTGGAAGAAAGGTTCGGCCTGGTTGTCCACAGGGTTCGGCTACCCTGCTGGTTCACGAGCCAGGCACCTTCTCATCATCTTTCTTTCCCATTTCTAGCTACAGATCTGCCCTAGGGCTGTCGCATGCTATCCCAAACGTTTAACTAAATATTTCTAATCAATTAGTTCGGTTATGTATCAACAGTTGTAAGATTCAAGAGTCACAAC